>CM076578.1:1770742238-1771180380 GCA_034641835.2 Pinus albicaulis | reverse complement strand
CTACAGAATTCAACACCTTTAAAGCTCCCCACCTCCACTACTTGCTTAATCTTCATACTTAGAGCGTCCATAATCAATATAAAGAGGGGAGATAGAGCACAACCCTGTCTCAAACCCCGTCCAGGATGAAAAAAACTTGACGCAGTTCCATTTATTAAGACTGTCATAGACGTATGGGTGATACGACCCATAATCCATCCCACCACCTCTCTATCAAGGCCTTTTTTAAAAAGAACCAATCTTAAAAAGTTCCAATCCACTCTATCGTAGGCCTTGTTTAAATCAATTTTCATAACCGCAACATTCAATTTCTTCACTTGAATAGAGTGTAAAACTTCTTGGGTAACAGCCACAGCATCGTGGATACTTCTATCCTTGAGAAAACCAACCTGTTCCATCGTGATATACTTCGACAGTACTCCTTTCATTCTCTCAGCAATAATTTTAGAATTAATTTTATATAATGTATTGCATAAGGAAATTGGTCTATAGTCATCAAATGTAATCTTACCTTTCCTCTTTGGAATCAAAGCAAGAAAGGTCAAGTTGATTGCCCCATGTATCCTCCCTAATAGCCTGACCTCTTCCACCATCTCTGTGATTTCAATGAGAAATTCCTCAAAAAAATGGAGGAAGAAATCCAGGGTCCAACTATCCGGACCTGGACTCTAGTCCACTGCAAATGATTTCAGCACTTTCTTGATCTCCTCTGGGCTTACCTTTTTTTTAAATTTGACAATTTCTCCTCCGTGAACATTACCGATATTCCTCTATGAATTCCATATGCACAACAATGTCCACGTCCTCCTGTTTTTCATATAGATTCCCAAAGGAGTTCACCGCCGCCCTCTTTATTCTCTCCGTTGTGCAGATAGATTCTCCACTAGCCTCAATATTCCATGTTGCATTAATGCTCCTTCTTCCAGAAGCAAATTTGTGGAAAAATTTTGTGTTTTTATCGCCGCATTGAAGCCATGTGGCTCTACTTTTCAGTCTCCAGGACTGCTCGTAAATAAGAAGATGTTGTCTGTATTCATCTTCTAAAGACTTTAATTTTTCCCAGTAATCTAATGATTGCTTTCTTTCCTTTACATCCTTTAAAATCATTGACCTTTCCATCCTTATGGCTCTAATCCTATCTTTCATTTTTAAGTTTTGCCCCTTTTCCAATTTTCTAACCACTTTCTTTAAACTCTTCAATATGTTTGATAAATAGGTCATGGTAGAAATGCCTTCCATCCTCTTGTGCTCTTTCAGATATTCCTTGATCAATACATTAAAAGATTCAATTTTCAACCAAGTTCTATTAAATTTGAAGGGATTACCTTCTTTCCTTTCTTCAAACTCCCAACTGATAGATATCGCCCTGTGGTCCGATACTGTTAGGTCCTTTGCTTGAGCCATTGTTTTCTCCATTTTTGTTCTAAGATCATTGTTTATTACTATCCTATCAATCTTTTTCCCAATGAACTCACTATCTTTTCTTCCATTGATCCACGTCAGACAGTTTTCAATGAATGGATAATCACTTAACCCGACATTCAATAATATCTCTTTTATTTCATCTGCCAAAGGATTCATTCTGCCTTTCTTCCCCCATATTTCATTATCACTCAGAGTGCAGTTGAAATTGCCTGCGATTAGTAGATTTTGTAGGAAGATGATGCCATTGTCCTCCATCTTCTTCCAGAATGCTAATCTATCTAAATAAGGAGCATATACATTAATTAAGTGAATCCTATGGAGAAAACCTTGGAAGTAGCATGTTAGAAGGATGCCACCGAAGAAACTGAAAGCCCTCAAGGATGCCCATCTGGGATTCCATAAAGCCACCAGCCCTCCAAAGCAACCCTCGGCATCTATAGCTACCAAATGCCAATCTGGTTGCATTGCACAGAAATATGCAATAGAATAGTCAACATAATTCATAGTTTCCTGAATAAATATAATAGAAGGTTTGCATAAAAATAAAAAAATTTAACAGACAAGTACTTGTCCCGACCCCCCAGACCCTACAAATTTAAAGAGACAGGCTTCATAATGGGTTCTCAGACGCTGGGTGCAATGCTTTAAGGACCCGACCAATAGTTAGGGACACTGGTACATCACTAAAGGTTCCATCCAGTGTAATGTCTTGGATAGCTGAGATTTGATCCATCTTTTTCTTCCTTTTTGGCTTAGCCTTTCCCCTTCTTCTTGTTACATTCGATCTCGATGTTGGACTGATAAAAATTGTTGGTGACGATGGTCTACCCGTGTCCACTGTCAATGGTTTCAGAATTTCATCGTGATCCATCATCAACAATTCGAGATGACTCCCAATGGAGTTCCTCGAGGATGGTGTGGCCTCTGTGACCACATTAGGGGATCCCAATTCAGGGGTCAAAGAATCTCCAAGGATGCACTTCTCCGCAGACTTCTTAGAGGGGGACAACTGAGTGAGAGGATTCGCGGTATTAATCACAGGGTGTTCCATAATATTAACTAGGTTTCGACTACCACCCAAATTCATTTTATGTCTCATACCCCTGGGAATAAAAGGCATAAACCCCCCCTGTGACTCCCATCCCCCGAGGATAAAGGGGTATTTGACATTGAAATCCCAAGGTTATCATGCAAGCCCAAATTTATATTATTGATATCACTGTCAACTGAATAAGAGTGACCGTGTTCTGGAAACTTACCCAGATTCTTAGTAGTACCACCAATTCCAGATTTATCTGGATGGCAAGTGGGCAAAACAGAAAGAGCTTGTTCTGAGCCGCCCGCCAACCTCGTTCCCTTTGCATTATCCCGCCACCTCGAGCAAGTCTTCATCAAGTGTCCTGTTGCGTGACATAGATGACACCTAAAAGGCATCATCCAATAGTCAATAGCCTGTCTGTGGATCACCCCATCCCAGGCTAGGTCGATATGAGCCGACAACCCTCTAGCAAATGGAACCTCCACCAACACCTAGGCAGCCCACTTGTCATATACTCCAAAGAATTTTGGATCCACATACCTCCACCTACCTATGATATCACTTATCGCCACCAGTACCTTCGTGCTCCAAAATTGCAGTGGAAGCCCATATAATTTGACCCACACCACTGAACTTGGAAAATTAGTAACTCTGCCCTGAAAAAGCCTTAAAATTCAATGCCTTGTGGACAATTGACATATTTTTCTTGAAGAAACCTTAAAATTTAGTGTCCTGGAGATAATTTTCCAATGAATTTGCAAAATTGATATCTGTTACCTGAAAAAACCTTGGAAAAATGACATCTTTTCCCTGAAAAAGACCATAAAATTAAATGTCATGTAGTAGAAGATATTTCGCTAAATTTGAAGCATTTATATCTGTTCAATGAAAAAACCCAAAAAAATTGAAAAGATTACATATTTTCCATGGAAAAACCTCAAAATTCAGTTTCGTCTAGTAGACAAATTTTCAATGAATTTCAACAACTGATATCGGTTCCCTGAAAAGAAAAGAAAAAAGAAAAAAGAAAAAAACCTTTGAAATTTCACGGTTCAGGACAAAAAAAACCCTTAAAATTTTCACGGTTCACGGACCATGGAAAAATCTCAAAATTCAGTGTCGTATAGTAGACAATTTTTCAATGAATTTGAACAACTGATATCGGTTCCGTGAAGAAAAACAAAACAAAATCCCTTAAAATTTTCACGGTTCACGGGCAAAATGATTGGAGTACTATACAGTACCGCCTTTTTCTCGTCTTCTTCTTCCTCTCGTGCCGCAGATCGAACTCGCGACCTCTGATCGAATCGCTATTTCGACAACCAAGAAGTTAGCAAGGACCGCGGCGGTCTATAATTAGTATTTTTAACTCCATATATAAGATTTTTAAATTCCATGGATATAATTTATATATTTCTTCTTATGTTTGCTGCTCATTAAGCGAACTAAAATCCTTATTTTGATTTGACGGCTATTTAAATGCTCTATGCCCCTAGATATTTAGAAAGGACTTTTTTCAAAAGTTCACCATAATTCCAATTTAATATCTTAAAAATTAATTTATCATAACCATACAAAAACTAGAATATTATTTTAATAAAAGCAAGAGTGTTATTAGTGGATATAATATTTATCATAACCATACCCAAAAAAACTAAATTATCATTTTAATAAAAGCTAGAGCGTTATTACTAGATATAATATTTATCATAACCATACAAAAAAAACTATAATATTAGTTTTAGTGATTTAATTTCTATGTTTATTAAGGCATACATATTCTCTCTTTTGGTTTTGACCATATGACTTCTTAAGAAAGAACACATGCTCTTAACCATTATATTCACTCAAACTATTATTATTATTCAATCAAAATAGGTGAACATAAACTTTCTAAGAAATTTAAGATGGTTGCTCAAATGTAATAGGGACTTTTTATATTTTGGTATTGCATACTGCAATATAATAACAGTAATTATGGGCATTCTTTCTTATTGGACATACTATAATTATTTGAGTTTAAAAATTGGGGTGGTTTTTCTTTTATTTATTTTTTAAATAAACAATTCTTAACACTATATATAACTGAAATTTTTCATCATATTGGGTTTATTGGTTTTATATACTCTATTATAGGAGTAGTTTATGTTTATGTTTATGTTTATGTTTTGATCATTGTCAAACTTTGTTCTTGTAACTTATGTGAGTATTAACTATGTTTCATAAATAGTTAAGGATGGGTTTGATATTAGATTTTGAGTATTTTTTTTCTAGTTAGTTTGTCTATTACTTTTTAATTAAGATTTTCAATTGTTTTTTTTATGCTTAATATTAACAAAATTGAAGGGACTTTATTGTTTATGTTTCAAAGTTTCACAAATAATTTTGATGGGTCCCATTTTAAACAATTTCATAATCTTTCAAGCCAATGTGACATAAATATGTCAAAAAATATATATAATTGAGACAATAAGTTGTAGCGCTAGAGAATACCACATGGTAGCATAATGAATCTTATGTGGTATGCCAATGAACATTTTGATTTGAAATTTGTCAAAATTCTTATCCTTTCAATTTGAATGGAACTTTACTGGCTCCATAATATTTTAGGTCCACCTAAGCAAACAAATTCTACCCTTAATGTGTTATCAATATGAATAAGTTTTTTCCTAGTCCCAATTACACTTTACACTATTTTAGGCTTGGGAGGAGATGTGAAATAGAGCCCTTGTGTTCTCAAAACGAATGATCCCTGTATTCTCAGATGGTGTTCCTAATGGCTATGTTGATATGTTGGTTCAATTATTCACTTATGATCCAATTCGACTGCCTCTGAAAGATGAACCTCTTCATATGCTTTATAATCGCATGGCACTTGAGAGGATTTGGGAAACCAAACCCAATACTTCCAATCCATACACCTACCAGCCCTTCACCAATAGCAATGTTGTCCCCTAGGTTGAGTCGAGGTGACATATATGTCCATAATTTCTTAGAACAAAACCCAAAAACTAACTCTAGGTCTTAAAGCTATACCTGAATACACCAACATCTTAAGCACGTGAGACATGGAGAATCTCTTGAATGAATTTAGCTTTCATTATCAAGATTCGTTCAATTTCCATTATTGAGGAGAGAATGGGAAACATTAAGCAGAAAAGTACTAGGATGGCATGTGCAAGGAATTGAATTTGCTTTGTCTTCATTGCCAATACAAGGATGAAAACAAGGAGACATTTTTTTCAATCAAGGGATATGAATTATTGTTCAACATAATCAACGAACTCCTTAATTTATGTCATATAAATCTTTATCAAAGAAGTTGGTTGATAATGATTTGAAACATTTAGATGTGTCTCTTATTAAGAACCACATTTATGTATCCAAAGTAAATAGAGTTTTGCTCATGGTGATTGCCCTGGAATCTTAGGAAAAACATCCTAGAAATGGGGTTCACGTCTTGCTCTCTAGATGGCGTGACTGGATACCAGCGTCGTAGCGCTTCTAAGTCAGGGAAAGTGGAGACCATATGATTCGGCGTTTAACACAATGCACATGTTGGTCTTGTCCACGGAGAACAGTTGGGGGTAACTAAGGGTTCCTCGATTGGTTGTTTTCCAACTGACAAAAAGAGGATGGATCTACTCATCACATCTTCCTGAGTTGTCTAGCTGTTCATGGATTCGATGTCTGAGCCATCTTCTTGGGAGAGGAAAACTATGGTCGATCGCATACAAGCTAGTGCTGCACAGAATCTAGGGACATAGTGAGCATCCAAGACTTCAATGTCTATAAGGACCATCTTGTCGGCTAAGCAAACCGGGACGTTTTGGTAGAGACCGGCGGGGGCTGAAGGGCACCCATCGTATGCTCTAAGTGTGATGTATGATGGCTTTAGTTCGGGAGACCCTAACTTCTGTCAAATTTTCTTTGACATGATGCATGTGGATGCACCCTCATCAATTATACATTAGTGGAAGGTGATGTTTTGAACTGACACTAGTATCTGAAAGATGACCATTGAAGGAAGCCTAGGGGTGGATTTGTCTAAATCGAAAGCTATTAGGCGCGAATCAGCGGGGTCGATGGCACCTAACGCAAAAAGTAAGGTTTTCCTTTTCTTTGGGCATGATTGTAATACCTCCAAAGCTGACATGGCAGCGAGAGATTGAACTAGATCATCCACGATGCTATAGTTATGGGATGGTTTGGAATGGTTTCCTGCCCGCCTAGTTGGTCCCTCGACCATTTTTGGAAAAGTTTCAATAATAATCTTTGATATGGTCAAAGGTGTTGTTGGTGCACTTGTACTAGCCCCTGACAAGTTGGTGTCTAGAGGGGTATCGTAATTTCGATTCCATGTTTGAAAAAACATTTCTTCGCCATTCATGTAGATTTCATGGCTATTTTTTCGAAATCGTCGGGATTTTGTCGCTGAGTGCTAACTGTCCCTTGGTGGGGGAAAGGCTCCTACATAATTGCTTTTTGCTGGGAGGATCCCCCTTGTCCCTGGTTACCTTGAAGCTTCTTTAGCTCAGGGAGGTCGAGACAATGATGAGTGTAATGGCCGTACTTACCATAGATTGAACAAGAGTCGTTTGTTCGAAAATTTTCCCTCTTGTTCTGCCTTTGGGGGTTACTTGGTTCCTGGTTTTGATTTCGGTTGGAGTTTCCTCCAGCCTAAGATCGCGAAGGGCGTTCTTGATTGTTGCCCCCCTGTCCAGGATTTCCTTTAGGCTTGTTTTTTCCTTTTTTTAGTCGCGTTGGGAGGATAATTTGGATTCTCCTCATTGTATGGTTGGGGCGGTTGAACTTGGGAAGGTTGCACAAAGTTCACCTATGAATTATTCTGCATATGTGGGTTTTGTGCTGGGGACTGGGCATATTGTGGTCCTTGTCCCTGATTATAAATGGTCATTGGAGGGAAGCTCTTCCATCAGCATGTCTAATTGCATATTGGGTCCCCTGAGCCAGAGGATACGGACCTCCCTACTGATGGAGATACGATGACGCCCTATTAGTCACATTTTGCGAAGGTGCATAATGACTTTGATAGCCGAGTGGAGGTATGTCCTGGTTAGAATCATATGTGTAATCGGGGTATGGAATGTTGCTGATTAGGTGATTTTGGTTCAATGACCCAATCAAACCATTTGCGGAGTTCGACGCGCCTGGAAATTCTTTGTAAGTTTGCAGGTACGGGGCATTAGGTAGGATACTGTAAATATATCCTGACTGTGTATAGATCAGCTCGAGTTGTTGGGCCTTACTAATGGCGTCCTCTTCGGATATGCAATTTTGTTGCGTCACATCCTTCGAAATCTCTGCGGTGAGAGTTTTCAGGAACATGTATAACATAACTCGATCGTCGAGTTTGGATTTTCACAAACTACGACGTCATCACCATTTGTGGAGATGGTCCGAGATATGGAAGACAGGTGTTTGCCTAAAGTGGGTCAGTAATTCCATTCCAGAATCGTGGTGGATGGGTAACTGAAAATAGGTCAGGAATGTAGTAGCGAGGGCGCTAAAGGTTCCATGTGTAGGAGATGGTTGCTCCACATACCATTTCGTGACTATTCCGGTTAGGGTGCGTTTAAATAGTCTTAGGCGAGTAGTATCGTCAATTATGTTGTTCGACGAACACCATAGGTGGAAAGTCATAACACGATTTCCGGGGTCTTCTGCTTACTTCCCTTCGAACTTTGGAATGTCAGAAGGGAGCTTCATGGGGTTGGGAGGCCATGTAGGGTTGTGTGTAATGGGATCGTTTGTCAACTTAGTTAAATCTAGTAAATTTAACGAAGCTAAGAAAGGTGACTGAGAGTTTATAGACATTGCAACTTGTGAAAAAACAGTGTTCTGGTTATGTATAGGGTTTTTCTATGACGTACCCTATTGTGAGTTCACCCGACTTCTCGAATGGGTAGCACTCCTTTGTCCCCTAAGGGTTGTGGGAGGAGTGGTATGCGGTGACCCTGTGGGGGTGTTCACCAGTGTGGCATTGGGTGATCGACGAGGGTTCCCAACTAATGATGCCCCAATAAAGGATGAACGAATAAGGGTGGTAGTGTTCTGTCTTTGATGCCTAAATGGCGAAAGACGTGGAACCCCTCTTGGTAATGGGGGAGGTCCAAAACGCGTCTAGATCAATGAGGTCCTGTTGGGTCCATTCCGGCATCGTTTAGATATGGTCTTGGAAAATTTTGAGAGGATAGCGATTACAATCAAAGCAAAAATCCGATCGCATACATAAAACAAAGCGAAAATAAAAGATAATTTTTCCTTTTAGATTGATCCTTTGTGACCAATCAATAAAAAAATATGGTTTTTTGTTGTTTTTTCATATGATACTCAAATCCTAGAAGACCGAAATCGTACTCACATTCTCAAATGTAACCGAGCTTTGAGAAGATATCTTGCAAATGCTGGGGCAACGTCCCAAAAGAGCTGGCGATGCCTCCAGTCAACTGAAGAAAATCAACCAAGGTAAGGGTAGAGGATCCAGTGCTTGCCTGCACCATCACCTATATGGAAGGATGCCCTAATTTTGGTCGTTAGGTACTGTCATCCCACGTGAGCGTTCGAGTCTTGGGCTTCTTGGTAATTCAACTACCAGTACCGAGTATTAGATGGGTCAAGTAGCCCCGAATAATACCGCAGGCACTGGGCCTAAGCCTAACCCCCTCTGAATCAGGTCTTTGTCGCTCTCAGGTTTTCTTTGCCGCACTCGAGTTTTCTTTGCCATGGGCGAATAGACGGATTTAAAAATTCCCTAAATAATCAACTTCTTTGTTTCAATATGTAAACTGACCAAGACAGTTTATTGGATGCCTATCCCCTTGGTCCCAACTTAAGCTATAAATTCTCTTGTGGCCCCTGTGGGGAGAGTTTAATGTGTTTAGTTAAGTTAGTTTTAGGTGGCTTTGATTCACTTAAGGTATGAATGTGTGTGAGCAAGAGGTGAACAAGTGCATAGTTTGAACATGTAGATATGCGGTGATCCTTTTCAAAATCCCCTATTTAAACTAGGTTTGGTTGTTCCTTGCCCAAAAGTAAAACATGTGCGTATGTGGGCCGCTTACAATACTTCTTAGTTAATCTAATTGATCAATTATAGGGAGATGGTGAATTATCAGTAGAGAGTGTTCATATGCTTGCCTAGGATCACCCATGTGTGCAAAGGCAGCAAAGATTACTTGCTCTTCTAAAGATAATTCGATCTCGGTCTCAAATCCTAGTGCCAAAAATTAAACTAATATTAATGACTTTCAACTAGGAAAATGAAAAGAAAAAATTTGCTTATGGTGTGCGTTTGTGAAGCGACAGTAAGAATAGAACGAGGGCCCTAGCTCGCTGAAGCTTTGTGTGTGATAAAGTGAACAATCACAATGTTGTAAGATGTGGATATACGGTACACTATGTTTGGTTGTTCCTTTCACGAAATAAACAACGTGCGGATAATGGGCCGCCTACAACTTGTCATATTTAAACTAAATGTTTGCACTATAGGGAGATTGTAAAGTATCAAGAAAGAGCGTTCATATGCATACCCAGGGTCACTGTTAGGTGCAAGGGAAGTAGAGATTACTTGCTTTCTTTTGGTATTTTAATTCTCGTCCGGAAATCCTAATGAAAAAATTTTAACTCGATTTAATGCAAGAATTTGAAAACTAACTAAAGATGTGTGGACTTGGGCCACTTACTCTTTGTTAATTAACCTATGTGTGTGATATCTACTATCAATAATCAACTTATTTAGATGACATGTGTGGATATGGGCCTCGTTTCTTGTCTCCTAATTAAACTAGGTGAGTATATCATAGTAAACTAAAAATTAGAATGATGCACTAGCTACACTAAAGTTAAGCTAACACACATGTCTACCAGTCAAGAAATATCAACACAGTGTAAAGCCAATTCAAATAGCACATACAAAAATAGAGTCATTAAAGCCAATTAGTTTTTTGAGATTTTTTTCAAATAAATAAAAATAAAAATGATTAATTACATCGAAAAAATAAGTTTTAATGTTTAATTATATATTAAAAAAATATTATATAACAGTTTGATATATGTTTTGATTTTTAAATTATTACTCTACAAATATTTAATGTTAACTAATAATTCTAATTTTTAAAAAATAAAAATATTGTTATCGATAATAATAATGATATTATTAATTTATTTTTTTACATAATTATTCATTTAAAATAAGCACATGTTTAAAGGGGCCACAATTTTTTTAAGAAAGTAATGAGAATTTAGACATAATTTTATAAATATTGATGATTTTTTTTGAAATCCAACTTACAACAATTTTTTTCCATATCATACGATTGGCCATTATGATAAAAAGAATTGATACCACCCATATTTAATATTTGATGTTATTTATAATGTTATTTATAAAATTAAAATTAAATATTATTAATATAAAGAAAAATGAAAACTTAGCCCAAATTTAAAAATGGATTCTCATTCTACGTTTATTGAGATGTCATGTGACAAACTTATAAATGTAAAGATTTGATCTGTAGTTTTGTTGATATGGATCGGAAATACAAACAATTTTTTCTCTGATTTTTTTTTTTCACAAACTAGGAAGGTTTTCCAAACACATCACTTTGTGCAACATAAGTGTTTTGCCCCCAAATTTCCTATTCATTAAAATAAATAAGACAACAGATTAGCGACAATGCAAAGTGATTAACAAATTAGGTACTTGAGACTAATAAACTAATGGGGCGAAAAGGGAAAATTATGAAAAACAGATCACGAAAATTATGAAAGATGTGAATTGTACTTGCTAAAAAATGAGACATATGAATGTAATTTTCTTCCCTCGTTTTGGATTCAGTTGCGGGGCTTCCTGGAATGCAATTCAATCAAATGAACTTAAGGAGATGCGAACTGTACCTGCTAAAAAACGAGACATAAGAATGTAATTTTCTTCCCTCGTTTTGGATTCAGCGACAAGGCTTCCTGGAATGCAATCCAATCAAATGAATTTAGGGTGTCGGGAAGTATAGAACACTCTTTACCTCCAATTCCCTGCAAATTCCCTTCAATTCTCTGAAATCTTTGGAGAGACCCGCGAGCTTCTGGCAACTTCGGATAGAGGGAGAGACCCACGAGCATCCATGGGCTTAAAACCTTGCAAATTTCCTGGAGTAGAAATAAAAGATTAGAGTTTCACTGTCTCTGAAATCTCCGGAGAGACTCACGAGCTTCTAGCAGCTGATGAATATGGAGAAGAGGAGAAGTTATAAGGTTATGAAGATGATAAAAACGAGAGAAAACAATATATTTTCCTGGAGATTTTTGGGCAAGTAAAGACAAGTATGGCATGGGATGGCATAGACATACTCACTAGTACTCTTAAGAGTATTAATAAGCCAATAACCCATGATTTATTGGTTTCCAAATATTTTAGCACTGAAGTAAATCTCCTCCATCCAAATAGGCTCACCCACATCCTTGTCATCCAAGTGATGTCGTTGCCCATGGCCTCTCGAGCTTGAAAAAAACCTATCAAAGTAATTTATAGGCTCCATGTGGATATCCGATGTTTAAGAGATTTTCTCTCTCGATCAATCAATAATCTCCCAAATGGTACGAGTAAAATTATGGAAAAATTTGGTATCGATGTCCACACCCTGAATCCATATGGCACAGCAAGGAAGTCTATTTTGTACCTGGGGAAGATATGATTGTCTGTCGACATCTAGACCTTATCACCTGTTACTTTGCTTTCTCGTACCCATGAAAAAACACACAATCTTATATTAATGGAAACAGGAGATGGTTATAGATCCTATTTTTGGATCAAATGACAAAATCCGCCCAGAAGCATATTGTAAGTTGTCCAGCCAAAGTAGGAAAAACAAAAACCTTCTCCATTGCCAAATTAAAAGACTCTCATAATCAAATATAAAAAACCTCCGCTCGAGAGAGCCCAAACACAAAAGAGCCCAGATCAGAAAAAGATCTAGAATACAATCGAACCAGATCGAATCAAAGTGTCTGAGGAGAACTCATGAAAGTGGATCGAACCAGGAGAGGCAGAGACTTCGCTTTTTGACAAAATATCAACCTCTCGTACCCATCTAACCACTACAAATCCCATACTGAAAAAATCCAAATCCTAGTGTAACCAACGAATGTCTCAGTACATTAGCGACTCTTCATCGTCTCAAAACTTCAAATACGGAACCTTAGCGACTCGTCATCGTCTCACACCGCTGGTTTCTTCGGTGAAGTATTTTCTCCTCAGCTCCGCCTAGCTATGGATTGGGCTACCTCTCTACATTACGCTATATATCCATCTGCATAGTCTTCGTTGGAGCCATCATGATCAGCAGAGGATGGGGAGATCTCGCTCTAAGTATTTCCCAATGCTTAGAGCTTCTGCAAAGCGTTGCCTCCAGCTCTCATATATCACGTAAGGCCACTGAACGGTGAATTTTTACCACCGAAATCCATTGACGGAAAATGTTTTCGTTCCCTGAAAATGCATTACAAATTGGAGAAAGCCTTCAAATTGAACTTTTTTAGAGAATTGACATCTTTTGCCCTGAAAATGCTTTACAATTCTCCTAATGGCCCAGGAAAATTGATATTTTTTCACTAAAATGCGTTACAATTGGGATAATTGACATTTTTTCCCTGAAAATGCCTTACAATTTGGACAAAGCCTTCAAATTAAATTATTTCAGAGAATTGACATTTTTTTTCCTTGACTTAGAGGTTTTTGGGAAATCTCTTCTGATCAAATCTCTTTGGAGGTGTCTGCACTCAAGAGGTATTTGGCATGACATTGTGAAGCAGAAATATTTAGGGGGGCTTCACTGGAAGATTTGGTTATCACCGGTTGGTCTTCGGAACGGTACAATTCCTTCATTTGGAAAGGCTTTGGGAAAATTTGGCCTTTGTTCAAAGAGAACCTGTTTTGGCATTTCGGAAAGGGCTTAAATATTCTTATCGGATGTAGCAAAATGCATCGGATGTAGCAAAATGCAGGGATTTGATAGCCTTTTCATTTTTCCGGATGCCCTTATCCTTTGTTTAAATCAAAAGAGGTTTTTCTTTCTACAACAAATCATCAAAGGATGGGAAGATGGGGTACCGATTTGGAAAAATTCTGATGATATGGGGTTGGATCGGAGGTGGGGTGATATTTGGTACAAATATACCAGGATGCTTAGAATGCTCGGTTTGTGCTCAAACAACCGGAGTGATAAACTCATTTGGAAGGGATCAAATTATAAGGAAGGGCCAAAGGTTAAGCAAATTTATGAATTTTTGACAATGGATAAACCCATCGTGGACTCGGATTGCTGGTTTAAAGACTTTTGGAAGTCTGGTGCACAAGTAAAAATGATCATATTTATGTGGCTTGTCTGGAAAGACAAAAACCTCACTTGGACTAATCTTCAAAAGCGTGGATGGCAAGGGCCGGGCAGGTGTTATCTCTGTGGAAATGGCGAGGAGGATAATTTTCATTTGTTTTACTCATGTCCTTTTGCTTGTGAAACTTTGTCTATTTTATGCTACAACTTGCAGGTACAAGTTCCATACTTCAGATCAATGGAGGACTGTTTAAAGTGGTGGCTTAATAGAGGGAAGATGTGGAGGGTTTTTCCTATCCTGTGTCATTGGTATATATGGTGCGGTCGGAACAAATTTCTATTCGAAGATTACCCTGTTTATCCTAGAAAAGTGGCATTTCAGATCTATAGTGTTTGGGACAGCCAAAAGATTGGTATGAAGCCTGTTAAATATCTTTCTTGTAGATTTCATCCTCATGAGTTTCAGTATCCTGTGGGTTTTTTTGATGGGGCCTCTCAGCAGGCAAACTGTGAATGTGGGGCGTGGCTTTTATTATCTCCGGAGTGTCATTATAAGCTGAGCTGGAATGGGGGGAGAAGCACCAACATGAAGGCAGAATGTTTGGCTCTCTGGGGCCTTTTATGGTTTGCTAGCCATCTTTATCTGGACAAGATTTGGGTTGTGGGGGATTCAAAAGTTCTTATAGACCACATGAATCAGAAAGCTTCAATTAACCCGGGACTGATTGCGCATTGGCTAGATCGTATCTACATCCTTAGAGATTCCTTCTCTTCTATTTCTTTTCATCACATATATAGAGAGAAGAATGTTGTTGCTGATCGCCTATCAAAAAAAGGATTAGAGATTGGATTTGGAGTTCTGCACTATCAGCTATCCAACTCGGACGGGGGTGGGGCTATTGGGGCTGCTCCTTTTTTCTAATCCTAATGGTTTTCTCTGATTGTTGGTCATCTCTTTTTTTTATGTATGCTTTAATGTTATATTCAGTCGGTGATCTTACTATGATAGGTTTGACGGTATTTTAGAGTTTTTTTTTCACTGCTTTTGTCAGCATTTTTGGATGTAAATTTGACTATAGTTTCTGGACTATTGACGTTATGCTCTTGCATATTTCAAAGGTTTTGGTTCGGCCTGCTTCTGGGTACAATACTTTGTAATATTTGGGGACTTTTAATTGTGTTGTTCTTGGTACTTTATATAAACCAGGGTTTTTTTCATGTTGAAAAAACAATTCTCCGAATTGCCATGGAAAATTGACATTTTTCACTGAAAATGCCTTACAATTTGGAGAATTGACATCTTTTTCCTGAAAAGGCCTTAAAATTAAGTGGAGGAGAATTGACATATTTTTCCTTAAAATGCCTTAAAATTAAGTGGAGAAAGCCTTCAAATTGAATTGCTTGGAAGAATTGATATATTTTCCCTGAAAATGGCCTTACAATTCTCCGAATTAAGTCCAAAAATTGACATTTTTCACTGAAAATGCCTTACAATTGAAGAATTGACAACTTTTTCCTGAAAACCCCTTAAACTTCACTGGGGCGTAGACAATTTTTTACTGAAAATGCCTTACAATTTGGACGAGAATTGACATCGCTTCCAAGAAAAAGCCTTAAAAAATTGGTAGATCGATATCTTTGGCATGGTTTACTGACGCAACAAAATAGCTTGGACTATAGGTTTTTTTTGCTGGAATCGAGTAAAAAAAATTCAAAAAATCCAAAAAATGAAATAGTTAGAATGTTTAAATTGTTTTGTTGATCATGAAAATGGATTCAACACCATCAAAAACCTCTAAACACCTAAAATGTTGAAATTTAACAATTGCCAAATTTTTACAAAATTCTATATGAAATTTTCAGTTTCTTACTAAAATTTCCAAGTTTTTAAAACTACCAGATATCTTTTCCTGAAAAAGCCTTAAACATTTGGAAGAGTGATATTTTTTTTTTACCTGAAAAGGCTTTAAAAATTCAATGTTGTGTAGACAATATGGAAAATTGACATTTTTCACTGAATATGCCTTAGAATTTGGATGATTGACATCTATTCTTTGAAAATGCCTTACAAGTATCCAAATTTCTTCAGAAAATTGACATTTTTCACTAAAAATGCCTTACAATTTGGATAATGACATTTTTATCAGTATCTTTTTTTTTTAAATCTCTTAAAAGGCGCCTTTTTCTTCAGCTTCCGAAATTCTTCAACTATCTGATGCCACTAATCGAACTCAAGACCTCCAGTTTAAGGCTATATGGGCCAACCAAGAAACCAACTTTAAGGCTATATGAGCCAACCAAGAAACCAACTTGAACAGTGACATTTTAATCAGTATCTTAATGACAAATTTTCACTGAACTTGGAAAATTAGTAACTCTGCCCTGAAAAAGCCTTAAAATTCGATGTCCTGTAGACAATTGATATATTTTTTTTGAAGAAGCCTTAAAATTTAGTGTCGTGGAGACAATTTTCCACTGAATTTCCAGAATTGATATCTGTTCCCTGAAAAAACCTAATTTTTTTTGGAAAAATTACATCTTTTCCATGAAAAAAACCATAAAATTAAATGTCATGTAGTAGAAGATATTTCACTAAAATTAGATGTCAGAAGATATTTCGCTAAATTTGAAGCATTTATATCTGTTCAATGGAAAAACCTTTAAAATTTGGAAAATGACATATTTTCCATGGAAAAACCTCAAAATTCAGTGTCGTCTAGTAGACAATTTTTCAATGAATTTGAACAACTGATATCGGTTCCTTGAAGAAAAACAAAAAAAGAAACCTTTAAATTTTCACGGTTCACGGACACAATTTTTCAATGACTTTGAACAACTGATTTCGGTTCCATGAAGAAAAACAAAAAAAGAAACCCTTCAATTTTCACGGTTCGGTTCACGGACAAAATGATTGGGGTACTGTACAGTACCGCCTCTTTCTTCTACTCTGATTCCGGTCGTGCATCAAATCGAACTCGCGACTTCTGATATAATCGCCATTTCGACAACCAAGAAATTAGCAAGGACTGCGGCAATTCGTAATTAGTGTTTTTAGCTCTATATATAAGTTTTAAATTCCATGGATATAATTTATATATTTCTTCTTATGTTTCTTGCTCATTAAGCTATCTAAAATTCCCTATTTTGATTTGACGGCTATTTAAATGCTCGAAGTCCCTAGATATTTAGAAAGGACTTTTTTCAAACGTTCACTATAATTCCAATTTAATATTTTAAAATCAATTTATCATAACCATAAAAAAATGAATTTTTTTCTACTGGGCTTCTCTATTACTTTTTAAATAAGATTTCTAATGTTTAATATTAATAAAATTGAAGTGACTTTATTGTTCATGTTTCAAAGTTTCACAAACCTTTTTGATGGATTCACTCCTCAATTTTAACAATTTCATAATATTTCAAGCTAATGTGACATAAATATGTCAAAAAAATATATAATCGAGACAATAAGTGGTAGCACTAGAGAATACCACATGGTAACATAATGAATTTTATGTGGTATGTTAATGAACATTTTGCTTTGAAAATTGTCAAAATGATTATTCTTTTAATTTGAATAGAACTTTACTGGGCTTCATAATATTTTAGGTCCATTGAAGCAAAAACAAATTCTACCCTCAATGTGTTATCAATATGAATAAGTTCTTACCTAGTCCCAACACTAGAATTAATTGCACTTTACACTATTTTAGGCTTGGGAGGACATGTGAAATAGAGCCCTTGTGTTCTCAAAACGAATGATCCTTGTATTCTCACATGGTGTTCCTAATGGTTATGTTGATATGTTGGTTCAATTATTCACTTATAATCCAATTCAACTGCCTCTGAAAGATGAACCTCTTCATATGCTTTATAATCGCATGACACTTGAGAGGATTTGGGAAACCAAACACAATATTTCCAATCCATACACCTACCAACCCTTCACCAATAGCAATGTTGTCCCCTAGGTTGAGTCGTGGTAACATATATGTCCATAATTCTTGAGAACAGAACCCAAAAACTAGCTTTAGGTCTTAAAGCTATACCTGAATACACCAACATCTTAAGCACGTGAGACATGGAGAATCTCTTGAATGAATTTAGCTTTCATTATCAAGATTCGTTCAATTTCCATTATTGAGGAGAGAATGGGAAACATTATGCAGAAAAGTACTAGGATGGCATATGCAAGGAATTGAATTTGCTTTGTCTTCATTGCCAATACAAGGATGAAAACAAGGAGACATTTTTTTCAATCAAGGGATATGAATTATTGTTCAACATAATCGATGAACTCCTTAATTTTGGGCTATGGTATAGGCGGATAGAGGGAGTGAAGCTTCAAGTCTTCACAGATGCAGATTGGGCAGGGAGTCCATTTGACAGGAAGAGCACATTAGGGGGCATCTTTAGTATTGGGTCAGCAGCAGTTTCCTGGTACAACAAGAAGTAGAGATCAGTTGAACTCAGTTCAGTAGAGGAAGAGCAAATGGCTGCTATTCAAGCAGCTTGTGAGGCCAACTGGATGAGGAATATACCTGTTGGTTTGCTTGGTCAGTAGATGGATTTGACAATTATTTATTGTGATAAACAAAGTTGCATCAAACTCTCGGTTAATCCAGTTTTTCATGACAAGTCCAAGCATGTTTATATCTTGTATCACCATATCTGAATTTTTGTGCAAAGGAGGATTATGTCATTAGAGTACATTCCTATAGAGGAGTAGGATGCATACATATTGATGAAGGCATTGTCAAGAGGCAAATTCGAGTTCCACAGAGGCAGGATTGAGGTAGCACACAATCCCTTTCTTGTTGAGAGGGAGTGCTGAAATTGGTGCAGATCACTGTCTGCTTCACATACTACTCATCACATCGGAAAGCATATCATTCAACATTATCATTTTTGACTTCATGCTTTAGGGGGCAGCTATTACAGGTCAATTTGGGCATCACTCCCAAAACCTAGATCAATACAAATTAGGGTCTATCATACTCTAAATCAATTGCTACATGCCCTAAACAAGTGATCCCATTGATGGTTTTCCTCCATGAAAGTTTCACTGCTTGAAGTCCAGTTGAAGTGTTCAATTGAGCCATCAACGCACCCCTAGACTGCATTAAGTGCTTTGCAAAGCATCTACTCCCATGCACAGTTGTGTTGCTAAGAATCTAGGCCCATTTGACAATGCGTTGGTCGGGTGGGAGCGAATTGTTCATGGGATTCCAGGAATATTCTCACCTTCTAATGGCTTCTAGAAGTTGTTCCAACTATCACACTATCTGATAACTTTGAATATGAACACCATGGAGCCATTGAACCTCTTATACTCCTATTCCATTGAACAAGGAAACTTCTTCATCCATCTTTGGAAAATCCATTCATTGATCCATTAATGTCAAACTACCTTCACTACTTATAAATTGAGCACTAATCATAGTGCACAAGAGAGCAAGAATTTGAATTAGTATAGTTAAGTTGGTGAGATCACATCTCTTAGAGGTGTCTTTTTCATGTAATGTTATGTTGTTGGAGTGATGTTGCTGATGTGATGAGGATAGGACTGAAGTTGGAGCGAATTTACATCGAATCGATCCAACTGGTTGTAACTTCTCCTTCTACTTCATAATAAAGAAATTTGTTCCTTTCCTAATACATGTGTTCATGATTTAAGATGTGTATTTTCAAATATCATCGATTCAATTTGATTAAGATGAATAGATCATATGCCTTTATGTCGTTTTTTGTTTTCTGTTAGCCATTGCAGGTATCAATCAAGCGAGTTCAGTTCGATTGAGAGTGACGGAAGTGACAAAAGGGAGTCAAGGAATAGCGAAAGATCATAAGTAGGTGTTCTTCTCTCATTTATTTATCTTAAGGAAAAGGTCAAGTGTCTTTCATCTGTTTTTCTAAGTGCGACCACCACACTTAGGGAAATATATTTATTCATAGGTTTGAATTTCGTAAAACAATGTCGATGATTTTATTTTGATAGCTGATGAGAAGCTCGTCAAATCTTACAAAGAGAATCTTGCAAGATAATTTGAGATGAAGGATATGGGGCTCTTGCAATATTTCCTTGGATTGGAAATTTGGCAAAGATATGGGGAACTATTTGTATTTCAGGGAAAGTATGCCAATGGGATTCTGAAGAAGTTTCACATGGAGAGCAGTAAACCCATGGAGACTCCTCTAGCAAGGAAATGGAGGAAGGTGGATGCTACTTCAGGTGAAGTGGTAGAAGCTACCATCTATAGGCAGCTTGTGGGTTCAATTGTGTACTTGGTGAACACACGACCAAACATATGCTATGTATTTAACCAACATAGTCAAACTATGGTTAAGCCTACTAAGCTCTATTGGAAGGCAGACAAGCATGTGTTGAGATACCTCAGAGGCACCACAGATTTTGGGCTATGGTTTAGGTAGATAGAGGGAGTGACGCTTCAAGTCTTCACAGATGCAGATTGGGCAGGGAGTCCATCTAACAGGAAGAGCACATTAGGGAGCATCTTTAGTATTGGGTCAGCACCAGTTTCGTGGTATAATAGGAAGTAGAGATCAGTTGAACTCAGTTCAGTAGAGGAAGAGAAAATGGATGCTATTCATGCAGCTTATGAGGCCATCTAGATGAGGAAGATACCTGTTGGTTTGTTTGGTCAGCAGATGGATTTGACCAATATTTATTGTGATAAAAAAAGTTGCATCAAACTCTCGATTAATCCAGTTTTTCATGACAAGTCCAAGCATGTTTATATCTTGTATCACCATATCAGATACTGTGTGCGGAGGAGGATTATGTCATTAGAGTAAATTCCTATAGAGGAGTAGGATGCATACATATTGATGAAGGCATTGTCAAGAGGAAAATTCGAGTTCCACAGAGGCAAGATCAGGGTAGTAGGCAATCCCTTTCTTGCTGAGAGGGAGTGCTGAAATTGGCAACAAGAAAAGGCTTATAATCAATTTCCCCTTAATTAAATTAGAAGGAAATTGTAATTCCATATCACATGACAACTAGTATAAGTTAACTAAGTCAGGAAGAATTAGTTCTAGGTCACTCAATTCGAGTTGAGGGTCAAACTGGAGGCATGTAGAGTTCTCTCTAAGTTTTAGGGGGTCCAGTTATGGTTTATTTGGAGTTGTAATTATTTAACTTAATTATTTGAACTAAAATCATTTTAACTAGTTCTAATTGATGGAGGAACTATTGAGAGGTCAGGTGAATTAAATATGATTTAATTCACATGCAGTGATCAATCAGATAAATAATAATTCACTATAAATAGTTTTTGCATGTCAATTCTGAGGAAGACCCAATTGAGATTGGAGTTAAAGGGAAGTGTACTATCAGTTATATAATTAGATAATTGTACAGGTCATGCATGAGGTCAGCAGAAGGCCTTAGATGTATTGTGCACTCATTAATTGGGAATTTCCTAATTAATAGGCGCTTAATTTTCCTAGGGATTGTGCAAGAAAGGCATGGCATCTAGAGGCAAGAAATTGGCTAAGTATTGGAACAAAATTGCTTGGGATAGAGTGAGAGATTCAATGATAGTGCAAAGAGCTCTCAAGCTTGAGAGAAGCATTGTATTGTTCCATATTCTTGACTTAAAGAAAATAGAGATAGCAAGGTTTCTAGCTGTGACTTTCCCCAGATATATCTTTGTGTTGAGTGATTCAAATTATTTCTCTTTCTTGTTCATGTGATTGTGCAATTCTAATTAGTTTCCACAATTTGTAGAGTAGATTCAAGTATTTTGTTTTAGCATATTACAAATATCAGTTTGAATCTACGTGGATTTTCTAAACACCTCACAGTTGGATGTAGGTGATGAGGCAACAAAGGATCACATCCAAGACCTGCTCTTGATGTTTGCACTATAGGGTTAATAGGAGAAACAATTTCCTGTCTATTCTTCCCAAGTCCTCCTCCGATATATCCCATTTTTCTCAGCAATCGGGATCCAATCCCAATAGTATGGTTTTCAAAACTGGGTGTGAAAATAGCATGTGATGATTCATGATCATCTGCATTGGTCTTTTGACAATCAACATCATCAAGTGTGGAAGAATGAGAGCTTGGTACCTTAAGATCAATTATATCCATCTCAAATTTATGAAGACGACTAACCTCCAATTCAAGTTGTTGCTCAAACTCTTGCAGTTTTTTAATGGCCTTATCCTTCTCACTTAGTTGTTGAGACAAGGCATCATAATCTTGTTTCAAAAAATGATATTGCTCCATCATTGTTTCTTTTAAACAATCAATCTCCATAATGTGTTGATTATTTTGTTCTTCTAGTTGCTTGTTCAAATTTGAGTGAAAAAAAGAGTCAACTTCCTCTTGCAAGTCATCAAGGAGATCAATCTTCTCTTGAAATTCATCTACAAGCATCTGGAGATATTTTCCCATGGTTGATTCCAAATGGTCAACTTTCTAGATTTTCTCAGCTATGGAAGTTTGCAACCTATTTTTAAGAGTTGCATTTTCTGCTTTCACAAGGGCTACCACTCACTACAATTAAATAACCTCTTTACAAAGTTCATATATTTCCTTCTTCTCACGGAGCTCCTGCGATCTTTTACCCATCTTGATAACACAAAATTGGCAAATGTTTTTCTGCTAGCCACGAAGCAAAAACTGCTACAAAACAAGACTGATGATGACAATAAAAGGAGATTTACAATTCCAATCACCATACAAAATAGAGAAATCCACCTAGCTTTGGATGACTAGTCGGAAGCCTTTCATAACCACCAATCATAAAAACATCAAATACATATACGGATGGAAAAATTACCATTGAGCATCATTTATAAATTATCTTAATATTTAAAAAAAAATCATTCGGTAATAAAAAAATGTGCCCAAAATTACTTTATAGAAATTACTTCTTTAAGTTGTTGTATGGTCAAAATAAAGTTACCGATCAAATGAGAAAACTCCCCAGTACCCGTTTTTTGAGGTAACAAAAAAAACACCCGATTTTGAAAAGTGGTGATGTGGAATCACCTTTTTTTTTAGCATATTTTTGACACTTTAAATTTTTTATTTATGAAGTATGAAGAATTTTTTTTTAAATGTTGTGATTTTCATGCTAATTTTAAAAAGTGTGATGAAGCATCAACCATTTTTCTTTAGAGTGGTGATTTTCATGTTGGTAACAAAACATAAAATTAAAATAAAAAAACATGACAAAAGAAAATCAACTATAACAAAATATATATTAAAAAAAAACAATAAAAATGTAAAAAATAAACAAAATTAACTTGTAAAAATAAAAAATTTAAACAATAACTAAAAAAATTCAGAAAAAAATAAATAAAAAATGGAAAAAAATTCAAACAAGCAAATAATTTAAAGAAAACAACTAAAAATTAAACCAAAAAAATAAAAAACATCAAAAGCAATTTTTTTAAGATATTAAAAAAAACCACATAATTAAAAAAATGATAAAAAAACAAATAATAAAAATTTAAAAAAAAAAAATTCAAATTTTAAAATTTTAATTATATAATAATAAGAAAATAAAAATAAGTAAAAATTAAATGTAAAAAAAGAAGAAGTTAAATTTAAAAATAAAATTAAAATACAAATTTAGATTAAAAAATAAATAAATAAATAAACATTGAAAAAAAAAACAAAAAACATTTTTCTAAATTTAAACATTTTAAAATTAAATAATAATAATAATAATAATAAAATTAAAATCATTTTAAAATTGAAATTAAAAAAAAAATTAAAATAAACTAAAAAAAAAAAAAAAAAAAAAAAAAAAAAAAAAAAAAACTAAAAATATTAAATTTTAAAAAAAAATTACAAAAAATTTTAAAAATTTAAAATATTAAGAATTTGGCTTCTGTGATCCATAAAATGTGTATAAGAAATTTTCGGTGAAAATCACATGTAAGAAATTTTTGTCGACGCGTTTCGAACCAACCAGTGTGGTTCATCATCAGGACAAGATGAGAAATCTGATTAAGAAACCTATTTAAATAGATAAGGATAGCTCCAACCAGCTGTTGAAAAAACGACTAGTTTGACTCGAATAAGAAATTGAATAAGATTTTGTCAAATTTTATTAATTTTTAATTATAATTCTCAAATATTTTTTTAATTAATTATATTTGAATATAATTTAATATTAATACTTTTTTGTAATTTAGTATCAGTAATTTTTAAAAATAATTTAATATTATTTTTATCTTAAAACCTTAAATTATATATTCTCCAATTTAAATAAAATAAAATAAAATAAAATTAAAATAAATAAATAAATAAAAAATTATAAATAAATAAAGAAATAAAGATATAAATAATAATAAAATAAAATAAAATAAAATAGAAAATAAAATAAAATAAATAGAAAATAATAATTTTAGGAATATTGCTTATGTGATCCCTAAATTGTGAAAAAACACTTCGGTAAAAATCACATCCAAATAAATTTGGTCGACGCGTCCTGATGATGAACCACACTGGCTGGTTCGAAACGCGTCGACCAAATTTATTTGGATGTGATTTTTACCGAAATATTTTTTCAGAAAATAATAATAATAATAATAATAATAGATTAAATAATTTAATATTACTAAATAGGAAATTTTCATTTAAAAAAAAAAAAACTAAGAGTGAAGGGCAAGAATCTAGCATCTGCTAACACTCCACCCATCATCTCTGTTGAGGTTAACCGACCTCTTTTCGATTTCCAAGGCTTCCCTCAACTTTCGGTGGTGAAAATGGTCAATCTTTGCAATAACCTCAATATCTTCAATACAAATATGATGCTGTGTTTTTTCAGCATTTTACACATTTTAAAATATAAAATTTAAAAAATAAATTTAAAAAATATATTAAAATTTATTAAATTAAAAAAAATAAAAATAAAAATAAAAATAAAAATTAAATTAAATTAAAATTAACATTAAAAATTAAATTAAAAAAAAAACCAAATATTAAATTTTATCAAATTTAAAACAAAAATTTAAATTTAAAAATAAAATATTAAATTAAAAATAAAATAAATTATTAAATTTTAATTTAAAAAAAATGCAGATTGGCCCCGGTCGCCACCTGGTTGCGAAAATTATGATTTTTTTTTAAATTAAAATTTTAATTAAATATAATAAAATTAATAATTTATTTAAATTTAATACATATATTTAAAAAAATCAATTAAATAAAATTTAATATTTTTTATTTAAATTTGATTTTTATATTTTAAATTAATTTGTTTTTTTAATTAAATATTTTTAATTCATTTTTTTTCATTTTAATTTTTAATTTATTTTTAGAATTTTTTAGAATTTTAATTTTAAAAATGTATTTTAATTTTTTTTTGTGATTTAAAAAAAAAAGAAATTAATTAAAATTTAATATTTGTTTTTTAAATTTATTTATTTATTTTTAAATTTAATATTTGTTTTTTTCATTTAATGTTTATATTTTAAATTTAATTTATTTTTTTAGAATTTTATGTTTTTAAATTTTTTTATTTAATAATTGTTTTCATTTTTAATTTAAATTTTTTTTTTTAATAATTTTTTTTTAAATTTAATTTTTATATTTTAAATTTATTTTATTTTTAAAAATTTAATTGTTTTTAATTTTTTTTTTTAAATTTAGCATTTATATTTTGTTTTTTTGTTTTTTCTGGTTTTTGTTTTTTTTTTAAATGTTTAAGTATTGAGGGGTGTTCTCATTGCATTATATTAGTACAATTAAGTCCCCTTGAGCTAGAGGCCATTTGGGATGGGTGACTTCCTAGGAAGTCCAAGTTACTGGGTGTAAGCCCCGGAAGTGATGATTGGCGCTATGTGATTCATTTCACTAGTTTCAATCCCACTTCTTCACCCCCCGCGAACATCACCGATGCAATGAGTGCTAAGTGGACTATTAAAAAATCATGAGAAATTCATCACTAGATGCAATGAATGCTAAGTGGACTATTAAAAAATCATATGCTCGCAATGAGTGCTAAGTGCACTATTAAAAAATCATGAGAAATTCATCACCCGATGCAATGAGTGCTAAGTGGACTATTAAAAAATCATGAAATGACTTACTTAAAGTTTCCATAGTTGAATGACTTACTTAAGGCAATCTAATTTAAAAATATTTTTTATATTATTATTTTTTTCTTAATTTTTTTTTTTTTTTAATAATGAATTTTGTTTTTTTTTTTTCAATTATTTTAAAATGTTTTTTTAGTTTTTTTTTTAATATAAATTTTTATTTCGACGCTTTTCGTTTTAGGAGTGTTTTTTTTGTGTAAGGGGGCTTAAATAGTCTGAGGAGAATCAGGGTCTTCAACATCAGCTTCTTCAAAAACATGCAAAAGAACTTGAGAACATGCAGGCCTCAAACTTTTCCAAGTACAATGTGGATTGACATTTGATTTAAATTTCAAGATGTAGTTATTGAAACTTGTTTGTATATAAGAATTGCGATGGTCGTGACACCTTATGAACATTACTAGATGACATATGGATGACAAATGAGTTGTCTTTAGTGTGATTTTTTGGAAGTTTTTTGGGTGGATTTTTCTTGTTTAATTTTTCTAAAATTCAGCAGGAATTTATTGCAATCACAAGTTTGATGGGTAACAATCAAAGTGCCCTAGGAATTTTCAGAGTGCTGAATCCATATATACAAGATTTCACCTTTTTTTTCCAACAAAATCAAAATTCCCACACGAAAACATCAAAAAAATCACACTAAACACAACTCCAATCACAAAAAATGTTCTATCATTCGTGGGCCACTCATCAAAATGTGCACCTTTCTGCTATTGTTGATGCTGCCAGTTTGTTCGAGTCCAAGAAGAGTCTGTAGGTGCAACGCTTAGCCCCCAATGAAGGCTCCTATAAAGAACAAAACTTAAATGCCCAGAGTCCAGGGGTCGTCGATTTGATTCATTACCCCGGCCATAACTTGCCAGAAGAGCACACTTCAATATTCACTGATCGAACCTCCGAATATTCTACAAAATTACATCTGATCCGACGGTCATTTCCCAAAACCCTTTTAATGTCTGATCTGGTTGCCAAGAATCTGAGCGACCAAAAGCCCTTCAGATCCAGTAGCGGTCCCTCTCACACTGGAGAAAATATCTTTGACCTGGGAAGAAACCAATCAAACGAATCCTCTGCAAGGATCATCCTCTCCCAGATCTCACTGGAACAAAACTACGCGCATATCTTAAAAAAATAATTAGAACTAAAAAAAAATCAGCAGGGCAGGAATCGCCAGCTCTGATACCATGTTAAGAGTATTGAATTACTCCCCTGATACCATGTTAAGAGTATTGAATTACTCACAAATTTGTGTCAATGTACATAGAAAGTATTCTTTATATACTAATGGAGGAGGCTGAGTGTCAGATAAAAATAACTACGATAACTCGATAAATGCGAGTCTCAATATGAACTTACAACTCACCATACTTAGCTCATAGGTAAATGAAGCACTCCAACAACACTTTGGAGAAACCTTTCAAATTAAATTGCTTCAGAGAATTGACATATTTTCCCTTAAAACACCTTACAATTCTCCAAATTGCTTTGGAAATTAACATTTTTCATTGAAAATGCCCTACCATTTGGAGAATTGACATCTTTTACCTGAGAAAGCCTTAAAATTCAATGTCATGTATTCAAAATGATGCTTTAAAAGTGAATATCTTTGAAACATTGACATCTTTTCCTTGAAAATGCCTTATAATTTGGAGAAAGCATTCAAAATTTGAATTTCTTTGGAAAATTGTAATCTTTTCCCTGAAAATGCCTTACCACTCTCTAAGTTACTTCAAAGAATTGACATTTTTCACTGAAAATGCTTTATAATCTAGGGAATTGACATTTCCCAGGAGAGAAAAATCAAACATGTTCTATGAAAAAGTCCATCTTTAAATATGACTGATATACAACAAATATGAAAATAACATATCCATCAATTTCCCAGGAGAAAAAAATCAAACATGTTCTATCAAGGAAAGTCCATGTTTAAATATGACTCATATACAACAAATATGAAAGTAGCATATCCATCATAATTGAGAGCACAAAATTATGCCTCAATATGTTAGAAATAAAAATAAAAAAACATTGATGTAGGAAAAAACCCTATATACTAAAAGCCAACATAAACATAACCATATCCAAAATACAAACTCTCACTAAAAAAATTGTATGTAGAAACATTCCATTGAATGAAAATGCATCTGAGCATAGATGAATTAGATGAGAGGGAATGATCCGATGTTGTGAATATATCCCTGGACATATACCATATTTTAGCCAATGACACAAGATGATATTTATGACCCCACTTTGCACCAGACCATAGGAAGTTTGCAATAATTGTGTTTATATGTTTTATGATAGCCCTGGGAAACATATATAAATGCATTCAATAGAATAATATATTCTGCAGAACCAATTTAGCAGGGATTAACCTACCACCCATTGATAGTCATTTGTGTGCCCAGGTTGATAACCTACATTCAAACTTGTTTATTAACCATTTCCAATCTGAAATGACATTTACATTATCTGTTAGGTTTCATCCTGAAGCCAAGGTAAGTGAATCCATCCTCCAGATGACTGGAATCCACTGAAAAAATGCCTGCAATGTCTGTAATTTTTCCCAGTTCATAGGATGTGTGTATGAGCATAGAATTCATACAGTTCATAAATAAACCAGAGGCGTCCCCAAATTTTGAGATAATGTGGAATAGATGCACACATTGTTCCGAGGAGACCTGTCCAAAAAGTAGAATGCCTGAATATAATCCTCTAGTCTTCGCCATCATCTCAAACCTTCAAATACAGAACTATTTCTCATAACCTCCAGATGCCAACTTCGCCTGGCCAAACTTGTGGTGTACCCAATCGAATGTTTGCTACGTTACCGACTCGTCATCGTCTCACACCTGTTGGTTCTCCGCTGGTTTCTTCTCACACCCACTAGTTCACACTTGGTGCCCTGTGGGTGATTTGCAAGAGGTAAGCCAAAATCCAGAAGTTTACACTTGTTCAACCTTCTTTTAAGCTCGCAATAGCTATAAATCCAAACTGTTGACACTTTCCATCAAAGGTCTCCCGTAGGCTTCGGCTGCAGCTCTCGATTAGATTGGTTTCATACTAGTCATATGTCATAGCTGTTACATGAAATTCTGGTTAAAATAAACTTCTCCCTCAATTGGTTGTTTTCCAAATGAAATTGAATGGTATAACTCATGGCAGGCCATTCTGTGTTCAACTATTTGGCTTGAATTGTACTGTTAGTAGTCTTTTTGTTCATCACGTCGTCATCTTGATCTTTCTGCACCAGTGTTTGGGCTTGAATTTTACTGTTAGTAGTCTTTTACAGATAAATTGTATTGAATACACAATAAAATTGGGTTACATTTCTCTAATTTCAGAGATGTTGTTGCCTCCCTCTACCAGGATTCAAAATTACATTTAGAAAAATGATGGTTTTCCAAAGGTTGATATTTTTAATTAGACCATAGTTCGTAATCGTCTATTAACAACAAAGAATTTACAGAAAAATTGATATCCAAGACCCTTCGAGATGTGTCTTCAATAAAAAAAATGGAAGAGAATCAAAGATGAATCTTCGATTGTGACTTCAATATTCAAATTTTGCATTATGCTTTTGAAGAAAATGATAACAGAAAGGAAATGTCTTCAACGAGGGAGGATATGTTCACTTCATGGAAAAAAAAAATACAAACAAAAATTTATTAACAAAGTAACAAACCAAATTCTAAAACACGCCTCACAGGGCATGCCTAAATTCATATGTCTGCAAATGTGGTTGGACAGAAATAGAATTATCATCCATCAAGAAAAAATATGTCAAAATAGTAGCAGCAAAAGTTCATGGATGTTGATGGAAACAATACAAGCTAATGGAATGAAGAGGGATAATATCCATATGCTAGAGCAGAAGGAAAAGGTTTGGATCAAAGATCTATTGCTAGGATGGATGGCACATAGATCTATTAGTGGATCAGCTTGTCATTTTGAAGCTGAAGGAATGGATCTTCCATCCATTAAAATACAGAGTGACCATTTCCCTCTAGCACTCTGATTTCATTAATTACTTTTAGCTCTATGCACATTAATTTATATTTCAAGTTTTATCTACGCTGTTATGAAATCAGAGTGCTACAGATTCACTTTTTCTTTGAATCCACTTAGGAAGCATATTATAGTGGTGAAAGTGGAGGTGGAAAATTTGAATGGACGAGGGCGAATCCCTAAGATGAGAAATCTCAAAAAAATACTCTTTCTCAATAAGGCCTCAAAGGGAAATCCAAAACTGCCCATTGTGTGGAGGGGGGGGATGTGCTTGATCCTGGGAATACAAGCAATTTTGGGTGGGTAGGGTCTAGGGAGGCATCAAATATTTGATTAACTAATCATCATCAGATATTCTTCTCTTAGTATGAGATACATTGCAAATTAATTTAGTGAAGTGGTTCTTAATCTTGCAAGAATAATCTCAAGGATCAAACGAGAGGAAAAAAAATTGATTTTGTTGATTTCTACCATGTGTTAACAAGACTAAACCAGAAGGTAGATCACTCAACAAATATGGCATCTTGCCTGGAACTGGAAGCATAAAACTAGTTGCAAATGGAAGGAAAATCAATCCTCATTGTCCCTATCCCATGATATCTTAATTATTATTTATTCAAAGTTTAATGTGAAATAAAGAAAACTGAGATCAAGTTCATATGTCAAAACAAGAAGAGGAATGTAATCTTGTGGCAAGGATGAGCATCAATATTCTTGTATACAAAAGGGTTTGACCATCATATGTCTGCAAATGTGGTAGGATAAAAATAGAATTATCATCCATCAAGAAAAAAATATGTCAAAATAGTAGCAGCAAAAGTTCATGGATGTTGATGGAAACAATACAAGCTAATGGAATGAAGAGGCATAATATCCATATGCTAGAGTAGAAGGAAAAGGTTTGGATCAAATATTTATTGCTAGGATGGATGGCACATAGATCTATTAGTGGAGCAGATTGTCATTCAGAAGTTGAAGGAATGGATCTTCCATCCATTAAAACACAGAGTGACCATTTCCTTGTAGCACTCTAATCATTTCATTAATTACTTTTAGCTCTATGCGCATTAATTTATATTTCAATTTTTATATACGCTGTTATGAAATCAGAGTGCTACAGATTCACTTTATTCTTGATTCCACTTAGGAAGCATATTATAGTGTTGAAAGTGGAGGTGGAAAATTTGAATGGACAAGGACGAATCCCTAAGATGAGAGATCTCAAAAAAATACTCTTTCTCAATAAGGCCTCAAAGGGAACTCCAAAACTGCCCAGTGTGTGGAGGGGGGAGGATGTGCTTGATCATGGGGGGAATAGAAGCAATTTTGGGTGGGTGGGGTTTAGGGAGGCATCAAATATTTGATTAACTAATCATCATCAGATATTCTTCTCTTAGTATGAGATACATGCCAAATTTATTTAGTGAAGTGGTTCTTAATCTTGCAAGAATAATCTCAAGAATCAAACGAGAGGAAAAAAAATTGATTTCGTTGATTTCTACCATGTGTTAAGAAGACTAAACTAGAAGGTAGATCACTCAGCAAATATGGCATCTTGCCTGGAAGCATAAAACTAGTTGCAAATGGAAGGAAAATCACTCCTCATTGTCCCTATCCCATGATCTCTTAATTATTATTTATTCAAAGTTTAATGTGAAATAAAGAAAACGAGATCACAGTTCATATGTCAAGACAAGAAGAGGAATACAATCTTGTGGCTAGGATGAGCATCAATATTCTTGTATACAAAAGGGTTTGACCATCATATCTCTGCAAATGTGGTTGGATAGAAATAGAATTATCATCCACTCAAGAAAACAATATGTCGAAATAGTAGCAGCAAAAATTCCAGATGTTGATGGAAACAATACAAGCTAATGGAATGAAGAGGCATAATATCCATAGAGCAGAAGGAAAAGGTTTGGATCAAATATCTATTGCTAGGATGGATGGCACATAGATCTATTAGTGGATCAGCTTGTCATTCTGAAGCTGAAGGAATGGATCTTCCATCCATTAAAATACAAAGTGACCATTTCCCTATAGCACTCTGATCATTTCATTAATTACTTTTAGCTCTATGCGCATTAATTTATATTTCAATTTTTCTATACGCTGTTATGAAATCAGAGTGCTACAAATTCACTTTATTCTTGATTCCACTTAGGAAGCATATTATAGTGGTGAAAGTGGAGGTGGAAAATTTGAATGGAAAAGGACGAATCCCTAAGACGAGAGATCTCAAAAAAATACTCTTTCTCAATACGGCCTCAAAGGGAAATCCAAAATTGCCCAGTGTGTGGAGGGGCAGGGGGATGTGCTTGATCCTGGGGGGAATAGAAGCAATTTTGGGTGGGTGGGGTCTAGGGAGGCATCAAATATTTGATTAACTAATCATCACTAGTGTTAGTATGAATCCTTTGTCGAAGTGTACGAAAAAGGACCACTTTAGCTACGCATAACTAATAGCCCTAACAACAAAAGTGGCTGCCAATATCTTCAGATCTGCGGTTAGTTAGACAAGAAAAGAGCTGCAAAACACCAGATCTATGCATGGAAAGACATTAAGCAGTAAAAACAAGGGTTTGCTCCATATACCAATAGACAAGACAAGAACAATTTTTGAAAGAATTTTTTATATTAATTGGGCACCTGGGAGGAAAACAAGAAGGCGTATCCAATTCTCCTCGGTGGGATGGGTTCTTGGAAGTCCTCAGCACTTCAGATCTAAGATTTCTCTCTCTTGTTGGTGTAGAAAACCCACACAAAGAATGGAACTCAAAGGGAGCTCACACAGCAAATGGTAGAAAAGAGTGACCAAGTGTATAGATCCAGAGTGATGTAATAGGCAACAAAAGGTGAAGAATGGTAGGAAAAACCCTCCTATTTATAACAAAATATTGGGTCATTCTAGATCTTGGTGCATGATTAAAATAATGTTAACCAAATCTAGATCCACCTTTTATGGAATATTTTATTATATTTGTTGGAGGAAAAAGGTATTTGACTTGGGTCAAATCCCTTGATTTGTCAAAAATAAATAAATAAATGATTTATTTATCTTTTTAAGGAAGCGGTTAGAAGATAATCAAATAAATAATGATTTATCTAATTATTTAAGGAAGTGATTGAAAGATAATTAAATAAATAATGATTTATTTAATTATTTGTGGGTGATTTGGTCATATTTAACAAGGAATATTATCTAAATAAGATTTAAATAATTATTCCTAGAAAATAATAAGATAAATAAAGGTTTATCTAATTAATTTCTTTGTTTTTGGGTTAAACATGACTAAGAATAATAATTAAATTATGGTTTAATTAATTATTCCATGAGGAAAATTAAACAAAATGGGTTTGTTTAATATTTCCTTTTGGGGTTTCCTGTTTTGACCATAAACAACCTAATAAATGTGGTTTATTAAGTTATTTTACATAGTGAGAGCGATTTTACTTAGGGTAAAATTGGTCTTACATGGTGTACTTGGGTCCATCTAATGATAATAGGTTAGATGACCAAAAAATGGTGTAACAGATTGCCCCCCAGCGTGCGAGTGTCAGGAGCAAATCGTATGACCGAAGTACGTTGTAAAAACACAATCACTAGACAACAAAAGGGATGTCAGAGAGAGAAATGTGAGGTAGATAGTGTGCTGAAGGACTAGACCCTGAGGAGACGAGACTCGCAGGTGCAACAAGTCTCTTTTGATGAGAGGGTACCTGTGCTGAAGGCGGCGGGGGAGGCATACCTATGCCCGCCGAGACAAAGTACAAAAGAATAGTGTGTCCAGTAAACAAGGGACCGAACCATAAGATACAGCTGGCATAATCAGGAGCCAGATAAAAATACAATGAGGAATCCCACATACATGCTGTGCCTGGGATAACAGCCAGGACTGGTACAATAATATCTGAGTACATGAGATAAATACAACCCAAATACCCCCTGTAAATGGGGAAGGGCTCACAAAATCTGACTGATACATGCAAATCAAAGAGGCGTTGCAAGTGGCTAAGGCCAACATCATCAAATATCTGGAGCTGCATCGAAGGCTGCAAGGAGGAGGTCATCCAGGCATGTGGGGGGCTACCTGCAGGGCCACCCCCTCATGAGGGTTGAGACATCTCACACACACCTGGGAATCATCAAGAGCTGCTGCTGTATCACTGAACCATCAAGTATACGAATCTCGGTCATGCTGAAAGGAGCTGGAGTGGAGAAACAATCAAGTCAAAGGGAAATGAGAGATCCCTTTGCCTGATCCGAGGCACCGAACAAGAGTGGAAGCTGGAACCAAGGTACACCGCCCTCTAGACCCGGCTTCTGGAATGAATCAGCTGATGTCGACAGAAGGAGGTCCGCCATAAGTGAGGCAATGAGAAATCCTCAACTAAGGCACGAGAGAAAATAGTAGAGTGACGGACAGACTGACACTAATGATGATAGTGAAGTGGAAAGGACTAAGTAGCGAATGGACGACTTCCCTTGTTAGAGCATAAAGGGCATGAATGACAGGGCAGCGACTGACACAATATCATAAGGGATAGGGGACAGTGGGACTGAAGGTCATAAAGTGCGACACAAGAGAGAGACCAAGCAATGAAGGATGGAGGGCTATAGCGGGGTACAAAGGGACTCGGGATAGACTCCATGAATGAGATGATGACTCAACTTGGATGCTCTAAACAAGGGCGACTCGATGGTGCTGCCACACAGTAAAGGCCCAATGGGGGACCAGAAAAAAATGAGTACAATATGGGAACTCATGACGACAATCGACACGAACAAAGACAAGTAAGGAGGCAAAGTGGTGCCCCGAGTACAAGTGTCGCAAGTGAGGAAAATCGATTTTAATGAGAGGTGAAGTGACCCTTCTTGGACAAAATGTGTCCTGGTGAAGTATCAAATCATAAAAAACTAACAGATACCCATTTGAGGGCTCGTTGAGAGCTTTCCAACGGTGCAGACGGTTTGTCAAACGGGGCTACGGTGTGGTCGCATCGGTCGAAAGAAGAAACATGAGTTCTCTTTTAATAAGGCAATTTTCCCTCCAAATTCACTCATTTGCTATTGTTGCTGTGGTGAATGTAGAGAGGAGAGAAGGCCCTAAATCTTGCGGCGAGCGTAGCGGACAAACCGACCGTTGGAATCGAGATCCGTCAGTTGCAGGTAAGAGGCCTAACCTTACTCTTTCATTTTGATGGATTGAAAGTTCAGTTTAGGGCCCAAAATCCCAGAAACAGACCCTCCTTCTTCTCTACGGCCGGGTCACACTTTTTGGGGCAAAAAGTGCGACCTGGGACGCAGGTTTCAGGGAAAAACCTGCGACCTGGTCCAGAACTGGGCAGAAAACTGTGACCTGGGAGATGAGGGGGTTTTGGTGCTGTTTTATGGCTGGGAGTTGGGTTTTTGTGTTTGTTTATGGTATTACTGATCTGTATGCTGACAAAGATGATGTTTTTGTGCAGTTATGGCAGATTTACGGGTTAACTGGAGAGAGAGAGACCTGGGTACATTATGGGCAGAGATCCAGGTGGATCAGGGTGTCCGTCGTGTGTTGGCCAGGTTTGGGGTTCTAAAGTTTTTGGAGAACCCATTGATGAGAGCAGGAGAACCCTTGTTGGCCCGGATTATCAGTTATTGGGATCCAGAGCATGAGGTCTTTGTAGTGCAGGGGCACAGGATCGAACTGACAGTCTAGAATGTGTATTTCCTGACGGGTCTCCCGCCACTGGGGATGGTGGGAAACATGCAGCCAGTATTACCACGGGGGCAGCATATCATGGAGTTTGTGGAACGACATTGTCGACCGGGTCTCCAAGTCAAGGGGACTCGAATACCGATCGGGGATCTAGAGAGGCTAGAAACCTGTGTAGTGGCCGCAGCTGTGCTGCGTATCCTGGGCAACCAGGTGTTCCATCACATCACCGGGGGGCAGATGATGCTTGTGGAGAGTGTGTTGAGTGGGACCTACTATGGGTGGGCCCAAATGATGCAGGTGGCGTTAAAACGACAGTTGTCGCTCTGCAAGCGGCAAGTGAACCACGATTGCTTGTATGGGACTTTATTGTGCGCCTTCTTCTTTGAGAAGATCCCGACCTTGCAGCCGCGTATATAGCTTCCAGATGGGGGCCCGAGAGAGCCCAGGATGCGTCGGTGGGGGCGGCTACTGTGCAGAGGAGGAGGAGGGGCGGTTGAACCGGTGTCAAAGCCATGTAGGGTTTGGGGTGACCAGGAGGGGTAGCTGCTGGAGGATCAAGGTACCAGACTGGTATGCCCAAGGTCAGGTTAGGGAGAGAGAGGGTGGCCATGACGGGGATAGAATATACTCCGGGAGGGGGAGCCAGGAAAGGTATCTGCCCAGTAGGGTAATGACCAGGAGGGATGGCTCCGAGATGGTTAAGGCCTGGGGGAACCGATCCGGGAGGATAAAGGGGTTCAAGGATACCAACTGTAGGGGGAGGGCCAGAAGGAGGAGGTCCAGCTAGCTGAGATGAATGGCTAGGAGCGGGTTGCGGAGGGCGAGGGGGAGGTTGCTGACTAGCCGAGGCAGGCCGCTTATGGGGAGCCTGAGACGATTGCATCATGCAAACATTCGATAAGCTGGGATCAGTGATGGGAGGAGGAGGGAGATTAGGAAAAGTTCCAAGCAGGGAGGAATCTTTGTAAACGCCAGGGGAGACACTGGTCAAGGAATCGATGGTTTGCTTGTTGGCTACAGAAGAGATGGTCGTATCAGGTGAGGTCTGAGATTTTGGCTCATGATATGTCAACTGGTCAATGGTGACTATCTTTCCATTATGGGGGAAAGACATCTTGCGGAAAACCGCGGATGGGACAACGGACATAGCATAGGTGTAGCTTCGCCCCAATAGAATGTTGTAGTCTAGCGGGGCGTTGATGACTTCGAAATCAACGCAAACAGTCTTACTGGCGAGGGCGATAGGACAATTACGGAAAAGGCAAATGGGCTGGGAGGCGTGGCCATCCCACGCTTGAAGGGTGATCGTGGAAGGGGCCAACTCAAGGGACCCGATTTGCTTCCAAACCGAAGCGGACATCACACAGGTGGATGCCCCCTCATCAATTATACACCGTGAAACGTTGGCGTTCCAGATTTTGACTGCGATTTGGAAGGCGACGGAAGCAGGAAGAGGGGGATGGTCTGATTGAGTGGCGTCGAAAACAATCATTTGGTCATCAGCAGGATCTACAGCGCCCACGGCAGATAGTAGAGCCTTCTTTTGGGAAGGGCACGACTGGAGGAGTTCCAGTGTGGAAATGGCAGCAGGAGATTGCGCCAAATCATCTACTATACTATACGAAGGAGCAGCTCGACCGGAAGCAGCGTTTCGACGTAGGGGTCCCTTAGGAATCTTGGTATGAACCTCAAATTTGGGTTGAGGGATATGTAAGGGGCCACTGGATGTCGAAAGAGGCTCTGTAGAACCTAAAGAAGGAGGCTTGGGGGCAGACTGAGCAGGAGGCTTGGGGTACTGGCGAGACCGAGTTTGAAGGTGAAGATCGACGGTCGGGTTAGGATCGGAGTGCATCATAAGGATCTGGTAATCAGAGGAACCAGAAAGGGAAGGGGGGGTGGCTACCTGGCTGTCGGGCGGTTGGGTAGCCACGAATCCTTGCGGAGGGAAAGGATCAGTAAACACAGCTGGCTGGGTAGTGGCCACATTAGGAGGAGCATGAGGGGAGGCGTGCTGTCCGCGCAATGTGGCTTGAGACTCCCACATCTGCCGCATCTGGGGTAAGAGGGGACAATCGTGGGTGTAATGACCATAAACACCGCAACACGAACAAGGCTTGTTTGTGCGAAGCGGCCTGTCCGGCTTGGGCTGAGTGCCCTGTTGCTGGTTGGCAGTGTTAGGGTCCACACCATAATTGGGTCCACAGGTACCAGGGGCAGATTGGTTTTGATTGCCTCGCCGCCTTCTTTGAGAAGAAGGGGGATTAGTCGCGCCCTGCTGTGCAAATACTTGCCCTGGAGGGGGTTGTAAGTGCTATTGCGGGTTTGGAGGAGGCAAGGGAGATGGAAGCGCATATGCTGGAGGAGCTGGTGCACCAAGCTGCGGATAAAGGTAATGGTTAGGTTGGGCAACATTGAGGTAAGCAGGAGGTTGGGCAAAAGGAGGAGGCATGCCGTATCCTGGATACATGCTACCGGGAGGGGGAAGAGTGCTAGAGGTGCTAGCCCCTCCCTGAGGGAGACCATAGCCCATTGGAGGTTGAGCGTACGGATGAGAAAGGGCTCCAACGATACCGTCGGCGGAATGAGATGCCCCCGGGGCATTAGCGCCGCCGGGCCTGGGGAGGTCAGGAAGAACGGTATAAACATAACCAGATTGAGCGTAGATCAGGTCATATTTCAAGGCTATTTGGAGGGTGGCTTCTTCAGTTTGAGGAAAGTGAGAAGCGACATCTTTGCCGATAGGAGCTAAGAGGGTGCGAAGAAACCAGTCCATGTAAACTCGATCTTCGAAGGGGGGGGCTCGACATAAGCTCCGTCTTCGTCGCCATTCCTGAACATGGGCGGAAAGGCGGGTCGAAGAGGTTTGCTTGAATGAAGTCAAGAGCTCCGTGCCAGTATCGTATCGGAGAGGGAGTTGGAAATAAGATAAAAAGGCTTGGGCAAGGGTCGCAAAGGTGGTATGGGAAGAGGTGGCTTGGTCAACATACCATTTAGAAGCTTCGCCGGTAAGCGTGCGTTGGAACAAACGAAGACGGATTGAGTCATCGGTAATGGAATTGGAGGAACACCACATGTGGAAAGATCGGACATGATTGGTTGGATCTTCTCCAGCAAGGCCTTCGAACTTAGGGATGTCGGAGGGGAGCTTGGTTGGCATAGCGGGCCAACCAACATCGTGGCGGATAGGGTCATTGATCAACTGATTGAAATCGGGGAGGCTGAGGCCTGCAATGTACGGCAACAAGGGTATGGCCGAGGTAGTTCCTGTGGCGGTTCCGCTAGTAGTGGTTCCGGCATTAGGGCCTGGAGCACCGCTAACGTTAGGCCCTGGACCAGACATAGTGAAGGTGACAGGGGGAGAACCAGGAGGAGAGGGAGAACCCAATGAATCAGAAGAGGAGTCGGAGTGCGGACTCAGAGGAGGACTGGCTCGACGACGGTGGGACGGAGCAGGTCGATCAACCGGAAACTGAGGGTGAAGGCCAAGAAGTCTCCGGGAAAGGCGCCTTGGGGGCGCAATGATGACGGGAAGAAGGAAACCGACAAGGGCAAACAGGGACAGAATCAAGTGAGGTCAAGGGCAGAAAATGTGCAATGACAATTGATTTTAGAGTCTTTTCCAGGCGGTGTTAACCAGGCGCTTCTTCACTTAGGGTCAGTGTGTGGCATGCGTTAATTTTAATTTTTAAACCCTTTCCGTTTTGAGAGTAAGGAAAAAGTGTGCTTCGTAACTGAAAATAAATCTACAGAGAACAGTATATAATGCTGAAATAACAGAAAATTAACAGTTACTTTTGCATCTATCTAACCCAAGAAGGCGAGTCTCTCAAAACTCAGCTAAAAAAAGGGAAAAAATCTAGGCAAAACACACAGACAAGAGGCCAATAGATCTAAGGTCAAAAAGGGACAGGGATCTAGAGGATAAGGCTGCTGAAAAGAGGTGCAGATCACAGCCAAGAGACAGAGGCAAGGTGGCTGGAAAAAGGGAGGAAATCAGCAAAAAGCGGAAAGGACAGGGAGGAGGTCCTAAAGGGAGGTCCAAACAAAACGACAAGAGGTGATTTGAAAGGAAGAAAGGCTGATTTAAAGGGATCTGAAGAGGAGGTTTCAGATCTGAAAAAGGGAAGGCTGAAACTCTGAAAAATAGACGGCTGAAACAGCTAAAACTCTTCCACAAAAGGTGGAGGGTACTAAAGCCCTAGGGGGCTAGGTTCCCACTTAGATGAGTAAAAACAGATCAGAACTAGGTCAAAGCGGGCTGAGACAGAGGCTGGAAAACCCTGACAGAAGCTTCAGCAAAACCTAGAAAAATTGCAGAAAAATCACTGAAAAATTGGCAAGTCGCAGGTTCTGACCTGTTTTCAGTGCAGGACGCAGAAAATAGGCTGAAAAGTGCGACCTGGAGATCCAGGTCGCAGGTTATGGGCCAAAAAGTGCGACCCCCCGTTCTGGTTGTCTCAGCGGCAGATTTTCAGAAAAGTTGTCGTCTCAGTTGCGGCTGGTGTCGCTTACCTGAGCAATAGGGCCAGAAACACACGGAAGTTAGAAATTTTAATGTTTTAGGGTTTTATGTGAGAAAAACAACATAAAAATAGGGAAAATATTCAGCTGAAAAGAAACCCTAGGGTCTGAAGTAGCTGGATATGTAGGAATATGAAAAACGACAACGGTCGTAATTTAAAACCCGTGTGGAGTCGCCATTTGTTAGTATGAATCCTTTGTCGAAGTGTACGAAAAAGGACCACTTTAGCTACGCATAAATAATAGCCGTAACAACAAAAGTGGTTGCCAATATCTTCAGATCTGCGGTTAGTTAGACAAGAAAAGAGCTGCAAAACACCAGATCTATGCATGGAAAGACATTAAGCAGTAAAAACAAGGGTTTGCTCCATATACCAATAGACAAGACAAGAACAAATTTTGAAAGAATTTTTATATTCATTGGGCACCTGGGAGGAAAACAAGAAGGTGTATCCAGTTCTCCTCAGTGGGATGGGTTCTTGGAAGTCCTCAGCACTTCAGATCTAAGATTTCTCTCTCTTGTTGGTGTAGAAAACCCAATGCAAAGGATAGAGCTCAATGGGAGCTCACACAACAAATGATGGAAAAATGTGACCAAGTGTATAGATCCAGAGTGATCTAATAGGCAAAAAAAGGTGAAGAATGATAGGAAAAACCCTCCTATTTATAACAAAATATTGGGTCATTCTAGATCTTGGTGCATGATTAAAATAATGTTAACCAAATCTAGATCCACCTTTTATGGAATATTTTATTATATTTGTTGGAGGGAAAAGTTATTTGACTTGGGTCAAATCCCTTGATTTTTCAAAAATAAATAAATAAATGATTTATTTATCTTTTTAAGGAAGCGGTTAGAAGATAATCAAATAAATAATGATTTATTTAATTATTTAAGGAAGTGATTGGAAGATAATTAAATAAATAATGATTTATTTAATTATTTGTGGGTGATTTGGTCATATTTAACAAGGAATATTATCTAAATAAGATTTAAATAATTATTCCTAGAAAATAATAAGATAAATAAAGGTTTATCTAATTAATTTCTTTGTTTTTTGGTTAAACATGACTGGGAATAATAATTAAATTATGGTTTAATTAATTATTCCATGAGGAAAATCAAACAAATATAGGTTTGTTTAATATTTCCTTTTGGGGTTTCCTGTTTTGACCATAAACAACCTAATAAATGTGGTTTATTAAGCTATTTTACATAGTGAGAGCGATTTTACTTAGGGTAAAATTGGTCTTACATGGTGTACTTGGGTCCATCTAATGATAATAGGTTAGATGACCAAAAAATGGTGTAACAACCAGATATTCTTTTCTTAGTATGAGATACATGCCAAATTTATTTAGTGAAGTGGTTCTTAATCTTGCAAGAATAATCTCAAGGATCAAACGAGAGGAAAAAAAATTGATTTTGTTGATTTCTACCATGTGTTAACAAGACTAAACCAGAAGGTAGATCACTCAACAAATATGGCATCTTGCCTGGAACTGGAAGCATAAAACTAGTTGCAAATGGAAGGAAAATCACTCCTCATTGTCCCTATCCCATGATATCTTAATTATTATTTATTCAAAGTTTAATGTGAAATAAAAAAAACTAAGATCACAGTTCATATGTCAAGACAAGAAGAGGAATCTAATCTTGTGGCAAGGATGAGCATCAATATTCTTGTATACAGAAGGGTTTGAACATCATATGTCTGCAAATGTGGTTGGATAAAAGTAGAATTATCATCCATCAAGAAAAAAATATGTCAAAATAGTAGCAGTAAAAGTTCATGGATGTTGATGGAAACAATACAAGCTAATGGAATGAAGAGGCATAATATCCATATGCTAGAGTAGAAGGAAAAGGTTTGGATTAAAGATCTATTGCTAGGACGGATGGCACATAGATCTATTAGTGGAGCAGCTTGTCATTCTGAAGTTGAAGGAATGGATCTTCCATCCATTAAAACACAGAGTGACCATTTCCTTGTAGCACTCTAATCATTTCATTAATTACTTTTAGCTCTATGCGCATTAATTTATATTTCAATTTTTATATACGCTGTTATGAAATCAGAGTGCTACATATTCACTTTATTCTTGATTCCACTTAGGAAGCATATTATAGTGTTGAAAGTGGAGGTGGAAAATTTGAATGGACAAGGACGAATCCCTAAGATGAGAGATCTCAAAAAAATACTCTTTCTCAATAAGGCCTCAAAGGGAACTCTAAAACTGCCCAGTGTGTGGAGGGGGGAGGATGTGCTTGATCATTGGGGGAATAGAAGCAATTTTGGGTGGGTGGGGTTTAGGGAGGCATCAAATATTTGATTAACTAATCATCATTAGATATTATTCTCTTAGTATGAGATACATGCCAAATTTATTTAGTGAAGCGGTTCTTAATCTTGCAAGAATAATCTCAAGAATCAAACGAGAGGAAAAAAATTGATTTCATTGATTTCTACCATGTGTTAAGAAGACTAAACCAGAAGGTAGATCACTCAGCAAATATGGCATCTTGCCTGGAAGCATAAAACTAGTTGCAAATGGAAGGAAAATCACTCCTCATTGTCCCTATCCCATGATCTCTTAATTATTATTTATTCAAAGTTTAATGTGAAATAAAGAAAACGAGATCACAGTTCATATATCAAGACAAGAAGAGGAATACAATCTTGTGGCAAGGATGAGCATCAATATTCTTGTATACAAAAGGGTTTGACCATCATATGTCTGCAAATGTGGCTAGATAGAAATAGAATTATCATCCACTCAAGAAAACAATATGTCGAAATAGTAGCAGCAAAAGTTCCTGGATGTTGATGGAAACAATACAAGCTAATAGAATGAAGAGGCATAATATCCATATGCTAGAGCAGAAGGAAAAGGTTTGGATAAAATATCTATTGCTAGGATGGATGGCACATAGATCTATTAGTGGATCAGCTTGTCATTCTGAAGCTGAAGGAATGGAGCTTCCATTCATTAAAATACAAAGGGACCATTTCCCTGTAGCACTTTGATCATTTCATTAATTACTTTTAGCTCTATGCGCATTAATTTATATTTCAAGTTTTCTATACGCTGTTATGAAATCAGAGTGCTACAGATTCACTTTATTCTTGATTCCACTTAGGAAGCATACTATAGTGGTGAAAGTGGAGGTGGAAAATTTGAATGGAAAAGGACGAATCCCTAAGACGAGAGATCTCAAAAAAATACTCTTTCTCAATAAGGCCTCAAAAGGAAATCCAAAATTTCCCAGTGTGTGGAGGGGCAGGGGGTTGTGCTTGATCCTGGGGGGAATAGAAGCAATTTTGGGTGGGTGGGGTCTAGGGAGGCATCAAATATTTGATTAACTAATCATCATCAGATATTGTTCTCTTAGTATGAGATACATGCCAAATTTATTTAGTGAAGTGGTTCTTAATCTTGTAGGAATAATCTCAAGAATCAACGAGAGGAAAAAAAATTGATTTCGTTGATTTCTACCATGTGTTAACAAGACTAAACCAGAAGGTAGATCACTCAGCAAATATGGCATCTTGCCTGGAAGCATAAAACTAGTTGCAAATGGAAGGAAAATCACTCCTCATTGTCCCTATCCCATGATCTCTTAATTATTATTTATTCAAAGTTTGATGTGAAATAAAGAAAACTGAGATCACGGTTCATATGTCAAGACAAGAAGAGGAATGTAATCTTGTGGCAAGGATGAGCATCAATATTCTTGTATACAAAAGGGTTTGACCATCATATGTCTGCAAATGTGGTTGGATAGAAATAGAATTATCATCAATCAAGAAAACAATATTTCAAAATAGTAGCAGCAAAAGTTCATGGATGTTGATGGAAACAATACAAGCTAATGGAATGAAGAGGCATAATATCCATATGCTAGAGCAGAAGGAAAAGGTTTGGATCAAAGATCTATTGCTAGGATGGATGGCACATAAATATATTAGTGGATCAACTTTTCATTCTGAAGCTGAAGGTATGGATCTTCCATCCATTAAAATACAGAGTGACCATTTCCCTGTAGCACTCTAATTTCATTAATTACTTTTAGCTCTATGCGCATTAATTTATATTTCAAGTTTTCTATACGCTGTTATGAAATCATAGTGCTACAGATTCACTTTATTCTTGATTCCACTTAGGAAGCATATCATAGTGGTGAAAGTGGAGGTGGAAAATTTGAATGCACGAGGACGAATCCCTAAGATGAGAGATCTCAAAAAATTACTCTTTCTCAATAAGGCCTCAAAGGGAAATCCAAAACTGCCCAGTGTGTGGAGGGGGGGGGGATGTGCTTGATCCTGAGGGAATAGAAGCAATTTTGGGTGGGTGGGGTCTAGGGAGGCATCAAATATTTGATTAACTAATCATCATCAGATATTCTTCTCTTAGTATGAGATACATGCCAAATTTATTTAGTGAAGTGGTTCTTAATTTTGCAAGAATAATCTCAAGAATCAAACGAGAGGAAAAAAAATTGATTTTGTTGATTTCTACCATGTGTTAACAAGACTAAACCAGAAGGTAGATCACTTAGCAAATATGGAATCTTTCCTGGAAGCATAAATCTAGTTGCAAATTGAAGGAAAATCACTCCTTATTGTCCCTATCCTATGATCTCTTAATTATTATTTATTCAAATTTTAATGTGAAATAAAGAAAACTGAGATCACAGTTCATATGTCAAGACAAGAAGAGGAATGTAATCTTGTGGCAAGGATGAGCATCAATATTCTTGTATACAAAAAAGGGTTTGACCATCAAATACTGAAGAAGATTGATGTTAACATTCCAATTAGCTCCATAACGACAAATGTAGATGTAATTGACCTATTTCTAAATATTATGCAACACTACCTAATAAAAAGTGTATGTAAGTAAGTATGTCAAATCCTTGACCTTCCTTCTCTAAGGATTGGTGTCATACCTAAGCAAGTATATTCACAGGGAAATGGTCACTCTGTATTTTAATGGATGGAAGATAAATCATAAGTCAATTGATCTATGATAAGTAAATACTGAAGACGATTGATTTTAACATTCTAGTTAGCTCCATAACGATAAATGTAGATGTAATTGACCTATTTCTAAATATTATGCAACTCTACCTAAAAATATGTAAGGAAGTATGTGAGATCCTTGACCTTCCTTCTCTAAGGATTGGTGTCATACCTCAAGCAAGTATATTCATAGGGAAATGGTCACTCTGTATTTTAATGGATGGAAGATAAATCATAAGTCAATTGATCTATGATAAGTAAATACTGAAGAAGATTGATGTTAACATTCCAGTTAGCTCCATAACAACAAATGTAGATGTAATTGACCTATTTCTAAATATTATGCAACTCTACCTAAAAAACAATGTATGTAAGGAAGTATGTCAGATCCTTGACCTTCCTTCTCTAAGGATTGGTGTCATACCTCAAGCAAGTATATTCACAGGGAAATGGTCACTCTATATTTTAATCGATGGAAGATAAATCATAAGTCAATTGATCTATGATAAGTAAATACTGAAGAAGATTGATGTTAACATTTCAGTTAGCTCCATAACGACAAATGCAGATGTAATTGACCTATTTCTAAATATTATGCAACTCTACCTAATAAACAGTGTATGTAAGGAAGTATGTCAGATCCTTGACCTTCTTTCTCTAAGGATTGGTGTCATACCACAAGCAAGTATATTCACAGGGAAATGGTCACTCTGTATTTTAATGGATGGAAGATAAATCATAATCAATTGATCTATGATAAGTAAACACTGAAGAGGATTGATGCTAACATTCCAGTTATCTTCATAACGAAAAATGTATATATAATTGACCTATTTCTAAATATTATGCAACTCTACCTAATAAAAAATGTATGTAAGGAAGTATGTCAGATCCTTGACCTTCCTTCTCTAAGGATTGGTGTCATACCTCAAGCAAGTATATTCACAGGGAAATGGTCACTCTGTATTTTAATGGATGGAAGATCCATTCCTTCAGCTTTAGAATGACAAGCCAATTGATCTTACAAGATGAGACTCAGTGCTTGGAGTCTTATATGATCTTGCAAGGCACTTGGTGTAATATACACAAAAGAGGAATTTTCTCTAGTCACACTCATAAACACACAATCTAGCCTACTAATAATAAAATGTAAATGAAATAAATATTAATCATAAATAAAGAGGATTCAATAATGTTTTAATTCCCTTTCTTATTTGTTGGCATCTCACATGGTGAACCTCTTCGTAACTACGTCCATGACTTTCACCACTATAATATGCTTCCTAAGTGGAATCAAGAATAAAGTGAATCTGTAGCACTCTGATTTCATAACAGCGTATAGAAAACTTGAAATATAAATTAATTCGCATAGAGCTAAAAGTAATTAATGAAATGAGAGTGCTATAGGGAAATGGTCACTCTGTATTTTAATGGATGGAAGATCCATTCCTTAAGCTTCAGAATGACAAGCCAATTGATCTTACAAGAGGAGACTCAGTGCTTGGTACACATAGAGATGTTAGAAACAGTGAAATTACAAAAAAATCAACTTGCTCAGCTACAAACAAATTGTGTAAGGACTCAGTGTTTCGTTCAACCATTAAAATATATATACTATGGGATTTTTATGAAAAAATATTGCGCCTTAGTGCAAAGTGTTTCACAAGTGCTTAATACAATGTAACATGGGAATATTACCACTATCACATAATTAATCACTTCCTCTTTTTAGTGAAATATAAATCCAACACAAGGGAGTTTTCCCTAGTAGCCTCAAGGAATCCTTAGGTGAGACAAAATCAAGTCTAGGGCCTTCTATACTAACTACTTATTACTACCACCTAAACATAACATTCAAGGTAAAGAATAAAATGGTTTGTGAGGGGATTTATTACTTTGAGTTGTGTATACATATATACTGATCTTGACATTGAAAGTCTACATTGAACTTATACTACAAATTGTATCTTCTAAGGTCACTGTAGCTAGATGATAAGCTTGGTAAGCCTTCACTCTCAGTATCCTTTATGCTTAGAAATAATCTGGGGAATATCGGTTCCAACGTTTAAATCCTTTTAATATAATTATGCTTAGGAGGTGGTCTTATGGTGACTGATGTCACTTCTTATAGTCTTAAAAATAGTATTTTCTATATATATGCCTAGAATAAGGGTCTTTAGCACCAAATTTGATGTGACATACTATTGTAATATTAGTGAAATACTTTCTCCAAGATGATGAAATGAAGGAGAGTGATGGATCAGTTTATAATTATTGGCTTTGAGTTTATTTTATTCATAAATTGGGTTTCAATCCTTTTTTTTTTTTTTTTAAGTAAGCAGTTGAATTATATCAAAATAGTGTACAAAAATTTACAAAATGGCTGCCAGTACCCGAAGGTAGAGAGGTTGGACAGCCTAGAAGCATCTGTAAGGACAGACATAGACACAGTGCCCTGGACATCAACAAACATATACAACAAAGACTGATCGCCATGCCCTTCATTACAATCAGAACCAAGGTCCAAAAGGCCAAAAGTAGCAATCCACGCAGGGATGCCCATATAAAGGAACCTAAAGCCGAACCACAGATAACAGTAAAACATAAACATAAAGCTACATGTCGAAAGAGAACACCCAGAAGGCGAAGACCAAAGCATTAGATTTGAGTCCGCTCCTCAGACCCACTCGGCGCTGTCGAACCAGGCACTTCAGCATTAGGATGAGTCGCCACCGGACTATCAACACGCGGACCTCCAGAACTGGGACTCCCTTCAGCAATGCCCTGAGGCATAGGGCGCGGACGGTGCCGACGGATGATAGTAGCTCTGGCACTGTCCGTAGGGAGCTCAATGGACACGTTTAAAACATGACGGAGGTATAGTTCGAACAGTTTGATGAAGCCCTCAAGCCGTTTGGAGAACATCTTCATTTCCTCAGTTAGTGAGTTGAGAGAGATTTCCAACTTATCCAGGTGGGCATTGTTTTTTGCCGAGGCCATCGAGTTATCCTGGAAGGCTTCCTTAACCGCCGCACCCTGGCTGCTAATGGATTTCGCTAAAAGAGTTTTCATGAACCAAGCCATTTCCTGCGTGCGCATAAATTGGGTGGCCCTTGTGGTCGGGGTGCCAGGGTCAGGGACCCAATCCATCTCCTTTGCAATGTCTTTGCTATTTAAACTGGATCTGGCCTTGTTGTTTTCCTGCTCGAGATCCTGGATAATCATCTTGCCTTTGCCAGGGACCGAGTCACGAAAAACATCCTTAGCCTTCTGCATATTTTTAGCATCTTTAGAACTCCAGAGAACACGCTCAGACATGACTGAAACAACATAGCGATAATGAAAGAAGATGCAACTGGTTGTAGCACTGGAGCACCAGAGACAAACAATAGCCACAAAATGCAAAACCCTGTGAGTAACATAAATAAATTTCATTGTGTGATGAGGTGGATAAGTCCCGTTTGTGAAATAATGATCCAGGGATGCGATCTTGTCCGATTGGCTGCCATCCCAAATCCACCATAATAGAGCATCAATCGGCCAATAATGGTGTTTTATGTCGCCACAAATGATCCGCACAAATCTTAAGAGACCTGTCCACGTGTCCATACCACCTTTCACATTAGTCTGACTTGCGGTACTACCTTGAATATAAAATCTTTTCCAAGGCTCGACTTGGTACCACCTACTGACTCGCCACCTCCGAGCAATAAAGATCCTTGCAGTGCCAGTTGTAGCAACCATTAGAGGGAAGGAATGTCAGTACTTTGGAGATTATTTCCCTTCGTTGGCATATCGAAAAGGTCACTTCTAGAAATGCGCAAACAATCATCCCTGAGGTCTGGACAAGTAACCTCATGCCAACATGTGTCAATGGTGTGAGTCGAATGGTCGACAACATGGTTGGCCAAGACGTCCGTTAAGGCGTTGGCCTGCCTTTGAATTGCATGTAAAACAACACCTGTGAGAGCATTGAGATGGTGGGCAATAATACCAGTGACCAAGGCCAGATGCCAATGTTTGGATACCTTTTCCGCTTTCGTGCCATTCTGAATTTTCTTTGCAGCTGAGATAGCCAGAAGAGAGTCCCCTTCCATCACTGCAGTTCCATTTCCCATCCTTCTTAGGATACGCAGACCATGCTCCAACGCGGAAAATTCAGCTTCGTTGTTCGTTGCTTCTCCCAGGGACATACTAAAGATGTGCATAATATCACCTATGTCATTTCGGATGGCTCCCCCGTAACCTACCAGACCCGGATTGCCCCTGGAGGCATCGTCGAAATTGAGCTTAAGAATGCCAGGTCGGGGACAAATCCAAAGCTGCTGAGAAAGAAGCAGAAGAGGTCGCCAAGAAGGGGAATTGAGGTTTACAACCGATCCCAAACCAAAACAAAGTAAGATGCGCCTGTCCTCTTCCAAAATTTTCTCCAATTGTGTATAATTGTGATGGATAAGCATTGTGTCTTTCATATTTTGCATGATAGATAGTTTTATTTCCACTTCATTCCTGGCTTCTCTTTGTAAAATTCCTCTGTTACGCTCCTTCCAAGTCGACCAGACAATAAACCCTGGACATAATTTCCAAATATTGTTGACCAAATCGCAGTTGGAGATGATATTCCTCTAATTGATTATAGTGTTTTGAATTGAAGCTCTGTCCCGATCAGTTTGTTTGTAAATTTCCTGCATCCCCATCCACAAAGAATCTATCCAGCAATAGGAATTGAGGAGATGGTTCATATTCTCCTCCGCATTAAGGCAAAGAGGGCAACGGGAGGGGCCTTGGAAGCCTTTTTTTCATAGGTTTTCCCAAGTAAGGGTCTTCCTATGTAGCAAAGTCCATAAGAAAGTTTTAACTTTAGGCCATAGAATGTTGTGCCATACGTTCTGATGCCCTTGCATCTTTTCTTCAAGATGCCTCTGTTCTATGTAGAGTTTGGCCTCCTTTAGGTTATAGTTGCCGCCCTCCAAATTGCCCCATCTCAGCTGGTCCTCTTCCAAGGAGAGTCAGATTTTACGAGACTCCAAAGTCGAAAATAAGGAAATCGAAAGATTGGACATCTCATTCGAGTAAGAGGGAATGCTGAGGTTCCAAATTCTCCAATGAGGGTTCATCTCATTCTCCACCCAGTAATGAAAAACCTTGAGTAAACCCTGTTCCTGGTACTTTCTTTGCAGAGAGAGGAGGTCAGGGCATTCCAGCTTGGGTAATTATTGCTAAGCGTCCTTCTAAAAGAGGGTTGTGTTACCATTCCTAATTTCCCAGAAACTATGATCAATAATGACTTGCCTGTTAGCACTTGCCAGGTTCAAGATGGGGGAGTCGGCACAGACATTTGTTAATATTATGAGATTCTATTGATTCTCCTCCCCAACATATTTGGCTTTCCAAAGCTTAGCCCAAGGAAATGTAGGGAATTTTATCCATCTCCACCACAACTTAGCTCCACTTGCTTTATTTACCGTTTCCGGGTCACACAGACCAAGGCCGCCCAGGATCTTGGGCTTAAAAATCTTCTCCCAGGCCACAAGAGCCCATTTTTGTTTAACAACTTTTCCAGACCAAAGGAAAGTTCTGTGAATATTTCTTATTTTTTGCAGAACTCCTTTGGGAGCCAATAAAATTGACAGCATGAATTGTGGAATGGCTTGCAGAACCACCATTGTCATTGTTAAATGACCAGCAAAGTTTAGGACTCTACTGGTCCAACTGTTACAACGAGCCTCAAGCTTAGAAAGCAGCTTTTCCCAGTGAATCTTTTGCCAAGGTTTATTAGTCAGAGGGATACCTAGGTAATTGGAGGGAAGGAATTTCCTTTAAAACCCCATAATGTTAGAGAGATGTCTTTGGATGGCCAGAGGTGTGTTGAAAAAGAAGATGGAAGACTTATCAAGGTTAAGGTCCATACCCGAGGCTAAATAGAACAGATCCAAAATAGCTTTAAACCCTTGAGCCTCCTTGACCGTGGGGGAACCATGGAGCATGGTGTCATCAACAAATTGTTGGTGGGTAGTGGGAGGGTGATTGGATAAGGGTTGGAGACCTCTAATAGCATTCCTGGCTTGGGCCGATTTGATAACCCTGCTTAGGTTTTCCATGATAATGACAAACAAAAAGGGGGAAATGGGATCCCCTTGGCGGATACCCTGGGAGGGATTGAAGGGAGAGGAAGGGGCCCCATTGACAAGGATGGAGAAGTTAGGAGTTTTGACTAAGGCTAAAATCCATTAGATCCAACAGTGATCAAAACCAAAAGTAGTCAGAATATCCTTAATAAAATTCCAACTCACCTTGTCATAGGCCTTGGAGAGATCAAGCTGCATGATCATGCCAGCATTTTTTCGAGCTTGGAGCATATGAACCATTTCCTGAGACAATAACACATTGTCCAGGATTTGCCTTCCCTCGACATAGCTAGATTGTTCCTCAGAGATGATGCAAGGAAGAATGGATTTCAATCTATTAGCCATTACTTTCGAAATGATCTTGTATAGCACATTGCAGTGCGCGATAGGCCTGAATTTTGCTGGTGTACTAGCTGCCTCTTCCTTGGGGATCAGAGCAATAAAATTAGCATTAAGGGATCTTAGGATGGCTTTATATTGCCTTGAATCCTCCACTACTTCCAAGACATCATGCTGAATAGTATCCCAACAAGCCTTGAAAAACTCAATGGTGAAACCATCCGGGCCAGGAGCCTTTCCATTGGGCATATCTTTCACTGCCTCTTCCACTTCAGCCAAGGTGACCGGGCGAGTCAAGGAGATATTTTGATCCATAGTGATGAGCTTTGGGATGGATTGTATGACCTCTCTCCTGGCCATCGATCTGTCAACCATAGGTTTAGTGGCAATTTGGCTGAAATGCTTGAGAAGGGGAGAAGAGACGTCCTTATGCGAGACAAAGGTGTTACCAAGCTCATCCTTTAAGCTGGTAATCTTGTTCACACATCTGTAATCCACTGCAGAGCGGTGAAAAAATTGAGTGTTATTTTCCCCCTCCTTTAGCCATTGATTGCGTGATTTCTGCTTCCATAGTATTTCCTCCTGCTGGCAACGTTGATTCCATTTCTGTAGGAGGGCTTGTTCCTGGTTGATGGTATCTTGATGAATGATACCATTAAGTCAATCAGAATGGATTAGGGTTAATTGATCTTCGAGGTCCTTCTTATCTTGGAAGATGTTGCCAAAAATTTCTAGGTTCCAGGTTTTAAGACGGGCTTTGATGTGCCTGAGTTTGGCCTGCAGTAAGAACATTTTAGTGCCCCGAGTGCCTATCGGCTCCTACCACCATAATTTGATATTCTTCAAGAAGTCAGGATGAGTTAACCAAAATATTTCGAATCTGAAAGGTCTGTTCCTGGGGGTTCCAAGGACAACAACGTCTAGAGTAATAGGCCAGTGATCAGAGCCCCCACACGGGATTATGTTCGATTCCACAGTCACCCCCTCCAGAAGGATAGAGTCAGCGATGAGGAAACGATCAAGCCTGGAGGCTATTAGTTTGTCACCCCCTCGCTTGTTGTTCCAGGTGAACAACCCAGATTTGGGTTGGATGTCCACTAAGCAAGATTCATGAATGAAAATATTGAAAGCTTCAGCATCCCTGTGCAGATCCCTAATGCCGCCTTTCTTCTCAGCCAGAGTAGTAATCATGTTGAAATCCACACCATATATTGCCTTGGCAATAGGATATATTTGATGTAGCCTAGACATAGCATCTAACAACTTCAGTTTGTCTTCTAATTTCTGGGGAATGTAGACATTAGTGCATAAAAATGTGCTGGCTTCCCCTATTATCTGAACTTCTAGGGAAATGTGCGATCTGCTGGCTTCAGCACTGAGAATATGAACTGATTGAGGATTCCAGAAGGAGGCCAGACCTCCCATTGCTTCGATACCATCAACTTCCATGTATTGCATTCTTTTGCCTATGCTTATGCAGACACCCTCGATCTTTGTGCTAGAGCATTTGGTTTCCTATAAGAATATCATATCTGGGTTTTCCTTCTTAATCTTATTTTTCAGCAGTCTTTGTTTCCGTTGGCTGCTGAGCCCTCTTGTATTCCATGAGAGAATATTCATAATTAACAGATTTTAGGAGGTGAACGTAAAATCCTCAAGGGTTTTCATCTTACCCGAGTTGAGGAGAAGCTGACCCAGCTCAAAAAATTCGAGACGAGAATGCTAGATGAAGAAAATCGGTGGGAATCAGTTTCTGCAACAGGCTAGGTCTTCTCCTGTAATCTGGAGGAGAGCAGGGCCCTGTGTGCAGATCTTCATGAGCGTGGGTTGGCTCTGGCCCAGCAAATGCACCGCGCGGGGGTCTAGGGGGCCCCATCCTTCAAACAGATTATGATGGAAAAAGGGAAGGAACCTCTGGAAGGAGTGCAGATATTTGGGTCTGCTAGTCTAGAGAAAGAAGAACCAAAAGGCAAGAAGAAGGCTGCTGGGAATTCCAAAGAGACCCCACAGTAGAAACGGACAAACGGAATCAAGATCACAGAGGGAAAAGACAAAAGGGACACCACTCCTGAGTAAGAAACCCAAGAAACAAGGGAAAAAGACAAGGATTCTGAGGGTAATGCAGAACAAGCCAACCAAGAAACCATGTTGGGGGGTTCTGCAGATAATGGCCAGAAAATGGAAAATCAAGGTCACTGCAAGCCCAAAGCCAAGGACAGTCTCAAAGTCATCATCTCTGACCCAGAGCTATAGGAATATCGTGACCACATGAGTATCCATGCTGTCATTTTCAAGTTCATGGGATTCTGGCCTACGGAGAAAGCGTTATGCCTCTGGATCCGCCAGTAATGGAAGCCAAAAGGAGATATTAAGCTACATCTGGGCGTGAAAGGATTTTTCACAGTGGTGTTTGTTAACTTGGAAGACAGAGACCGCATATTTGACGACGGCCCTTATTTTTACGCCTCAGCTGGTCTCTATATGAGACCATGGAAGCCAAACTTTGCTCCGGAGTTAGAAACCTTCACACATGTCCCAGTGTGGATATGAATCTTCTCTCTTCCTATAGATTACTGGTGGCCAGCGGCCTTGGAGAAAACTGGCAACACTTTGGGAACCTTCATCCAAGCTTCCGAAGCTACTTTGCAAAAAAGGTATACTTCTTGTGCCCGCATATGTGTTGAAATGGATGTCTCTGGGGCACTACATGAGGGTTTATGGTTAGAATTTAGGGATGAGATTTTTTTTCAAGCTATTGACTATGAAAAAATACCCTTCTACTGTCGAAAGTGTCATTCTCATGGACATATTTTTAGGCAATGCCCTCTAAACAAGACAGCTGAGAAACCCAAAGAAGCCCTGATGAAGAATTAGGACGGCTTCACTCGTCCCACTGGCAAACAGAGAACCAACAGGAAAACCCTACAGAAAGGAGGCCCCTCGTTCAGGGCCACGAGTAATGCCTTTGAGGTTCTGACAGAGGAGAGAGCTGCTTCGAAATCTCTACCGGCTGATAACCAACAACAACACATTCTAACCAAGCCGTCTCAAACTGTCACAGATCCGCAATCTGAAGATCATCAGGAAAATGAACCAAGCACCATTCTCACCATGGACCTAGAAGGAGACGCATAAATGGTCTCTAGTGAAATGGGGACAGAGGATATGGAGCTAAGTGATATACTTGAGAAGGAAGATATGGATTTGAACACCATAGTGGAAAAATGGAAGCAACAAGGAATGGAACATGTCTCGGAAGAAGAAATAAATAGGATAAATTACCTATTCCTCTCAATGAAGGATGTGGAACTTCATGGATTAAAAAGGGGTCATGAAGCCACCAAAAGCCTGGGAGTCAATACTCAAAGTTTTCACCTCTCAAGCAACAATGGAAAGCATAGAAAAAAGAGAGGACGCAGAACAAATATGGGGGGGGGGGTGTTCAGTCCTCTTGAAACAACACATAACATAAATTTATGAAACAACACATAATTCAAATATTTTGGAGTGATTCCAGAGCATGTCAAGTGTGCTTAGAAATTCGATATATAGTCTATTGAATAGTGAACTCTCTTTAAGTATATGTATCTAGGGGTACTGCAAAACATTAGTCAAGGAGATTGAGGTGTAGTCCCTATGCTCCCATTGGACTTAGTTAGACTAGGTATTATAATTGTAATTATGTTTTCACTTTGTTTTTCCAATTTCATCCTATATATTTCATGGGGGCTTGGTCACATGCGATCACCCACCTAAATATGTATTTTATAATTATAACCTTAAGAGACTTGGTTAAATATGATCACTCTCCACCAATGTTGTACCTCTATAAATAGATATTCCAATGAAGAGTGTGCCATAGGTGCACCTTGCAACAATCTCTTCTTTACTTTCATGCTTAGTTTCTTGGGTTTCTGTCTTTCTTAGATGCAATTATTCACATTGCCAATGTGTGCCCGTACCAATATCAGGGTCTCTTTAGCGCTTTGCAATTTCAAACTCATTGGGAGTTTTCTTGCTTGGAATTCTCCTTGAGCTTCCCATTCCAAGTGGTTAGAGCAATTTCTAGGCTTGTTGATACAACCAATTCTTATATTCAGACTATTAACAACATGAATCATATTTTTGCTCAGGTTTCCCTCGTCCTTTTTGCATATTCATTTTTCCAGTTTTTATTTTTGCAATTTTTTTGTAACTATTGTTTTTATTCGAAATTAGTGTAATCATTGGTCCTTTTGGCCTATTCTATGTTTTTTTGATACATACTATTGCTTTTTTTCCCATTTCACTTATTAAACCTATAGAAAGGGTCCATTCTATTGATTAAACAAGTGTAAAGAGACCATTCCATTGATTTACCCTGCAAAGGGTCCATTCCGCTAATCAAACCCATTAGATGATTTAACGCTTGCAATTTATTTTTCCCATGCTTGTTCCATGCATGTAAACTCAAATCATTGTCCCACCTAGAAATGTGTCCCACTTGGTGTCTTAGTGTAAGAACACTCTTAAAAATCCTTAGCTCCTCGTCAAGCTCATGAAATATTACCTACAATGATTCCAAATTGTTTAGACAATTGTTCATCTAAGCAAATTAAAGGAATTTGCACCTATGATTAAATCATAAATCATTAGGGACTTGGATGTTGTGTATATGTGAAGTTGTTTCTAGCCTATTCTTGACAACTACCTCATAAAGAGCTTCTCCTTCATTTGTCCTTGCAAGCCATTTAGTCGCTAAAACCATCCTAATTGAAGCATGGCTGTTAATTAGCCCTAGTCCTCCATCTTCTCTATGGAGGGTGTAAATGTCACTAGTAACTGACTAGTTGCCTTCCTCCTCACTTTTATCATGGAAAATGATCGAGGATATGTTTCAAATTCTTATAACCAATTCATCAAGGGAAAGATAAGTAAAAGAATCACTAGTAACTGACTAGCTGCCTTCCTCACTTTTATCATGGAAAATGATAGGGGATATGTTTCAACTTCTTATAACCAATTATTTACAACTTAAGGGAGAGTTGTTTTGCAAAGGATGATTAAAGTTATTGTAATACTTTGTTGTTTTTTTTAAATCTTTCAATTGTTCATTAGGTGATTTGGAGATATGAATTAATTTAGTGGAAATTTTTATATATTTTACATTTGAATGATGTTCTTTGTTTTATAGATGATGAATCATGATGTTATTGTTTTGTGTATAATGATTTATTTTTGCTTTTGGGCTTGGACCTTGGCACAACATTTTAATAAAAAAAATCTTAATGGTTTTTGTGAACATTACACTTATTTTACTTTGAAAGCTACTTACAAATCTAGTAATTCTCAACTCTTGGAAACTATTGATGCAGGTTTCTAGATCGATTTGAAATTTTACTTCTGGAATATTCAGTGAGATGTCAAAAGCTAATCCTGGGAAGAAACTATCAAGGCAAATGGATGTATTATCATACTTTAAAAAGCCTCAATCCAAGAATACACGTTCTCTTCATGCTTCAAGCTCCTTTGAACAATTTGTTACTGAGAGAGATGTTAACTCTTGTGAAAATGTATCTGATATCCATATGATGGATGAAATAATAGGTTCCTCAAGTGATTAGGGTGAGATAAATGCAGTTTCAACAAAAATTAGTGATGAAAATGTTAAAGATTTTTCCTTGGAAGGTGACACAAACCGTTCATGGTAAAGGAAAAAATGCCAGTGGACCGTAGGGAGAAAATTCCAAGATGATTGGGTCTCAATTTTTCCATTTATTGAAGAAATACCTCCTACAAATAAGGATTTACGAGAAGTTAGATGTATTGCATGTAGTTGGAAAAGTTGCAAGGTAGTGAAATTTCAGATGAAGCTAGATATAGTACAAAAGCATGCAGTAAAGGTGTATGAAAAGAAAATTGTAAATGATAAAGAGAAATCTATTGTCAGATGGAAATCTTTGGAGGAATGTTGACATATCCAATGTGTGGAAGAATACAAAAAATATTTAATAAGTAAGAGGAAACATGAGGCAAGTGGAGGAACCATCATATCTCAATTTGAAAAGACGATGGAAAGAAGTTTGTTATCCAAGACGATACAATTGAGCACTGTATTTCACATCTTATGTAAATGTCGTCCTATGACAGATTATCTAGATCACATGAAATTTCTATCTTTTCTTCACGTGCCAAACTTTCCATCTTCTCATTGGTCTGTAACTAGTGGTTGGGAATGGGCAACATATCTAGCTCAAGTAGAAAATGATGATTTTAAACAAGAGATTACAAATGCTAGGTTTTTGGCATTGTCTTTGGATGAGGTTACGACTATAGATAATACTTCATGGATCTGCATGAGCCGTTATATGGTAAATGACCATATTAGGCATTCCTATCTACTTGGGATTAAAAAGATGAGAGAGACTTCTACATATCGAAATATTTATGAACTTGTTCTTGATAGTTTGAAGGAAAGTGGTATGGGTCATTTAATGATTGCAAAAAAGTTGGTATGTGTTGGAGCAGATGGAGCATCGGTAATGCAAGGACAAAGGAATGATATTTGCGTTAGACTACAACTATTAGCTACGCCATATATGCTTAATATTCATTGTATGGCTCATAGGATGAATCTTGCATTTAAATAGTAAGCAAGTTTCCATCAGTTTCAAAAGTTGAAGATCTTGTACGTGAGACTCATGCATACTTTTCTCATAGTCCCAAATGATATTTAGAGTTTCAACAATTTGCAGATGGTGTTATGGATGGAAAAAAAACTACTAAAATATGTTGATACAAGATGGATCTCATTAAATGGACCAGCTCAAAGACTATTTAGTGATTTCAAATCTTTGGTAGGGTTGATGTATGAAAATCGCTACAATGTAGACAAAGCTCAAGATCTTCTTTTTCGACTAACTGATATAGAAACATTATTGACATTGGGTGGAATTATTCCTATGCTACATAAAATGAATGTCCTCATGAAAATGTCTCAAAATCACACAATGTATATTGCCGAATACACAAATGCGAGAAAATCAACATGCCTTGCATTGGATAATTTGTATATGATGCCAGAATATTTTACTAGTCCAGACTTTACAAGTTGGACTAAGATCATCAATATAGGAAATACTGAAATTTTTTTGAAGTTTGATGAAAAAGGGATACTATGTATTGCAGTGCGTGGGTATATGGTCCCCTTTCATTATATTAGTAAGACGGGACGAATCACCAAAGATTGCCCCGTGTCAAGAGAACAATTTGATAATATTGTGATTTCAATGAGACAAAATTTGATAGAAATTGCAAGATCACTATCATCAGAGATAAGAGAATGATTTCCTCGAGATGAATTGTTGGAGGCCATGTGTGTGGTATACCCTCAATATTGGAACAATTTTCAATGTCCAAGAAATTTAAAAACCAATTTTCAAAATAGATTAAAATGTTTAGTAGACCACTTTTGCAAGAAAGTCTCGATACATGGAGAACAAATTGAAGGTATTTTAGATTCATCAAAATTGTATCAACAAGGTGGACGCTTTGCTGAAAAAAATGTGGAAGAAATATCATTTTTTGGAGAATCCTAATGAAAACGGTGCTATAACAAGATTATGGAATACTTTAAGTGCTAGCCAATACCTGCAAGAAAACCTATCAGAATATTTCAAATTAGAAGATTTGTGTCAAACCATGGTTTTGGGATTAGTGGAGGATGAGAGAATGTTTAGTGCACTATCATTCTTGAAGTCAAAGGTTAGGAACAAGCTTGATAAACATGTGGATACATGTTTAAGATTATATGTAACAAAGTATGACGTTAACAATTCTCCATATGAACGAGCACTAGCACTTTGGCGATCAGATTGTGATAGAAGGGGAGAAAACAATATAACAAATTTATCTAATGAACTTGAAACATAACATAATGTTTTGGAGGCTCATAATGATAGTACATCTGGAGAAGATCATGTTCACAATGTAGAAAATGATGACCAAGATGAGAACTGGGAAATTGAAATGCCCTAGGACTCTTATTTTGGTATACATGTTCTGTTGATCATGCAAGATTACTATATGTCAAATTGAGGTTAAAATGGGTTCTATATTTTTTATTTTTCATTGTAACATTGCAGCTACATTTCTTTCATGCGTGTTATTTTAAGATTGATGTTTCAATTTAATCCTTACACTGTTTGTTTCTTAATTGTGACAGGAAATGAAGATGGATTTGATGAGGCTGGGACCTATTTATTTTCACATATATAGTGTTTGACTAGTATTAAATGATAAATAACTAATTTAACAAGAGTAACGCAAAGCATCAATGGGCTCATTCAAGTACATGAAACTACCTTGATGTCTAGCTCTAACATCTTGGAAAATTTTAATGGTATATATGATGCTTGTGTTTGGGGAATTTTTCTGAGTTTCGAGTTTTATATTTTCTTGGAAAATAATTATTGATTTAAAAATGTGTGATATTATATTGGTATTGGAAATGAAGTTGATTTTGATCTTTGATTGGAAATGAAGTCGAATTTGATGAAGTTGGGACCTATTTCTTTTCACATAGATAATGTCCTAGTATTAAATGATAAATAACTAATTTAAGAACTCTAACACCAAGCAACAATGGGCTTATTCAAGTACATGAAATTGTGTTGATGTCTAACTTTGATATCTTTGAAAATTTTAGTGGTTTGTTTGTTGCTTGTTTAGAGGATTTTGTTGAGTTTGAAATTTTTGGTTTGTTTTGGTCAAAGATATTTTTAGTCTCTTGAATGCTTATGGTTCTCATATCATGCATAGATCGATAGATCTAGTTTTATTATTATAATCATTACTGTTTTTTTATATATTGGGTGGTTTGAGGAAATATATTATTTCCTTTCACTTTGTGGCATGATTTAGACATCTACACCTTTTAGAATATAGTAAAATATTTTTTTTATTATAGATTTTTCTTGGAAAAGAATTATTTATATTTGGAAAGGGAAATAAGCCCTGGGTAGCTAAGCGAAGAGAAAAACGGTTTATGTACTAGGTTCCTGCGCATTCGTTGGAGGAGACCTATTGGCATGAAACCGACATTCCTTTTATGCAATTACACTTTTGATGCCAAGGCGGAGCTGAGTTCGCTGACCTGGGAAGAACAGTGGCAGTTGATCATAATGCTAAGGAGATTAGAATGTTGGTTTCAAAAATAGCTGACCATGCCACCAATGCTGGTGGAACCAAAGGAACCGCATCAGCTTATTATGATTCTTTCCAGATTTCTTAGGGTGAAACCAAGGCTTTTTTGGGAAGCATGGAAGGTAGTAGTGGTTGCCTAAAATTTAGTAGAAAGCTATTCTTATGTTGATTGCAGATTCCCTAAATATCTTGAAATTTGATGGTTACAATAGGGTCAATTGTTTGACCTTTCTAGTGACATTCATATTCCTAGATATTCTTGGAATCTGCAATCCTCATAAGTTCAGCAATCAGTACAATAGCATGTGTTTAGTTTTAAGAGGTAACATGTTTAAATCCAAAAGCATTGAATACCCCTTCCTAAATTCACATATGTATTCCTTAATAGATTTTAATATTCAAATAACTCTTTATTATTGTAATTAACTACAGGGAGACTTTTTTGGGCAGTTTGATTGTCTATTGGGTGTTCTATGTAAATGATTGATTATATTCATGTCATTTGTGTGCAGGAGTTCTTGATACGAAATGTGCACTCCCTTCAGGAATACAAAGGGCATGCAGACAATTTTATTTGCTATCTTATGCCTAGAACATCCTATTCACATGCTTAATATACTCTAGGTGATCTCTTAGATTTTATTGGCGTTGAAATATAATGCACTTTCTCTCTCTTCTTCTAATTTTAACACTATATGTTGTTGTGTAAGCAGTTGGTCTTCTTTACACATTACAGGATACTAATTTGCAATGCGTTATGTAGAAATTATATGCACTAAGCATGCATATGTCCAAGATCCACCCGATCTCACACTATTTAACTTTATGCAAGATACTGAATCTATTCCACTTGTTAATCTTTTGCGGAAAAATTAATTGCACACACATGTGAAGCATAAACAAAAATTATCAATCGCACATAACACAGTTTTTAACCGGGAAAGCCTGAAGCTGAAAAACCAAACTATATATTATGTAACATGGAGATCATATGACAATCTCATACAAACATACAAAGCTTATCACAAGCTCTCAGTACAGTACAATCGTCATACACTAATCAGGCCCAATCTTGCAAATCCATGCACCGATCTTTGCCACCTGCTAGCCTGCCTCCACTGCACAATCCAAGCTGATTACAAAGACCAATTCAATGTAATCCCACTCTCATTGACTGCGTTATTATCATTGGCAACTCCAATGTATATGTAGATGCAATTCATGCATCACTAATAGTCACAACAGATAGTCTATCTTGCCCTTTCACCTATCTCTCCACTGGTCTCCACTGAAACTGCCATGCACTGTAGTTAACTGATGTATTCTTCAGTTGATTAATGAGTTATTATTTTTTAATTAATTAACTAATTAATTCACTCCACTCTCACTAGTGTATCAATCAGTTAGACTAGATACAACTAGCTCAACTGAGTCTAATTGAGTTAAACTGAATACAACTCCATAACTACTTCTTCCAACTGTGTCATAACTCTACCACTTGAGTTCTAATTGATTCCTCCATGCATTAGCTCCAGTAAACCCTTGGGAATTGTGTAATTCCCTCAGTCCACTGATGTGCCACATCTGTGCACTGAACTGAAGTGCTCCAAGAGAATAAGTTGATGTTTAGAGTCTGATTATTATTAAGAGCTAATAATAATCGACATGCATCTATTTTTAGATCAACGCTCTATAAATAGACTTCGCCCAATATTCTAAAATATAATTTCACCTATTTTTCACATTTGACCAACCATCTACAAATAGCCTCCTACTACATATAGAATATGCTCACCATGTCTAAAAATAGACATACACCTAAAAATAGCATGTGTGGGCCCCACCTAGTTTAGGTGATTATTTTCCAACTAGGATCAAGGATGATGTTTCAGGATGCCTCCTTCACTGTTTCTTGTTGCAATATTCAACACGTTACATCTTCTTCCTTCTTGCTCTTGAAATATGCAAAATACTTGAGGTCCTCCAAACAAGTAGTAACTTGTGGTGGGACAGTGACAATCACTCCTCACAGGCTAAGAGCACTTGCAAAATGCCAGGTATAGATTCATAATAGCCCAATGCTTAATTTTCCTATTATTTCAAAAAGTTATTAATGTATGCAGGATCTAAATCAATTTTGTGTTGATGAAGGTTGATTACATACTGGGAGATAATCCTATGAGGATGTCATACATGGTTGGATATGGTTCCCTCTATCCAAAACTTATTCATCACAGAGCCTCTTCTCTGCCCTCCAAGGCCAATATCCTCAACCCATTCCCTGAAAAGAAGGCTTCCAATCTCTGTACAACAGTGCACCCAATCCCAACATATCGGTGGGAGCTGTGGTGGGAGGCTCAGACAACATGGACATGTTTACTAATGTGAGAAACAATTATGATCAATCTGAACCTTCCACCTACAGTAATGCACCCTTAGTGGGTTCCCTTGCTTATTTGGCCTAGAGACTGATGTTATAATTTTGAAATTTCTTCGTGCCAGAGATTTCAGGGTGAATGATGCATTCATCATGTTGCATAATAGTGTGGCATGGAGAAAGGCATTTGGAGTTGACAGTATAGTTTAAGAGGATCTGAAATTTAATGAGAATTTGCATTTAGTGGCCTTCATGCATTGTTATGATAAAGTGGGCGACCCTGTGTGCTACATTGCTTATGGGATTTTTCGAGACAAGGAGCTCTACTAGAAGATCTTTGGAGACGATGAGAAGTTGAAGAAGTTTATGAGATGGAGGGTCCAAATTCTGGAGAAGGGCATCAAGCTCCTTGATTTCAAGCCTAGTGGTGTCAATGCCATGATTCAGATCACAAATCTTAAGAATATGCAGAAGAGAGAATTGAGAGTTGCATCAAACCAAATTCTTGCACTTTTTCAAGATAACTACCCAGAGATGGTAGTAAGAAAGGTCTGTAACTGCACAAAACATAAATGTTTTTGCCTATATATATATATATAACAAGAATAAGAAATCCAAGATACCTCTGCCTAGATATGATCCTGTGATTTGAAATGGAATCATGACAGAGATGTGCCCTGGATTCCTCTTCTAATGGTTATTTTGATCGTTGATCAGTTTTGGGCACCCTGATCCATGATTTGACACAAATATGATCAACTTTCTTAATGAATCGAGTATAAACCGTGACAATTTCAGCATCCCTATAAGCTCTTAAGACAATCGCATTTGAGGAATGAAATCTTCCAATTTCATTAAATATCTTAGTTCACACTTGAAGTTTGATCAACCTACAGTGGCATGTTTATTATTTTGATATCCTACCTTGAATGATTGGTTATGATTGTAATAGAGCATACCTCTGATCAGTTTAAGTAATGACCTAAGTGAAGGCATGTATTACTTTCACTTGGCATATTTAATTTGAAGAAGTGAAAGGGCATCAGAATTAAGATCTCATCATTTCTACAGTAGTTGTGTTGTTAAGCAGTCTCACTATATACAATAGCTTTATCTTATTTCAGTAGTAAGCCTCAAGGTTCATCATTGCCCTGCAACAGTTGCTTAAGACTATCATTGCAGTGTTTTGATAGAGCACCCCTGTGACAATAACCTTTTTTATGACAATAATCCTAAAGTGTTCATGATAGTCCTCCTGTGGGCCTAACTGAAGTATACTTGTGGTGAGTAAGTTCTGAAGATCATAAAATTTCGCTAAGCACAAATATCTTCTAGAGTTTGATGGCATGATATTATAGTCATTAACACTGTCTTGAATGAGTGGTTTGCAGAACAAGGCCAACAACCTGAAGGGATCATGATTCCTAAAAGGCATCAACAGGCCTAAACCTTGTGGTATACTGTTGATAGCAAGAAGCTTCAGAACAAAAAGGCATCATCACAGTTAAGGTATAATTCTCATTGACACATGCAAAAGAAAGAATAGTAGGCAGGTTACTTCAGATGCATTTGATCAATGTATGATACTAGTTGATATAACTTGACCAGAGAATTGAAGTTTGTTTGAACAGAGAGGTTCTAGCACCACTGAGAGTGATGATGAAAATACTCAATAAGATAGTAACTTTGACTTTTATGACTAAGAGAGCTTGATGAGTTGAACAATATAAATCAGATTGGCTAATCAGCATAGTGTTTTTAGTCAGTGAAGTGTAGAAGGAGTGTAGGAGCAGTGACTATGGACATTTGGAGCAGTGGTGGTGGCAACTGCAGTTGTGAATGGTGGCAATAGCTAAAGGAACAATAATGGTGTATGGTAGCAGCCATTCACATCTTTGTCTAGCAGTTGGAGCAATGCAAGTTCATCCGGAACCTTTATGTTGGCACCTTTGGCTACCCCTTGGAAGTCTGGTAGCTAGGAGTAAAAAAGTGCATTGCACATTGGAGCAGTTCCTTGTAACAATCCTTATGAGCATGAAAATAGAGGTACCTTGAAGAAAGTGCATAACAGATTTTATGTCTTGACAAGTGTGATAAGCAGAAGACCCTGATTTTGGCATCTTGGTTGGGTAATTGGGCTCTTTGATTCATTACGTTAGGAACTTATAAAGAATGGTCTTGTGGATATGGATGCCTGAATGCAAAGGACCCCTCCTCATCATGGATTGGGGAATTTGATGCATTGGTAGCATTCATCTAGCGTTGAAGGATAATGCAGCAGTTTTGGGATAATCTCATGAGAGCATTTCTTCACCCTGGTTGAAGAAGGACCATGATGATTCTTCAGAATTTTCCTCTCTGACCTAAAGCAAGCTTCCTAGAAGTTAGTTGTTGCAGTTGCATCGTGGAGAATTATCAGTTCCTAGAAGTGATACAAAGGAGAATTATTTCTCAAGCCAATGACATGGGGGAGGATTTCCCGCTCTAAGAAAGGTCTTCTTATGCTTCCAAACCATATTATTAAAGAATAATTTTTTGGGGGTTTTTAGTCTCCTTTAGGACCTTAAACATTGATGTACTTTAAGTGTGAGTTGGATTGTGTGCTTATTATGTTGGTTTGGATTTTTATGCCTTGAATGTTGTGATGGAATCACCACTTCAAGATATTGAGTCTATCATCATAGAACTTGAAATTCCATGGATATGCCACTATTATGTTAATCCTTCTTCACAGGAGTGTCAGGTTTGCATGTTGAATATTCTACTTATGTAAAAGTGTTGATAATGAATGTCGAATCATATAAAAATTGAGCTTATCTCATGGGTGTCGAGATAGTCATCACATGAATCTGAGTTTTGTCCTTCATACACATTCTAATAATGCCATTATAAGACAATTTTAGAGAAGGCAAAGATCTTGTCCCAAGAGTTACATTCACTATAGTCACAAAGACACCACACCCATTACATCATGAAGATATTATAGGTGTGCCAATATTTTTATTAAGAGACCAAACAAGTTTGTCACCTCTAAATGACAGAATATATGCTTAGACAGTCATTATCCACTAAGAGATCAAATGGATGTTTAATATATTGCCACATTCATCCTAAAGAACATATGTTTGTTGAGAATGTCATGTTATATGAATTCTATAATATTGTTGAGGTTGTTTGTCAATATGTCAAGACATATGTTTAGGTCCATTCATACTTTTCAGACACATATATTAGATCTGTCTCCAAACAACCACTTAGATAATCACCATAGGAACCTGAATTTTGTTTACTTGAATGCTGGAAACTGAGGCATCTGAATCCAAAAATTTAATCTGTTATATGAATGTCAGAGGCATGAACTCACATTTACAAAATATAGGATGATATTAATTGTTTTTTAGCATAGGATCTGTATCTAGAAGCATTGAAGTAGAAAAGTATGTAGGCACTTACATGATACAACGTGTTGCTTAAAATGATACTTAAAGGCTCCATTGGATTATATCAAATGCAATTTGTTGGTGTAAGGATTTTATTTACATAAGTCACAATGATAAAACAATGACCAAATCTACCCATTCAACATAAATGATAAAGACACTCAACTACAAGTTTCAAAGGAGTGAAGAATTCAGAAATTTTTCCACATTTGAATGGATCTGACTTTTATGGCAAGCGTATGATAAAAGCTAGTCTTTGCGTCCAAGGCATCAAATTCATTTAGCATAACAAGTATGATTTTCAAATTTGACGGAACACTCAATATTGTTAGGTATTAAATTTTAATGTTTGTTTCCGTTCTGTGATTAGATGGTGGGGTATATTTATGAACAAAAATCCATTTTTGGTGAGGATTTTTTGAAATGTCTTCTTAGAATATTTCTGTGCAGAAAAATTCACTGGCTGATATGGAATTTTTAAGTCATCTTGGTTGAATAGCATACTATATGTTGATGATGTTACCCAAAACAAACTCTATCTTGCTTTATTGAATACTTGATGATCTGTTTTTATTTCATGAACTTTTGGGATCCTCAGTCTGGATTTGTCAACTTTGGTTGGACACAAGGAATTGTGTGCCTCCCTTGGTTAAATCTCATTTTTGAGCATCAGTGTCGTGGGGATTTCACATTTTTTGGAAATGAGTAGCTACATAATTATTCTGTCCTTCTAGAGTCTTAATCCCAATTTGTAAATTTGTATTTTGAAAAATATATTTAGATCTTTGATGTCCAATGGTACTTCCCTTATGCATGCCGAAGGGTCCCTACCACTCTCCTGGTTTATCAGGATGAAAATTGGATTGGGTGCAACAAAAGGTCTGGCATTTCTTCATGGAGGGGCTGAAAGACCAGTGATTTATCGAGATTTTAAAACATGCAATATTTTGCTAGATTCGGTTTGTACCTACAACTTAAAAATTATGAGATGGCTCAGTGTTACACTTTGGATTCTCTTAAGTATTTATGGAGAGATATCTACTTAGTGAAGGAATACAATGCCAAGCTGTTTGATTTTGGACTAAGATGGACCTGAGGGGGACAACACCCAAGTTTCAACTCGAGTTATGGGAACATATGGTTATGCTGCTCTAGAATATGTAATGACTGGTGAGCATTTTAACTAGTTTAAAAGCTATGACAATAATATCTTGGGGAGGAAATTTTAAGATTGATACAAATCAACAAGATTTCTAGCCTCTTTAAGGGTCCTGTCTAGTAAATGGGGCAAGTAGCAAAACTGACAAGTTTGTTCTGGGAGAATTTTTTAGGTCTCTTCCTATTGGCCTAATGTTGAATGTAGACCAACCAATGTTCAAAACTCAAGACAGTTTATATCAGGTTGAATTTTCCTTAATTTATGAAAAAAGTATCTAAACATGCATACGTCTCCGAAAAGAAACATGTGTTTGGTGATACATATTTAAGTTGATCTAAATGTACTTTTCATTGGATTCTCTCTTATTCTTGACTTATAGATTAGCACAGGCATTGCCTTTTTTACATTGACTATTACTGATGTGAATTTTAATAAAAGTTAGCATAGACATTTCAGATATTTACAAAGATAAACAAGACTAACTGAGTCAATGATTAAGGTTGGAAGTCAGGATAGTTTTGAAACTGCATTTTTGTTCAGTGTCTGGATGGATGCATCCAACAATAATCCTATTAAAACCTTTAGATGGAGAGGTTATTATAATACAAAATTTGGCTTTCTTCAGTTCATACTATCTAGGTTTTTAGCTTTACTAGTTCACACTCTACTGTTTCAGACATCTTCCAGGCTTCAAAATCACTCATCTCCTACCATCTGAAGCTAAAGTGAATAATCCCCTGATGGAGAATTTTGGATAAATTGGAATATACGATCTTGTGCATGTAGGATACTCTTTGCAAAGACCTGGATCAGTGGGAAGGGGGGTGTCTTATGTGATTGTAAAAAGGGCCTGGACAAAGATACTATTGCAAGGGTCTCATGGGTGGAGGTAAGAGGTCTCCTCGAGATCTCATGAATCTGCATATTGAGGTGGCACTGCTCTCTGCCTGTAACTTATCGCTTCTATGTGTGAGCTCTACAAAGGAGGGAGGTGATCATCTTGTTGTGTGGGTTGATGGGAGTTATTCTAAGGCTCCTCCATTTGAGTCGGTTGTGGGTGGAAAAGACGACAAGTCGAATTGTGCCCTGGCTGGATGAATTTATAGCATCAAAGCTTGTTTATTCAACATAATAGAAAATCTATCGTTTCAAGTGATACTATTGTTGAAGTCATATAAGGAAGCCTTTGTTTCATGCATATTAGATAAAACCTTTGTACAGTGCAAAACTTTGTAGTGATACCTTTTGCCAATATTTGATGTTTTTTCTTCTACTTCTAACATCCAAATCTACAATGCATATAACCTATAAAATTATAATATAACTTCATACATTGCGGTGCTCTCTCTAAAAAAGGTTATGAGAAATCCCTAAGCTCAGAAAAATTTCCTTCACTGAAAACTATCAAGTCTCTGCATCTGAAAGAATTTGAACACGAATAGTTTTCCTTCCCATAAAACATATCAGTCCCCATTTTTTTACCATATTCTTCATCTCATGGATCTATTTACAGAGTAGTAGGGAGTTCTAATAATTCTATAGAATCTAGATTTGCACGACAATATTTTTGCTAGAGTTTTCTCTTCATGGATTTTTTGTTATGGGTCTGTTTAAATTTGAATATTATGTTGCCTTCATGATCACTAATCAAACGCATCACCACTACTACACATGGGGTCATCACCAGGAGCTACATAAACATCATTTGGCTCAGAGTCCGAGGACTCCTCAAACTCCTCTCCAACCTCAATATCAGTACTAGTAGTAGCATGAGCAACAACACTACACTTAGCAAAACTAGAAGAACGCGTTTTCCAAACTGCACGAGAACTACTTCCCTCACGAGTCACCATGTGCCATGCTTGGTCTCGGTGCTTCGCTTCCTTCAACTCCTGGTTCAACTACCATATATTCATTGGAACCAACACCTTGAACTCCACTAGACAACATTTCACCATTTTGTACTAGTGATTCGCTATTTGTACTGGTGATTCGCCATGATTTTATAAGATAATATAATATCGTGAGAGATTCGCCAAAAAAATTGTATATACATATTATATTATTAATAAAATTGTCTTCCATTTTTCCTATGTATCATGGGGATTTGCCCAATTATTATACATATAAATTTAGGGGGGTTCTTAAAATTTTCCCTGGTTCTCCTCCGATATATCCCATTTTGCTCAGCAACCGGGATCTAATCCCAATAGTATGGTTTTCAAAACTGGGTGTGAAAATAGCATGTGATGATTCATGATTATCTGCATCAGTCTTTTGACAATCAACATCATCAAGTGTGGAAGAATGAGAGCTTGGTACCTTAATATCAATTGCATCCATCTCAAATTTCTGAAGACGACTAACCTCCAATTCAAGTTGTTGCTTAAACTGTTGCAGTTTTTTAATGACCTTATCTTTCTCACTTAGTTGTTGAGACAAGGCATCATAATCTTGTTTCAAAAATTGATATTGCTCCATCATTGTTTCTTTTAAACAATCAATCTCCATAATGTGTTGATTATTTTGTTCTTCTAGTTGCTTCTTCAAATTTGAGTGAAAAAAAGACTCAACTTCCTCTTGCAAGTCATCAAGGAGATCAATCTTCTCTTGAAATTCATCTACAAGCATCTGGAGATATTTTCCCATGGTTGATTCCAAATGGTCAACTTTCTAGATTTTCTCAGCTATGGAAGTTTGCAACCTATTTTTAAGAGTTGCATTTTCTGCTTGCAAAAGGGCTACCACTCACTACAATTAAAGAACCTCTTTACGAAGTTCATATATTTCCTTCTTCTCACGGAGCTCCTGCAATATTTTACCCATCTTGATAACACAAAATTGGCAAATGTTTTTCCACTAGCCACGAAGCAAAAACTGTTAAAAACAAGACTGATGATGACAACAATAAGAGCTTTACAATTCCAATCACCACACAAAATAGAGAAATCCACCTAGCTTTGGATTACTAGTCGGAAGCCTTTCATAACCACCAATCATAAAAACATAAAATACATATACGGATGGAAAAATGACCATTGAGCATCATTTATAAATTCTCTTAATATTTAAAAAACAATCATTTGGTAATAAAAAAACGTGCCCAAAATTACTTTAAGGAAAATACTTATTTAATTTGTTGCATGATCAAAACAAAATTACCAATCAAACGAGAAAATTACCTGGTACCCGTTTTTTTGAGGTAACAAAAAAAAACAACCGATTTTGAAAAGTGGTGATGTAGAATCACCTTTTTTTTAAGCATATTTTTGACACTCTAAATTTTTTTATTTATGAAGTAAGAACATTTGTTTTAAAATGTTAGTGATTTTCATGCTAATTTTAAAAAGTGTTAATGAAGCATAAAAAAAATTAACTTGTAAAAATAAAAAATTTAAACAACAAAAAAAAAATTCAGAAAAATAAATAAATAAATTTAAAGAAAACAACTAAAAATTAAACAAAAAATAAAAAAACATCCAAAGCAATTTTTTTTAAAGATAAAAAAACCACATAATTAAAAAAATGATAAAAACAACCACATAATAAAAATACAAAAATAAAAAATAATTCAAATTTGAAAATTTAAATTATATAATAATAATAAAATAAAAATAAAAAATTAAATATAGTAAAAATTAAATGTAAAAAATATTAAATTTGAAAGAAAATTAAAATTAAAATTTAGATTAAAAATAAATAAATAAAAAACTTTGAAAAAAAAAAACAAAAATAAACATTTTTTTTTAAATTAAAACATTTTAAAATTAAATAATAATAATAATAATAATAATAAAATTTAAATTAAAAAAATAAACTAAAAATTTAAAATTTAAAAACAAATAAATTAACTAAAAATATTAAATTAAAAAAAAATTACAAAAAACTTTAAAAAAATTTAAAAATTTAAAATATAAAAAACAAATTTTAAAAAAAATCATTAAAATTTATTATATATATATATATATATATATATATATATATATTATTAAATTAAAAAAAAAAAATTATTAAAATTTAATTAAAAAAAAAATTAATTAAAAAAATAATTTAATTTTAAAAAAAAATGTAGATTGGCCTCGGCTGCCACCTGGTCTGCCAAAATTATGAATTTTTTTAAATTAAAATTTTTAATTTAATTTAACACAATTTAATATTTTTTTTAATTTATTTAAATTTAATACATATATTTAAAAAAAATAAAATAAAAAAATTAATATTTTTTTATTTAAATTTAATTTTTATATTTAAATTTTTTTTAATTATTTTTTTTAATTTAATATTTTTAATTCATTTTTTTTATTTTAAATTTTAAATTTATTTTTAGATTTTTTTAAAATTTAATTTTAAAAAAGTTCTTAATTTTTTTTAATTGTGATTTAAAAAATAATTAATTAATTAAAATTTAATATTTGTTTTTTTCATTTAATGTTTATATTTTAAATTTAATTTATTTTTTAGAATTTTATGTTTTTAATTTCTTTTTTATTTAATATTTGTTTTCATTTTTAATTTTTATCTTTTAAAATTATATATATATATATATATATATATATATATATATATATATATATAATTTGAAACCACGTGTCTCACAGGAGCAACAAGGTTAGGGAAATTAACTGAGAATAAAGGAAGGTTGATCCGAATAAAGGTGAGCTCTACTGACCATAAGAATGACATACTTAGTAAAAACTCAAGTCTAAAAGGAACGAGAATATTTATAAACGAAGATCTCATTCCAGAAGATCAAGTAGAATTAAGAAAGGAGGTTCAAAAGGTAAAAGAAGCTAGGAAGGAAGGAAAATGGGCAATAATCAGAAATAGAAAAGCCGTTATTCAAGATAGAAACCAAAAAGATAGTAATAAATAGCAATTCAACATGCTCTGAATTCTTTCTTGGAACTGTCGGGGCTTTCCATGGAACAAAGGCCCCAAGCTAAGTTGGATCTCAAATGATGTTGATATTATATTTCTTGTTGAAACTTGGGAGCACGAAGAATCTAAGGTCCCTAACATAGATGGCTTTACACTATGGTCTACCTGGAACAAGCGATCCTCCCGTAGATGCATTGGGGGCATATCTTGCTACATTAAGAAGACATCTTCCCCCATGCTAGGATTTATAAAAATGACCCTTACAACCAGTATAGTTGGATAGAGATTACTGACATTAATGATAAAAAGACCTACATAGCAATTCCAAAATTTTCCCCATTAATTCTAACTTCTATAGGAAGAAGAATCTAGATAAAAATAGTCCTTACAATGGTTTAGATAATGATATTTATAGCCTAAGGAATGAAGGTAATATCCTTTTAATGGGTGACTTTAATGCTCGAACTTCAAGCAACCAAGCTATTCTTCTAAGCAATCATTCCAACCCCAATCCTCTTTGGTTAGACGAAGACCTTACTCTGGCTAGCCGGTACAAAAGGAGCTCTGAAGACCTCGGGGATAATTTGTTTGGGTCGGAGCTAGTCAAGCTTTGTAGTGCTCAGGATCTCATAATTTGCAACGGTCTAAAGAAGTGGCCCAATTCTAGCAAGATGACCTGCATCCATGGGCTTGGCAGGAGCGTGGTAGACTATGTTATTTCCGATCTCCCTTTATACAACGAAATAATAAATTTTGACATCTTAGACGACCATGAGCCTGACTCTGATCATAGGCCTTTACTCATAACTCTCAATTTTGTCATGCATAGAGATCCCATAGAAGATAATCCTTATAGTCAAAAGAACATAATCTTTTATAGAAATAAAAATGATCTCTTTCTAAATGAATTAAAAACTAATTTGCTTCCTTTATCTACTATAGACAACATAGATGACCTTTATCATAATTTTACTACAACCCTCTCATATTCTATTAACAAGTTCTCAATTGAAGTCTCAAGTAATAAAAGAAATAGCAAAACCAACCCATGGTATGACAAAGATTGTAAAAGTGCGAGGAGAGCAATTGAGGAAGCTATTGATGAATCTCTCAAAATTAACAAGATAACAATCTACAAAGCCCTAACTAAAAGGAAAAAAAGGCAATATATTCGTAAAAGACAAGAGAATCTCTTACACCTCTCTAAGGTGGTTCCTAAGAAATTCTGGAGGCAGATTCTAACTAGGAAAACTAAAGATAATAATAAAATTGCTTTACACGACTGGAATTCCTATCTTAAAAAGATTTATGAATCTCCAAATGCCAGGGATTTTGAAACCCTTCTCACAACGAAAGAAGTTTTCTCATTAGAAGACATTGATTTTGGGGTTAAAAGCCTGGTAAATGGTAAAGCTAAAGACATTGAAGGTTACCGGGTGGAAATCTTAAAAATTGGAGGTCTTGTCCTCATCCCCCACATCTATAAGCTTTTCAACCAAGCGGTCAAGCAAGGGTTCCCTAAACCTTGGACTCAGAGCCTCATTACCCCTATTTTTAAAAGTGGGGATACAAATAACCCCTATAATTATCAAACAATTATGATTAGCCCCCTCTTAGCCAAGTTATATGGTATTATTTTGGAAAAGAAATTGAGCATTTGGCTTTAAAGTGAAGGTAAGCGGGCTAAAGGCCAAGCGGATTTTAGAAGGCAGCACTCAACAACGGACCACCTCATTACGCTTAGGATCATTGTGGAGGAATGTCGCAATGATAAATCCAATCTCTTCTATTGCTTTGTGGACTTTAGAAAGGCTTTCGATACGGTTCCTAGAAATAACCTATGGAATAAATTAGAAGAGCTAATTGTTCCTTTCAAGCTAAGAGTGGCCGCTATAAGGTTATACGAGAATGTAATTGCCAAGTTAAAGAGCAACGAGGTGGTCGAAAGATATTAAGTGTAATATCGGAGTTAAACAAGGTTGCCCCCTCTCCCCTACCCTATTTGGAATTTACATCGACAAGCCAGAAGGTTGTTTAGAGGAAGAAAAATGTGCCGGTACAATCTTAGCTGGGATAGTCATCATCCTTCTTCTTTATGCTGACGATATTGTTCTTCTCGCAAGGTGCCCATCTGGTCTTGATAAGAAACTTAGACTTCTTAAGGATTTCTGCTCTACCTTGGGTATGTCTGTTAACACTAACAAAACAAAAGTTATGATTATCAAATCAAAGAAGAACACTTACGCTAATTTTATGTATGACAATAGTAACTTGGAGGAAGTGTCTTCTTACAAGTACCTAGGAATTGATATTCATCACAAGCTTAACTGGAAATATAGCATTCAGAAAAGGACTAATGGGGGGTGGAAATCTTATTTTGGTCTTGAAAATAATTGTAAAACGACAATCCTCGTAATGTGGGATAGAAAGAAGTTCCTCTTTGAAACTTTAGTCACTCTTGCTATCTTATATGGATGTGAGGTTTGGGGTTGCAGCATCTCTAGAGATTCCTGGAGAAAGATTGAGCAAATCCAGAAGCATTTTATAACGTATAACCTTAACATTAAAAGTAATACACCCTATCCTATTCTCCTTATAGAATTGGGTATTTCCCCTATCGAGAGCCTAGCTATGACTAGACTTCTATTGTACAAGCACAAGCTCAATAGCATAGGAGACCATAGACTTCCTAAGCTAGCTTTAAATTCGAGCCAAAACCACCAAAGGCTTAAATGAGGTTGGTATAAAGACACTAGGGCCTAGTTAAACCATTGGGAGATCGATGAGAATGTTGCATTGCAAAACATCAATAACATTAAAAAAATTGTTACTTCTAAGTTCAAAGAAAAAATGTGGTGTGAGAAAGATCTAGCAGCTAAAGAAAATTAAGGTATTATAAGGAGGTCATCAACCCCACCTTAGAAGATCAAAAGTATCTCTATGTTTTAACTAGCTCAAAGAAGAAAATTAATATAGCCAAGATTAGAACGAACTCTCATGAGCTCCATAGTGAAACAGGTCGTTGGACAGTTCCTAAAACACCATGGATGGAAAGGATCTTCCATCTCTGTGAGAATATGAACATCGAGGATGAAAATCACTTCCTCTTAGAGTGCCCCGCGTACAACCACATTAGAGCTCAATTTCATAATCTTTGTTGCAATACTGACCTTCCTAGCCTTTTAAGATGTCAAAATTATAGTGAGCTCGGAGGCTTCTCTCCAAGCTTTTTGAGCATAGGAATAAAATCTTAAATCAAATTAAATAACTCTTTTCTTTAGGTCCGAAAGACCAAATATTGCTCTTAGTGGACGTTCACCATCATCATCATCATATATTATTATTATTATTATTATTATAAGTTATTTATTTATTTTTAATTTAATACATTTATTTATTTCTATTTTATTTTAATTTTTATATTTTAAATTTATTTTATTTTCTAAAATTTATTTGTTTTTTTTTAATTTATATTTTTTAATTATTATTATTATTATTATTTTATTTTTTTTAAATGTTTAAGTATTAAGGGGTTTCCTCATTGCATTATATTATTACAGTTAAGTCCCCTTGAGCCAGAGGCCATTTGGGATGGGTGACCTCCTGGGAAGTCCTAGTTACCGGGTGTAAGCCAAGAAGTGATGATTGATGCTATGTGATTCATTTCACTAGTTTCAATCCCACTTCTTCACCCGCCCCCCGAGCATCACCCGATGCAATGAGTGCTAAGTGGACTATTAAAAAATCATGAGAAATTCATCACCCTAAGCAATGAGCGCTAAGTGGACTATTAAAAAATCATGAAAAATTAGTGAGTTACGACTACCTCTCTTGGAAATGGTCATAGTTGAATTACTTACTCAAAGTTCCCATAGTTGAATGACTTACTTAACGAAATCTAATTTTAAAAAAAAATTATATTATTATTATTATTAATTTTTTTAATTTAAAAAAAAATAATGAATTTTGTTTTCTTTTTCAATTATTTTAAAATGTTTTTTTAGTTTTTTTTTTAATGTAAATTTTTATTTCAACACTTTTCGTTTTCAGAATGTTTTTTTTTGTGTAAAGGGGCTTAGAAAGTCAGAGGAGAATCGAGCTCTTCAACGTCAGCTGCTTCAGAAACATGCAAAAGAACTTGAGAACATGCAAGCCTCAAACTTTTCCAAGTACAATGTGGATTGACATTTGATTTAAATTTCAAGATGTAGTTATTGAAACTTGTTTGTATATAAGAATTGCGATGGTCGTGATTAGAGAGTCAATTGAGCACCTTATGAACACTACTAGACAACATATGGATGACAAATGAGTTGTCTTTAGTGTGATTTTTTGGAAGTTTTTTGGGTTGATTTTTCTTGTTTAATTTTTCTAAAATTCAGCAGGAATTTATTGCAATCACAAGTTTGATGGATAACCATCTAAGTTCCCTAGCAATTTTCAGAGTGCTGAATCCATATATACAATAAAAAAACTAGTTTAAATAACACAAATCAAGATTTCACTTCTTTTTTTCAACAAAAACAAGATTCCCACATGAAAACATCAAAAAATCACACTAAACACAACTCCAATCACAAATCACAAATGTTCTATCCTTCGTGGGCCACTCATCAAAATGTGAACCTTTCTACTGTTGTTGATGCTACCAGTTTGTTCGAGTCCAAGAAGAGTCCGCAGGTGCAACGCTTAGCCCCCAATGAAGGCTACTATAAAGAACAAAACTTAAATTCCCAGACCTCAAGGGTCGTCAATTTGATTCATTACCCCAGCCATAACTTGGCAGAAGAGCACACTCCAATATTTACTGATCGAACCTCCGAATATTCTACAACATTACATCTGATCTGACGGTCATTTCCCAAAATCATTTTAATATCTGATATGATTGCCAAGAATCTAAGCGACCAAAAGCCCTTCAGATCCATTAGCGGTCCCTATCGCACTAGAGAAAAGATATTTGACCTGGGAAGAAACTAATCAAATGAATCCTCTGCAAGGATCATCCTCTCCCAGATCTCAGTAGAACAAAACTCCGCGCATATCTTAAAAAAATAATGAGAAATCAAAAAATATTAGTAGGGCAGGAATCGCTAGCTCTGATACCATGTTAAGAGTATTGAATTACTCACAAACTTGTGTTAATGTACATAGAAAGTATTCTTTATATAATAATGGAGCAGGTTGAGTGCCAGATAAAGATAACTACGATAACTCGATAAATGCAAGTTCCAATATAAACTTACAACTCACCATACTTAGCTCATAGGTAAATGAAGCATTGGAAAAATCCAATAACACTTTGGAGAGAGCTTTCAAATTAAATTTATGCGGAGAATTCACATATTTTCCCTTAAAATGCCTTACAATTCTCTAAATTTCTTTGGAAATTAACATTTTTTCATTTAAAATGCCCTACCATTTGGAGAATTGACATCTTTTCCCTGAGAAAGCCTTAAAATTCAGTGTCATGTAAGAAAAATGATGCTTTAAAAGTGAATATCTTTGGAACATTGACATCTTTTCCTTGAAAATGCCTTATGATTTGGAGAAAGCATTCAAAATTTGAATTGCTTTGGAAAATTGCAGTCTTTTCCCTGAAAATGCCTTACCACTCTCTAAGTTGCTTCAGATAATTGACATTTTTCACTGAAAATGCCTTACAATCTGGGGAATTGACATCTATTTCCTGAAAATGCATTTTTGCCACGAGGGAAAAATCAAACATGTTCTATTAAGGAAATTCCATGTTTAAATATGACTAATATACAACAAATATGAAAGTAGCATATCCATCATAATTGAGAGCACAAAATTATGCCTCAATATGTTAGAAATAAAAAAAACATTGATGTAGGAAAAAACCCTATATACTAAAAGCCAACATAAACATAACCATATACAGAATACAAACTCTCACTAAAAAAAATTGTATGTAGAAACATTCCATTGAATGAAAATGCATCTGAGCATAGATATTAGATGAGAGGGAATGATCTGATGTTGTGAATATATCCCTAGACATATACCAAATTTTAGCCAATGACACAAGATGATATTTATGACCCCCTTTGCACTAGACCATAGGAAGTTTGCAATAATGGTGTTTATATGTTTTATGATAGCCCTGGGAAACATATATAAATGCATCCAATAGACTAATATATTCTGCAAAACCAATTTAGCAGGGATCAACCTACCACCCATTGATAGCCATTTGTGTGCCCAGGTTGATAACTTACATTCAAACTTGTTTATTAACCATTTCCAATCTAAAATAAGAGATATCCATTTCCATTTAAAAATAAGAGATATCCATTTCCATTTCCATTTAAAAATAATTAATTATTAAGTGTTATCCAACCAAAATAAATGCGCATAAAACTAAAACCATGGAATTGGCCTCCCGATTTTTTGGTTTGGAGTAGATTTCAATGGCATTCGCCTGGATTTACTAGTTCGGAGAGAGGGTTTGGAGTGATTTGCCCCATTTTTATTGGTTGGAGCTTGGAAGTTTGAGTTGCAACAAATATTTCGCCGAAATTTACTAGGTCGAGGGACGGATTGAAGTGATTCACCCCCATTTCAACAGGTTGGGGCAGGTTGGGGCTCGTTGGGGCTTGGAAGTTGACTGTTGGAGGTGCAAACTTACTAGATCGACTGTTGGAGGTTTAAACTTACAAGATATAGTTCAGATGACTCTGCACGCATTACCCGATGACAGTTGCATGCATTGACAAGGGAAACAAGAATCAACATCTGGTTCTGGGAGACAGTAGCTGCCCGAAAAGGGATTTAGGGTACCAAGGTCCAAGATGGTCCATTTCCCCGGTGCCATGGAGCTAAACCCGCGTTGTGAGGAGGAGTTTGGACAGTGGTGTTGCAACTGTAATTATATTTTTTTTTATAAATTTGTTGAGTCTGAATGCTTCAAGTGTGTTGTGATTTCTTTGGTGAGTCTAACAACACTCTGTAATTATTATTTTTTAATAAATTCACCAGTCCAAATGTGCTGGATGCTGGTGATTGCTTCAAAGTTCAGCGAGTCTAACAGTGCGGTGAATGCGGGTGCTTTGTGGGTGATTTGCAAGAGGTAAGCCAAAATCCAGAAGTTTACACTTGTTCAACCTTCTTTTAAGCTCGCAATAGCTATAAATCCAAACTATTGACACTTTCCATCAAAGGTCTCCCGTAGGCTTCAGCTGCAGCTCTTGATTAGATTGGTTTCATACTAGTCATATGTCATAGCTGTTACATGAAATTCAAGTTAAAATAAACTTCTCCCTCAATTGGTTGTTTTCCAAATGATATTGAATGGTATAGCTCATGGCAGGCCATTCTGTGTTCAACTGTTTGACTTGAATTGTATTGTTAGTAGTCTTTTTGTTCATCATGTCGTCATCTTGATCTTTCTGCACCAGTGTTTGGCCTTGAATTTTATTGTTAGTAGTCTTTTACAGATAAACTCATTCTTGACAGCCATGGATGGGGTAAATAGTATTGAATACACAGTAAAATTGGGTTACATTTCTCTAATTTCAGAGATGTTGTTGCCTCCCTCTACTAGGATTCAAAATTACATTTAGGAAAATGATGGTTTTCCAAAGGTTGATATTTTTAATTAGACCATAGTTCGTAATCGTCTATTAACATTAAAAAAATTTACAGAAAAATTGATATCCAAGACCCTTCGAGATGTGTCTTCAATAAAAAAAATTGAAGAGAATTAAAGATGAATCTTCGATTGTGACTTCACTATTAAAATTTTGCATTATGCTTTTGAAAAAAATGATAACAGAAAGGAAATGTCTTCAATGAGGGAGGATATGTTCACTTCATGGAAAAAAAATTACAAACAAAATTTTATTAACAAAGTAACAAACCAAATTCTAAAACACGCCTCAAAGGGCCTGCCTAAATTCATATGTCTGCAAATGTGGTTGGATAGAAATAGAATTATCATCCATCAAGAAACAAATATGTCAAAATAGTAGTAGCAAAAGTTCATGGATGTTGATGGAAACAATACAAGCTAATGGAATGAAGAGGCATAATATCCATATGCTAGAGCAGAAGGAAAAGGTTTGGATCAAAGATCTATTGCTAGGATGGATGGCACATAGATCTATTAGTGGATCAGCTTGTCATTCTGAAGCTAAAGGAATGGATCTTCCATCCATTAAAATACAGAGTGACCATTTCCCTCTAGCACTCTGATTTCATTAATTACTTTTAGCTCTATGCACATTAATTTATATTTCAAGTTTTCTCTACACTGTTATGAAATCAGAATGCTACAGATTCAATTTTTCCTTGATTCCACTTAGGAAGAATATTATAGTGGTGAAAGTGGAGGTGGAAAATTTGAATGGACGAGGACGAATCCCTAAGATGAGAAATCTCAAAAAAATACTCTTTCTCAATAAGGCCTCAAAAGGGAAATCCAAAACTGCTCAGTGTGTGGACGGGGGGGATGTGCTTGATCCTGGGGGGAATAGAAGAAATTTTGGGTGGGTGGGGTATAGGGAGGCATCAAATATTTGATTAACTAATCATCATCAGATAATATTCTCTTAGTATGAGATACATGCCAAATTTATTTAGTGAAGTGGTTCTTAATCTTGCAAGAATAATCTCAAGGATCAAACGAGAGGAAAAAAAAATGATTTTGTTGATTTCTACCATGTGTTAACAAGACTAAACCAGAAGGTAGATCACTCAGCAAATATGGCATCTTACCTAGAACTGGAAGCATAAAACTGGTTGCAAATGGAAGGAAAATCACTCCTCATTTTCCCCATCCCATGATCTCTTAATTATTATTTATTCAAATTTTAATGTGAAATAAAGAAAACCGAGATCAGCCGCAGCTGGTTCTGTTAGGGAAGCCTCGACCCAGTTATTCTCTGCCCCCAGTATCTCTTTGCAGGTCTAGCGCATGGAGGATTTGAGCAAAGGAAAAGAGTCAACTCCGGAGGTGGAAGACGAATATGGCGATGAATTCGGGTGCAGAATCACTGAAGAACCACCATCTCCAACCAATGAACAGTAGTCAGAGGCAGCCCTTGAGGTTTTTATCCTACAAGTACATCATCTCTAAGTTATACTTAGCTCTCTTGTTTTTTCATCCTACGCTTGTTGCAAGCCATGCTATAGGCTTTTGTTATTTTGATGAACAATCTGAATGTACAGCCGGTTTCCCCATTGTGGGCGGCATTTTAAACTCTCAATTTGAAATGGACTGGTTTCCCCATGGTGGGCAGTCCAAATTATGGTTTTCTTGGCAGTCAGGCCCTGTGCTCAGGCTTCCTTAGCTGAGACAGAGGCAGTTTTGTACCATTATTTTATAAATTAATAGATTTAGTGTTACTGAGAAAAAAAAAAAAAACCGAGATCACAGTTCATATGTCAAGACAAGAAGAGGAATGTAATCTTGTGGCAAGGATGAGCATCAATATTCTTGTATACAAAAGGGTTTGACCATCATCTGTCTGCAAATATGGTTGGATAGAAATAGAATTATCATCCATCATGAAAACAATATGTCAAAATAGTAGCAACAAAAGTTCATGGATGTTGATGGAAACAATACAAGCTAATGGAATGAAGAGGCATAATATCCATATGCTAGAGCAGAAGGAAAAGGTTTGGATCAAAGATCTATTGCTAGGATGGATGGCACATAGAACTATTAGTGGATCAGCTTGTCATTCTGAAGCTGAAGAAATGGATCTTCCATCCATTAAAATACAGAGTGACCATTTCCCTGTAGCACTATGATTTCATTAATTAATTGTAGCTCTATGTGAATTAATTTATATTTCACGTTTTCTATACGCTGTTATGAAATCAGAGTGCTACAGATTCACTTTATTCTTGATTCCACTTAGGAATCATATTATAGTGGTGAAAGTGGAGGTGGAAAATTTGAATGGACGAGGACGAATCCCTAAGATGAGAGATCTAAAAACATTACTCTTTCTCAATAAGGCCTCAAAGGGAAATCCAAAACTGCCCAGTGTGTGGAGGGGGGTGATGTGCTCGATCCTGGGGGGAATAGAAGAAATTTTGGGTGGGTGGGGTCTAGGGAGGCATCAAATATTTGATTAACTAATCATCATCAAATATTCTTCTCTTAATATGAGATACATGCCAATTTTATTTAGTGAAGTGGTTCTTAATCTTGCAAGAATAATCTCAAGAATCAAACGAGAGGAAAAAAATTGATTTTATTGATTTCTACCGTGTGTTAACAAGACTAAACCAGAAGGTAGATCACTCAACAAATAGGGCATATTGCCTGGAACTGGAAGCATAAAACTAGTTGAAAATGGAAGGAAAATCACTCCTCATTGTCCCTATCCCATGATATCTTAATTATTATTTATTCAAAGTTTAATGTGAAATAAAAAAAACTGAGATCACAGTTCATATGTCAAGACAAGAAGAGCAATGTAATCTTGTGGCAAGGATGAGCATCAATATTCTTGTATACAAAAGGGTTTAACCATCATATGTCTGCAAATGTGGTTGGATAAAAATAGAATTATCATCCATCAAGAAAAAATATGTCAAAATAGAAGCAGTAAAAGTTCATGGATGTTGATGGGAACAATACAAGTTAATGGAATGAAGAGGCATAATATCCATATGCTAGAGCAGAAGGAAAAGGTTTGGATCAAAGATCTATTGCTAGGATGGATGGCACATAGATATATTAGTGGAGTAGCTTGTCATTCTGAAGTTGAAGGAATGGATCTTCCATCCATTAAAATACAAAGTGACCATTTCCTTGTAGCACTCTGACCATTTCATTAATTACTTTTAGCTCTATGCGAATTAATTTATATTTCAATTTTCTATACCCTGTTATGAAATCGGAGTGCTACCGATTCACTTTATTCTTGATTCCACTTAGGAAGCATATTATAGTGGTGAAAGTGGAGGTGGAAAATTTGAATGGATGAGGACGAACCCCTAAGATGAGAGATCTCAAAAAATACTCTTTCTCAATAAGGCCTCATAGGGAAATCCAAAACTGCCCAGTGTGTGGAGGGGGGAGGATGTGCTTGATCCTGGGGGAATAGAAGAAATTTTGGGTGGGTGGGGTCTAGGGAGGCATCAAATATTTGATTAACTAATCATCATCGGATATTCTTCTCTTAGTATGAGATACATGCCAAATTTATTTAGTGAAGTGGTTCTTAATCTTGCAAGAATAATCTCAAGAATCAAACGAGAGGAAAAAAAATTGATTTCGTTGATTTCTACCATGTGTTAACAAGACTAAACCAAAAGGTAGATCACTCAACAAATATGGCATCTTGCCTGGAAGCATAAAAATAGTTGCAAATGGAAGGAAACTCACTCCTCATTGTCCCTATCCCATGATCTCTTAATTATTATTTATTCAAAGTTTAATGTGAAATAAAGAAAACCGAGATCACTGTTCATATGTCAAGATAAGAAGAGGAATGCAATCTTGTGGCAAGGATGAGCATCAATATTCTTGTATACAAAAGGGTTTGACCATCATATGTCTGCAAATGTGGTTGGATAGAAATAGAATTATCATCCACTCAAGAAAAAAATATGTCGAAATAGTAGCAGCAAAATTTCATGGATGTGGATGAAAACAATACAAGCTAATGGAATGAAGAGGCATAATATCCATATGCTAGAGCATAAGGAAAAGGTTTGGATCAAATATCTATTGCTAGGATGGATGGCACATAGATTTATTAGTGGATCAACTTGTCATTCTGAAGCTGAAGGAATGGATCTTCCATCCATTAAAATACAGAGTGACCATTTCCCTGCAGCACTCTGATCATTTCATTAATTACTTTTAGCTCTATGCGCATTAATTTATATTTCAAGTTTTCTATACAATGTTATGAAATCGGAGTGATACAGATTCACTTTATTCTTGATTCCACTTAGGAAGCATATTATAGTGGTGAAAGTGGAGGTGGAAAATTTGAATGGACAAGGACGAATCCCTAAGATGAGAGATCTCAAAAAAATACTCTTTCTCAATAAGGCCTCAAAGGGAAATCCAAAACTGCCCAATGTGTGGAGGGGCGGGGGGATGTGCTTGATCCTGGGGGGAATAGAAGCAATTTTGGGTGGGTGGGGTCTAGGGAGGCATCAAATATTTGATTAACTAATCATCATCGGATGTTCTTCTCTTAGTATGAGATACATGCCAAATTTATTTAGTGAAGTGGTTCTTAATCTTGCAAGAATAATCTCAAGAATCAACGAGAGGAAAAAAAATTGATTTCGTTGATTTCTACCATGTGTTAACAGGACTAAACCAGAAGGTAGATCACTCAGCAAATATGGAATCTTACCTGGAAGCATAAAACTAGTTGCAAATGGAAGGAAAATCACTCCTCATTGTCCCTATCCCATGATCTCTTAATTATTATTTATTCAAAGTTTAATGTGAAATAAAGAAAACCGAGATCACGGTTCATATGTTAAGACAAGAAGAGGAATGTAATATTGTGGCAAGGATGAGCATCAATATTCTTGTATACAAAAGGGTTTGACAATCATATGTCTGCAAATGTGGTTGGATAGAAATATAATTATCATCAATCAAGAAAACAATATGTCAAAATAGTAGCAGCAAAAGTTCATGGATGTTGGTGGAAACAATACAAGCTAATGGAATGAAGAGGCATAATATCCATATGCTAGAGCATAAGGAAAAGGTTTGGATTAAAGATCTATTGCTAGGATGGATGGCACATAAATTTATTAGTGGATCAGCTTGTCATTCTGAAGCTGAAGGAATGGATCTTCCATCCATTAAAATATAGAGTGACCATTTCCCTGTAGCACTCTAATTTCATTAATTAATTTTAGCTCTATGTGCATTAATTTATATTTCAAGTTTTCTATACGTTGTTATGAAATCAGAGTGCTACAGATTCACTTTATTCTTGATTCCGCTTAGGAAGCATATTATAGTGGTGAAAGTGGAGGTGGAAAATTTGAATGGACGAGGACAAATCCCTAAGATGAGAGATCTCAAAAAAATACTCTTTCTCAATAAGGCCTCAAAGGGAAATCCAAAACTGCCCAGTGTGTGGAGGGGGGGGGGGGGGATGTGCTTGATCCTGGGGGGAATGGAAGAAATTTTGGGTGGGTGGGGTCTAGGGAGGCATCAAATATTTGATTAACTAATCATCATCAGATATTCTACTCTTAGTATGAGATACATGCCAAATTTATTTAGTGAAGTGGTTCTTAATCTTGCAAGAATAATCTCAAGAATCAAACGAGAGGAAAAAAAATTGATTTCGTTGATTTCTACCATGTGTTAACAAGACTAAACCAAAAGGTAGATCACTTAGCAAATATGGAATCTTGCCTGGAAGCATAAAACTAGTTGCAAATGGAAGGAAAATCACTCCTCATTGTCCCTATCATATGATCTCTTAATTATTATTTATTCAAAGTTTAACGTGAAATAAAGAAAACCGAGATCACAGTTCATATGTCAATACAAGAAGAGGAATGTAATCTTGTGGCAAGGATGAGCATCAATATTCTTGTATACAAAAAAGGGTTTGACCATCAAATACTGAAGAAGATTGATGTTAACATTCCAGTTAGCTCCATAACGACAAATGTATATGTAATTGACCTATTTCTAAATATTATGCAACTCTACCTAATAAACAGTGTATGTAAGTAAGTATGTCAAATCCTTGACCTTCCTTCTCTAAGGATTGGTGTCATACCTCAAGCAAGTATATTCACAGGGAAATGGTCACTCTGTATTTTAATGGATGGAAGATAAATCATAAGTCAATTGATCTATGATAAGTAAATATTGAAGAAGATTGATGTTAACATTCCAGTTAGCTCCATAACGAAAAATGTAGATGTAATTGACCTATTTCTAAATATTATGCAACTCTACCTAAAAAACAGTGTATGTAAGGAAGTATGTCAGATCCTTGACCTTCCTTCTCTAAGGATTGGTGTCATACCTCAAGCAAGTATATTCACAGGGAAATGGTCACTATGTATTTTAATGGATGGAAGATAAATCATAAGTCAATTGATCTATGATAAGTAAATACTGAAGAAGATTGATGTTAACATTCCAATTAGCTCCATAATGGCAACTGTAGATGTAATTGACCTATTTCTAAATATTATGCAACTCTACCTAATAAAAAATGTATGTAAGGAAGTATGTCAGATCCTTGACCTTCTTTCTCTAAGGATTGGTGTCATACCACAAGCAAGTATATTCACAGGGAAATGATCACACTGTATTTTAATGGATGGAAGATAAATCATAATCAATTGATCTATGATAAGTAAATATTGAAGGGGATTGATGTTAACATTCTAGTTAGCTCCATAATGACAAATGTATATGTAATTGACCTATTTCTAAATATTATGCAACTCTACCTAATAAACAATGTATGTAAGGAAGTATGTCAGATCCTTGACCTTCCTTCTCTAAGGATTGGTGTCATACCTCAAGCAAGTATATTCACAGGGAAATGGTAACTCTGTATTTTAATGGATGTAAGATCCATTCCTTCAGCTTCAGAATGACAAGCCAATTGATCTTACAAGAGGAGAATCAAGGCTTGGAGTCTTATATGATCTTGCGAGGCACTTGGTGTAATATACACAAAAGAGGAATTTTCTCTAGTCACACTCATAAACACACAATCTAGCCTACTAAGAATAAAATGTAAATGAACTAAATACTAATCATAAATAAAGAGGATTCAATAATGTTTTAATTCCCTTTCTTATTTGTTAGCATCTCACATGGTGAACCTATTTGTAACTACGTCCATGACTTTCACCACTATAATATGCTTCCTAAGTGGAATCACGAATAAAGTGAATCTGTAGCACTCTGATTTCATAATAGCGTATAGAAAACTTGAAATATAAATTAATTCGCATAGAGCTAAAAGTAATATTTAATGAAATCAGAGTGATATAGGGAAATGGTCACTCTGTATTTTAATGGATGGAAGATCCATTCCTTCAGCTTCAGAATGACAAGCCAATTGATCTTACAAGAGGAGACTCAGTGCTTGGTACACATAGAGATGTGAAACAGTAAAATTACAAAAAAATCAACTTGCTTAGCTACAAACAAATTGTTTAAGGACTCAATGTTTCGTTCAACCATTAAAATATATATACTATGGGATTTTTATGACAAAATCTTGTGCCTTAGTGCAAATTGTTTCACAAGTGCCTAAGACAATTTAACATGGGAATATTACCACTGTCACATAATTAATCACTTCCTCTTTTTAGTGAAATATAAATCCAACACAAGGGAGGTTTCCCTAGTAGCCTCAAGGAATCCTTAGGCAAGACAAAATCAAGTCTAGGGCCTTCTATACTAACTACTTATTACTACCACCTAAACATAACATTCAAGGTAAGGAATAAAATGGTTTGTGAGGGGATTTATTACTTTGAGTTTTGTATACATATATACCGATCTTGACATTGAAAGTCTACATTGAACTTATGCTACAAATTGTATCTTCTAAGGTCACTGTAGCTAGATGATAAGCCTGGTGAGCCTTCGCTCTCGGTATCATTTATGCTTAGAAATAATCTGGGGAATATCGGTTCCAATGTTTAAATCATTTTAATATAATTATGCTTAGGAGGCGGTCTTATGGTGACTGATGTCACTTCTTATAGTCTTAAAAATAGTATTTTCTATATATATGCCTAGAATAAAGGGTCTTTAGCACCAAATTTGATGTGACATTCTACTGTAATATTTGTGAAATAATTTCTCCAAGATGATGACATGAAGGAGAGTGATGGCTCAGTTTATAATTATTGGCTTTGAGCTTATTTTATGCATAAAATGGGTTTCAGTCCTCTTGAAACAACACATAACATAAATTTATGAAACAACACATAATTCAAATATTTTGGAGTGATTCCAGAGCATGTTAAGTGTGCTTAGAACTTCGACATATAGTCTATTGAACAGTGAACTCTCTTTAAGTATATGTATCTAGGGGTACTACAAAACATTAGTCAAGGAGATTGAGGTGTAGTCCCTATGCTCCCATTGGACTTAGTTAGACTAGGTATTATAATTGTAATTACGTTTTCACTCTGTTTTTCCAATTTCATCCTATATATTTCATGGGGGCTTGGTCACATGTGATCACCCACCTAAATATGTATATTATAATTATAACCTTAGGATACTTGGTTAAAGATGATCACTCTCCACCAATGTTGTACCTCTATAAATAGATATTCCAATGAAGAGTGTACCATAGTTGCACCTTGCAACAATCTCCTCTTTACTTTCATGCTCGGTTTCTTGGGTTTTTGTCTTTCTTAGATGCAATTATTCACATTGCCAATGTGTGCCCGTACCAATATCAAGGTCTCTTTAGCGCTTTGCAATTTCAAACTCATTGGGAGTTTTCTTGCTTGGAATTCTCCTTGAGCTTCCCACTCCAAGTGATTAGAGCAATTTCTAGGCTTGTTGATACAACCAATTCTTATATTCAGGCTATTAACAACATGCATCATATTTTTGCTCAGGTTTCCCTCGTCCTTTTTGGATATACATTTTTTTTCAGTTTTTATTTTTGCAATTTTTCATAACTATTGTTTTTATTCGCAATTGGTGTAATCATTGGTCCTTTTGGCCTATTCTATGTTTTTTTGATACTTACTGTTGGTTTTTTTTCCCTTTCACTTATTAAACCTATAGAAAGGGTCCATTCTATTGATTAAACAAGTGTAAAGATACCATTCCATTGATTTACCCTGCAAAGGGTCCATTCTGCTGATCAAACCCATTAGATGATTTAACCCTTGCAATTTATTTTGCCCATGCTTGTTCCATGCATGTAAACTCAAATCATTGGCCCACCTAGCAATGTGGCCCACTTGGTGTCTTAGTGTAAGAACACTCTTCAAAATCCTTAGCTCCTCGTCAAGCTCATGAAATATTACTTGCAATGATTCCAAATTGTTTTGACAATTGTTCATCTAGGCAAATTAAAGGAATTTGCACCTATGATTAAATCATAAATCATTAGGGACTTGGATGTTGTGTATATGTGAAGTTGTTTCTAGCCTATGCTTGACAAATACCTCATAAAGAGCTTCTCATTCATTTTTCCTTGCAAGCCATTTGGTCGCTAAAACCATCCTTGGAGCATGGATGTTAATTAGCCCAAGTCCTCCGTCTTCTCTATGGAGGGTGTAAATGTCACTAGTAACTGACTAGTTGCCTTCCTCCTCACTTTTATCATGGAAAATGATCGAGGATATGTTTCAAATTCTTATAACCAATTCATCAAGGGAAAGATAAGTAAAAGAATCACTAGTAACTGACTAGTTGCCTTCCTCCTCACTTTTATCATGGAAAATGATAGAGGATATGTTTCAACTTCTTATAACCAATTCTTTACAAATTAAGGGAGAGGTGTTTTTCAAAGGATGATTAAAGTTATTGTAATACTTTGTTGTTTTGTTTAAATCTTTCAAGTGTTCATTAAGTGATTTGGAGATATGAATTAATTTAGTGGAAATTTTTATATATTTTACATTTGAATGATGTTATTTGTTTTATAGATGATGAATCATGATGTTATTATTTTGTATATAATGATTTATTTTTTCTTTTGGGCTTGGGACTTGGCACAACATTTTAATAAAAAAATTCTTAATGGTTTTTGTGAACATTACACTTATTTTACTTTGAAAGCTACTTACAATCTAGTAATTCTCAACTCTTGGAAACTATTGATGCATGTTTCTAGATAGATTTGAAATTTTACTTCTAGAATATTTAGTGAGATGTCAAAAGCTAATCCTGGGAAGAAACTATGAAGGCAAATGGATGTATTATCATACTTTAAAAAACCTCAATCCAAGAATACACATTCTCTTCATGCTTCAAGCTCCTTTGAGCAATCTGTTACTGAGAGAGATGTTATTTTTTGTGAAAATGCATCTGATATCCATATGATGGATGAAAGAATAGGTTCCTCAAGTGATCAGGGTGAGATAAATGCAGTTTCAAAAAAAATTAGTGATGAAAATGTGAAAGATTTTTCCTTGGAAGGTGACACAAGCCATTCACGGAAAAGGAAAAAAGGCCAGTGGACAGTAGGGAGAAAATTCCAAGATGATTGGGTCTCAATTTTTCCATTTATTGAAGAAATACCTCCTACAAGTAAGGATTTACGAGAAGTTAGAAGTATTGTGTGTAGTTGGAAAAGTTGCAAGGTAGTGAAATTTCAGATGAAGCTAGATACATTAAAAAAGCATGCAGGAAAGGTGTATGAAAAGAAAATTGTAAATGATAAAGAGAAATCTATTGTCAGATGGAAATATTTGGAGGAATGTCGACATATCCAATGTGTGGAAGAATACAAAAAATATTTAATAAGCAAGAGGAAACTTGAGGCAAGTGGAGGAACCATCATATCTCAATTTGAAAAGACGATGGAAAGAAGTTTGTTATCCAAGACGATACAATTGAGCACTGTATTTCACATCTTATGTAAAGGTCGTCTTATGATAGATTATCCATATCACATGAAATTTCTATCTTTTCTTCACATGCCAAACTTTCCATCTTCTCATTGGTCCGTAACTAGTGGTTGGGAATGCGCAAGATATCTAGCTCAAGTAGAAAAAGATGATTTGAAACAGGAGATTACAAATGCTAGGTTTTTGGCATTGTCTTCGGATGAGGTTACGGCTATAGATAATACTTCATGGATCTGCATGAGCATTTATATGGTAAATGACCATATTAGGCATTCCTATCTACTTGGGATTAAAAAGATGAGAGAGACTTATAAAGCTGGAAATATTTATGAACTTGTTCTTAATAGTTTGAAGGAAAGTCGTATGGATCATTTAATGATTGCAAAAAAGTTGGTATGTGTTGGAGCAGATGGAGCATCGGTAATGCAAGGACAAAGGAATGGTCTTTGCGTTAGACTACAACTATTAGCTTCGCCATATATGCTTAATATTCATTGTATGGCTCATAGGATGAATCTTGCATTTAAATAGTAAGCAAGTTTCCATCAGTTTCAAAAGTTGAAGATCTTGTACGTGAGACTCATGCATACTTTTCTCGTAGTCCCAAACGATATTTAGAGTTTCAAAAATTTGCAGATGGTGTTACGGATGGAAAAAAACTACTAAAAGATGTTGATACAAGATGGATCTCATTAAATGGACCAGCTCAAAGACTATTTAGTGAGTTCAAATCTTTGGTAGGGTTGATGTATGAAAATCGCTACAATGTAGACAAAGCTCAAGATCTTCTTTTTCGACTAAATGATATAGAAACATTATTGACATTGGCTGGAATTCTTCCTATGCTACATGAAATGAATGCCCTCGTGAAAATGTCTCAGAATCGCACAATGTATATTGCTGAATACACAAATGCGAGAAAATCTGCATGCCTTGCATTGGATAATTTGTATATGATGTCGAACTCTTTTACTGGTCCAGAGTTTCCAAGTTGGACTAAGATCATCAATATAGCAAATACTGAAAAATTTTTGACATTTGATGAAAAAGGGATACTATGTATTGCAGTGCGTGGGTATATCATCCCCTTTCATTATATTAGTAAGACGGGATGAATCACCAAATATTGCCCCGTGTCAAGAGACCAATTTGATAATATTGTGATTTCAGTGAGACAAAATTTGATAGAAATTGCAAGATCAATATCATCAGAGATAAGATAATTATTTCCTCGAGATGAATTGTTGGAGGCCATGTGTGTGGTATACCCTCAATATTGGAACAATTGTCAATGTCCAAGAAATTTAAAAACCGATTTTCAAAAGAGATTAAAATGTTTAGTAGACCACTTTTGCAAGAAAGTCTCGATACATGGAGAACAAATTGAAGGTATTTTAGATTCATCAAAATTGTATCAACAAGGTGGACGCTTTGCTGAAAAAATGTGGAAGCAATATCCTTTTTTGGAAAATCCTAATGAAAGCGGTGCTATAACAATATTATGGAATACTTTAAGTGCTAGCCAATACCTACAAGAAAACATATTAGAATATTTCAAATTAGAACATTTGTGTCAAACCATGGTTTTGGGATTAGTGGAGGATGAGAGAATGTTTAGTGCACTATCATTCTTGAATATAAAGTTGAGGAACAAGCTTGATAAACATGTGGATACATGTTTAAGATTATATGTAACAAAGTATGACGTTAAAAAATTTCCATATGAAATAGCACTAGCGCTTTGGCGATCAGATTGTGATAGAAGGCGAGAAAACAATATAAAAAATTTATATAATGAACTTGATACAAAACATAATGTTTGGGAGGCTCATAATGGCAGTACATCTAGATAAGATCATGTTCACAATGTAGAAAATGATGACCAAGATGAGAACTTGGAAATTGAATGCCCTAGGACTCTTATTTTGGTATACATGTTCCGTTGATCATGCAAGATTACTATATGTCAAATTCAGGTAAAAATGGGTTCTATATTATTTTATTTTTCATTGTAACATTGCAGCTACATTTCTTTCATGCGTGTTATTTTAAGATTGATTTTTCAATTTTAATCCTTACATTGTTTGTTTCTTAATTGTGATAGGAAATGAAGTTGGATTTGATGAGGTTGGGACCTATTTCTTTTCACATATATAGTGTCTGACTAGTATTAAATGATAAATAACTAAATTAACAAGAGTAACACAAAGCATCAATGGGCTCATTCAATTACATGAAACTACCTTGATGTCTAGCTCTAACATCTTGGAAATTTTTAATGGTATATATGTTGCTTATGTTTGGGGAATTTTGCTGAGTTTCGAGTTTTATATTTTCTTGGAAAATAATTATTGATTTTAAAATGTGTGATTTTATATTGGTATTGGAAATGAAGTTGATTTTGATCTTTGATTGGAAATGAAGTCGGATTTGATGAAGTTGGGACCTATTTCTTTTCACATAGATAGTGTCCTAGTATTAAATGATAAATAACTAATTTAAGAAGTCTAACGCTAAGCAACAATGGGCTTATTCAAGTACATGAAATTGTGTTGATGTCTAGCTTTGATATCTTTGAAAATTTTAGTGGTTTGTTTGTTGCTTGTTTAGAGGACTTTGTTGAGTTTGAAATTTTTGGTTTGTTTTGGTCAAAGATATTTTTAGTCCCTTGAATTATTATGGTTCTCATATCATGCATAGATCGATAGATCTAGTTTTATTATTATAATCATTACTATTTTTTTTATATTTGGTGGTTTGAGGAAAGATATTTTATTTCCTTTCACTTTGTGGCATGATTTCGACATCTTCACCTTTTAGAATATAGTAAAATATTTTTTTATTATAGATTTTTCTTGGAAAAGAATTATTTATATTTGGAAAGGGAAATAAGCCCTGGGTAGCTAAGCGAAGAGAAAAACGGCCTATGTACTAGGTTCCTTCGCATTTATTGTAGGATACCTATTAGCATGAGCCTGAAATTCCTTTTATGTAATTACACTTTTGATGCCAAGGCGGAGCTGAGTTCGCTGACCTGGGAAGAACAGTGGCAGTCGATCATAATGCTAAGGAGATTAGAATGTTGGTTTCACAAACAACTGACCATGCCACCAATGCTGGTGGAACCAAAGGAACCGCATCAGCTTATTATGGTTCTTTCCAAATTGCTCAGGGTGAAACCAAGGCTGTTTTGGGAAGAATGGAAGGTAGCAGTGGTTGCCTAGCATTTAGTAGCAAGATATTATTATGTTGATTGAAGATTCCCGGAATATATTGAAATCTGATGGTTACAAGAGGGTCAATTGTTTGACCTTTCTAGTGACAGTCAGATTCCTAGATATTCTTGGAATCTGCAATCCTCATAAGTTCAGCAATCAGTACAGTAGTATGTGTTTATTTTTAAGAGGTAACATGTTTAAATCCAAAAGCATTGGATACCCCTTCCTAAATTCACATATGTATTCCTTAATAGATTTTAATATTCAAATAACTCTTTATTATTGTAATTAACTACAAGGAGACTTTTTTGGGCAGTTTGATTGTCTATTGGGTGTTCTATGTAAATGACCGATTGTATTCATGCCGTTTGTGTGCAGGAGTTCTTGATACGAAATGTGCACTTGCATTGAAATATAGTACACTTGCTCTCTCTTCTTCTAATTTTAACACTATATGTTTTTGTGTAAGCAGTTGGTCTTCTTTACACATTGCAGGATACTAATTTTCAATGCATCTTCTTCCTTCTTGCTCTTGACATATGCAAAATAATCGAGCTCCTCAAAACAAGTAGTAACTTGTGGTGGGACAGTGACAGTCACTCCTCACAGGCTAAGAGCACTTGCAAAATGCCAGGTATAGATTCATAATAGCCCAATGCTTAATTTTCCTATTATTTCAAAAATTTATTAATGTATGCAGGATCTAAATCAATTTTGTGTTGATGAAGGTTGATTAAATACTGGGAGATAATCCTATGAGGATGTCCTACATGGTTGAATATGGTCCCCTCTATCCAAAACTTATTCATCACAGAGCCTCTTCTCTGCCCTCTAAGGCCAATCATCCTCAAACCATTCCCTGCAAAGAAGGCTTCCAATCTCTGTACAGCAATGCACCCAATCCCAACATCTTAGTGGGAGCTGTGGTGGGAGGCCCAGACAATATGGATAGGTTTACTGATGTGAGAAACAATTATGATCAATTTGAGCCTTCCACCCACATTAATGCACCCTTAGTGGGTTCCCTTGCTTATTTTGCCTAGAGACTAATGTTATACTTCTGAAATTTCTTCGTGCCAGAGATTTCAGGGTGAATGATGCATTCATCATGTTGCATAATAGTGTGGCATGGAGGAAGGCATTTGGAGCTGACAGTATAGTTGAAGAGGATCTGAAATTTGATGAGAACCTGAATTCAATGGCCTTCATACATTGTTATGATAAAGTGGGCCACCCTGTGTGCTACATTGCTTATTGGATTTTTCAAGAAAAGGAGCTCTACCAGAAGATCTTTGGAGACGATGAGAAGCTCAAGAAGTTTCTAAGATGGAGGGTCCAAATTCTGGAGAAGGGCATCAAGCTCCTTGATTTCAAGCCTGGTGGTGTCGATGCCATGATTCAGATCACAAATCTTAAGAATATGCTGAAGAGAGAATTGAGAGTTGCATCAAACCAAATGTTTGCACTTTTTCAAGATAACTACCCAGAGATGGTAGCAAGAACGGTCTGTAACTGCTCAAAACACAAATGTTTTTGCCTTTTCCAAGCTTGCCTAGAACAATCTATCTGAATGACTATAAATGATCAGAAGGATGATGTTATATTTCCTTGTAGATCTAGTGTTTTGAGAATTTTGGCACACTAAAAATTGGAATTTCTGATGCATCTCTAGATATTTATTAAAGATATATATATATACTTAACAGGAATAAGCAATCCAGGATACCTCTGCCTAGATATGATCCTGTGATTTGAAATGGAATCATGACAAAGATGTGCCCTGGATTCCTCTTCTAATGGTTATTTTGATCGTTGATCAGTTTTGGGCACCCTGATCCATGATTTGACACAAATATGATTGACTTTCTTAATGAATCAAGTATAAACCGTGATAATGTCAGCATCCCTATAAGCTCTCAATAAATTCGCATTTGAAGAATGAATCTTCCAATTTCATTAAATGTCTTAGTTCACACCTGAAGTTTGATCAACCTATATTGGCATGTTTATTGTTTTGATATCCTACCTTGAATGATTGGTTATGATTGTACTGGAGCATACCTCTGATCAGTTTAAGTAATGACCTAAGTGAAGGCATGTGTTACTTTCACTTGGCATATTTAAGTTGAAGAAGTGAAAGGGCATCAGAATTAAGATCTCATCATTTCCACAATAGTTGTGTTGTCAAGCAGTCTCACTGTATACAATAGCTTTATCTTATTGCAGCAGTAAGCCTCAAGGTTCATCATTGCCCTGCAACAATTGCTTAAGACTATCATTGCAGTGTTTTGATACAACACCCTTGTGACAATAACCTTTTTTATGAAAATAATCCTAAAGTGTTCATGATAGTCCTCCTATGGGCATAACTGAAGTATACTTGCAATGAGTAAGTTCTAAAGATCATACAGTTTCTCTAAGCACAAAGATCTTCTAGAGTTTGCTGGCATGATATTATAGTCATTAACACTGTCTTGAATGAGTGGTTTGTAGAACAAGGCCATTAAACCTGAAGGGATCCTGATTCCTAAAAGGCATTAACAAGCCTAAACCTTGTGGGATATTGGTGATATCAAGAAGCTTTATAACAAAAAGGCATCATCACAATTAAGGTATAATTCTCATTGACACATGCAAAACAGAGAATAGTAGGCAGGTTGCTCTAGATGCATTTGATCAATGTATGATAGTAGCTGATATAACTTGACCAGAGACTTTAAGTTTGTTTGAACAGAGACGTTAGAGGCACCACTAAGAGTGATGATGACAATAATCAATAAGATAGTAACTTTGACTTTAATGACTAAGAGAGCTTGATGAGTTGAAAAATAGAAATCAGATTGGCTAATCAGCATAGTGTTTTAGGCAGTGAAGTGTAGGAGGAGTGTAGGAGCAGTGTGGCAACTGCAGTTGTGAATGGTGGAAATAGTTGTAGGCACAATAATGGTTTATGGTAGCAGCCATTCACATCTTTGTCTAGCAGTTGGACCAATGCAAGTTCATGCAGCACCTTTATGTTGGCACCTTTGGGTACCCCTTGGAAGTCTGGCAGCTAGGAGTAAAAAAGTGCATGGCACATTGGAGAATTTCCTTGTAACAATCCTTATGAGCATGAAAATAGAGGTACCTTGAGGAAAGCGCATAACAGATTTTATGTCTTGACAAGCACGTTAAGCAGAAGACCCTGATTTTGGCATCTTGGTTGGGTAATTTGACTCTTTGATGCATTACGTTAGGAACTTATAAAGAATGTTCTTGTGGATATGGATGCCTGAAAGCGAAGGACCCCTCCTCATCATGGATTTGGGAATTCGATGCATTGGTAGCATTCATCTAGCGTTGAAGGATAATGCAACAGTTTTGGGATAATCTCATGAGAGCATTTCTTCACCCTGGTTGAAGAAGGACCATGATGATTCTTCAGAATTTTCCTCTCTAACCTAAAGCAAGCTCCCTAGAAGTTGGTTGTTGCAGTTGCATCGTGGAGAATTGTTAGTTCCTAGAAGTGATACAAAGGAGAATTGCTTCTCAAGCCAATGACACAGGGGAGGATTTCCTACTCTAAGAAAGGTCTTCTTATGCTTCCAAACCATATTATTAAAGAATAATTTTTTGGGGGTTTTTAGTCTCCTTTAGGACCTTAAACATTGATGTATTTTAAGTGCGAGTTGGATTGTGTGCTTATTATGTTGGTTTGGATTTTTATGCCTTGAATGTTGTGATGGAATAACCACTTCAAGATATTGCTTTTGTCATCATAGAACTTGAAATTCCATGGATATGCCACTATTATGTTAATCCTTCTTCACAGGAGTGTCAAGTCTGCATGTTGAATATTCTACTTATGTAAAAGTGTCGATAATGAATGTCAAATCATATAAAAATTGAGCTTATCTCATGGGTGTCGAGATAGTCATCACATGAATCTGAGTTTTGTCCTTCATACACATTCTAATAATGTCATTATAAGACAGTTTGAGAGAAGGTAAAGATCTTGTCCCAAGAGTTACATTCACTATAGTCACAAAGACACCACACCCATTACATCATGAAGTTATTATAGGTGTGCCAATATTTTTATTGAGATACCAAACAGGTTTGTCACCTCTAAATGACAGAATATATGCTTAGATAGTCATTATACACTAAGAGATCAAATGAATGTTTAATATATTTCCACATCCATCCTAAAGAACATATGTTTGTTGAGAATGTCATGTAATACGAATTCTATAATATTGTTGAGGTTGTTTGTCAATATGTCAAGACATATATGTTTAGGTCCATTCATACTTTTCAGACATATATATCAGATCTATCTCCAAACAACCACTTAGATAATCACCATAGGAACCTGAATTTTCTTTACTTGAATGTTGGAAACTGAGGCATCTGAATCCACAAATTTAATCTGTTATTTGAATGTCAGAGGCATGAACTCATATTTACAAAATATAGGATGATACTAATTGTTTTTGTAGGATCTGTATCTAGAAGCAATGAAGTAGAAAAGTATGTAGACACTTACATGATACAACGTATTTCTTAAAATGATACTTAAAGGCTCCATTGGATTATATCAAATGCAATTTGTTGGTGTAAGGATTTTATTTACATAAGTCACAATGATAAAACAACGACCAGATCTACCCATTCAACATAAATGATAAAGACACTCAACTACAAGTTTCAAAGTAGTGAAGAATTCAGAATTTTTTCCACATTTGAATGGATCTGAATTTTATGGCAAGCGTATGATAAAAGTTGGTCTTTGCGTCCAAGGCATCAAATTCATTTAGCATAACATGTATGATTTTCAAATTTGACGAAACACTCAATATTGTTAGGTATTAAATTTTAATGTTTCTTTTGGTTCTGTGATTAGATGGTGGGGTATATTTCTGAACAAAAATCCATTTTTGGTGAGGATTTTTTGAAATGTCTTCTTAGAATATTTCTGTGCATAAAAATTCACTGGCTGATATGGAAATTTTAAGTCATCTTGGTTGAAGAGCATACTATATGCTGATGATGTTACCCAAAACAAACTCTATGTTGCTTTATTGAATACTTTATGATCTGTTTTTCTTTCATGAACTTTTGGGATCCTTAGTCTGGATTTTTCAACTTCTGTTGGACACAAGGAAATATATGCCTCCCTTGGTTAAATCTCATTTTTTAGCATTAGTGTCGTGGGGCTTTCACATTTTTTAGCAATGAGTAGCTACATAATTATTTTGTCCTTCTAGAGGCTTAATCACAATTTGTAAAATTGTATTTTGAAAAACATATTTAGATCTTTGATGTCCAATGGTACTTCCCTTATGCATGCAGAAGGGTCCCTGCCACTCCCCTGGTCTATCAGGATGAAAATTGCATTGGGTGCAGCAAAAGGTCTGGCATTTCTTCATGGAGGGGTTGAAAGACTAGTGATTTATCGAGATTTTAAAACATGCAATATTTTTGTAGATTCGGTTTGTACCTACAACTTCAAAATTATGAGATGGCTCAGTGTTACACTTTGGATTATCTTAATTATTTATGGAGATATATGTACTTGGTGCAGGAATACAATGCCAAGCTGTCTGATTTTGGACTAGCAAAAGATGGACCTAAGGAAGACAACACCCATGTTTCAACTCGAATTATGGGAACATATGGTTATGCTGCTCCAGAATATGTAATGATTGGTGAGCATTTTAACCACTGTAAAAGCTGTGGCAATAATATCTTGGTGAGGAAATTTTAAGATTGATACAGATCAACAAGATTTCTAGCCTCTTTAAGGGTCATGTCTAGTAAATGGGGCAAGTAGCAAAACTGACAAGTTTGTTTTGGGAGAATTTTTCAGGTCTCGTCCTATTGGCCTAATGTTGAATGTAGACCAACCAATGTTCAAAACTCAAGAAAGTTTATATGAGGTTGAATTTTTCTTAATTTATGAAAAAATTATCTAAACATGCATACGTCTCCGAAAAGAAACATGTGTTTGGTGATACATATTTAAGTTGATCTCAATGTACTTTTCACTGGATTCTCTCTTATTCTTGACTTACAGATTAGCACAGGCATTGCCTTTTTTACATTGCCTATTACTGATGTGAATTTTAATAAAAGTTAGCATAGACATTTCAGATATGTACAAAGATAAGCAAGACTAACTGAGTCAATGATTAAGGTTGGAAGTCAGGATAGTTTGCAAACTGTATTTTTGTTCAGTGTCTGGATGGATGCATCCAACAATAATCCTATTAAAATATTTAGATGGAGAGGTTATTACAATACAAAATTTGGCTTTCTTCAATTCATACTATCTAGGTTTTTAGCTTTACTAGTTCACACTCTACTATTTCAGACATCTTCCAGGATTCAAATTCATTCATCTCCTACCATATGAAGCTAAAGTGAATAATCCCCTGATGAAGAAATTTGGATAAATTAGAATATCCAATCTTGTGCATATAGGATACTCTTTGCAGAGATCTGGATCAATGGGAAGGAGGGTGTCTTATGTGATTGTAAAAAGGGTCTGGACAAAGATACTATTGCAAGGGTCTCATGGGTGGAGGTAAGAGGTCTCCTCGAGATCTCATGAATCTGCATACTGAGGTGGCGCTGCTCTATGCCTGTAACTTATTGCTTCTGTGTGTGAGCTCTACAAAGGAGGGAGGTGATCATCCTATTGTGTGGGTTGATCGGAGTTATTCTAAGGCTCCTCCATTTGAGTATGTTGTGGGTGGAAAAGGCGACAAGTTGAATTTTTCCCTGGTTGGATGAATTTACAGCATCAAAGCTTCTTTATTCAACATAATAGAAAATCTATTGTTTCAAGTGATACTATTGTTGAAGTCATATAAGGAAGCCTTTATTTCCTGCATATTAGATCAAACCTTTGTACAGTGCAAAACTTTGTAGTGATATCTTTTGCTAATATTTGAAGTGTTTTCTTCCACTTCTAACATCCAAATCTACAATGCATATAACCTATAAAATTATAATATAACTTCATACGTTGCGGTTCTCTCTCTAAAAAAGGTTCTGAGAAATCCCTAAGCTTAGAAAGCTTTCCTTGACTGAAAACTATCAAGTCTCTACATCTGAAAGAATTTGAACAGGAATAGTTTTCCTTCCCATAAAACATATCGGTCCCCATTTTTTTACCATTTTCTTCATCTCATGGATCTATTTGCAAAGCAGTAGGGAGTTCTAATAATTCTATAGAATCTAGATTTGCATGACAAAATTTTTGCTAGATTTTTCTCTTCATGGATTTTTTGTTATGGGTCTATTTAAATTTGAATATTTTGCTGCCTTCATGATCACTAATCAAACTCATCACCACTGCTACACATGGGATCACCACCAGGAGCAACATAAACATCATTTGGCTCAGAGTCTGAGGACTCCTCAAACTCCTTCCAACCTCAATATCAATGTTAGTAGTAGCATGAGCAACAACATTACACTTAGCAGAACTAGAAGAACACGTTTTCCAAACTGCACGAGAACTACTTCCCTCACAAGTCACCATGTGCCATGCTTGGTCTCGGTGGTTTGCTTCCTTCAATTCCTGGTTGAACTACCATATCTTCATTGGAACCAACACCCCGAACTCCACTAGACAATGATTCACCATTTTGTACTAGTGATTTGCCATTTTTACTTGTGATTTGCCATGATTTTATAAGATAATATAATATCGTGAGATATTCGCCAAAAAAATTATATATACATATTATATTATTAATAAAATCGCCTTCCATTTTTCCTATGTATCATGGGGATTTGCCCAATTATACATATAAATTTAGGGGGGTTATTAAAATTTTCCCTGGTCCTCCTCCGATATATCCCATTTTTCTAAACAATCGGGATCCAATCCCAATAGTATGGTTTTCAAAACTGGGTGTGAAAATAGCATGTGATGATTCATGATCATCTGCATCGGTCTTTTGACAATCAACATCATCAAGTGTGGAAGAATGAGAGCTTGGTACCTTAAGATCAATTGCATCCATCTCAAATTTCTGAAGACGACTAACCTCCAATTCAAGTTGTTGCTTAAACTCTTGCAGTTTTTTAATGGCCTTATCTTTCTCACGTAGTTGTTGAGACAAGGCATCATAATCCTGTTTCAAAAAATGATATTGCTCCATCATTGTTTCTTTTAAACAATCAATCTCCATAACGTGTTGATTACTTTGTTCTTCTAGTTGATTCTTCAAATTTGAGTGAAAAAAAGACTCAACTTCCTCTTGCAAGTCATCAAGGAGATCAATCTTCTCTTGAAATTCATTTACAAGCATCTGGAGATATTTTCCCATGGTTGATTCCAAATGGTCAACCTTCTGGATTTTCTCAGCTATGGAAGTTTGCAACCTATTTTTAAGAGTTGCATTTTCTGCTTGCAAAAGGGCTACCACTCACTACAATTAAAGAACCTCTTTACGAAGTTCATATATTTCCTTCTTCTCACAGAGCTCCTACAATATTTTACCCATCTTGATAACACAAAATTAGCAAATGTTTTTCCACTAGCCACAAAGCAAAAACTGCTAAAAACAAGACTAATGATGACAACAATAGGAGCTTTACAATTCCAATCACCACACAAAATAGAGAAACCCACCTAGCTTTGGATGACTAGTCGGAAGCCTTTCATAACCACCAATCATAAAAACATCAAATACATATACGGATGGAAAAATGACCATTGAGCATCATTTATAAATTCCCTTAATATTTAAAAAACAATGATTTCGTAATAAAAAAACGTGCCCAAAATTACTTTAAGGAAAATACTTCTTTAATTTGTTGCATGGTCAAAACAAAGTTAGCAATCAAACGAGAAAATTACCTGCTACCTGTTTTTTTGAGGTAATAAAAAAGACATCCGATTTTGAAAAGTGGTGATGTAGAATCACCTTATTTTTAGCATATTTTTGACACTCTAAATTTTTTTATTTATAAAGTATGAACATTTGTTTTAAAATGTTAGTGATTTTCATGCTAATTTTAAAAAGTGTTGATGAAGCATCAACCGTTTTTCTTTACAGTGATGATTTTCATGTTGATAATAAAACATAAAATTAAAATTAAAAAACATGACAAAAGAAAATCAAATATAACAAAATATATTAAAAATAAAAAATAAAACTTCAAAGAAAAATAAAAATAAAAAATGGAAAAAATTCAAAAAAACAAATAATTTAAAGAAAACTACTAAACATTAAACCAAAAAATAAAGAACAACCAAAGCAATTTTTTTAGATATTAAAAAAAAAAAAATTAAAAAAAAAAATAATAATAATAATTCAAATATAAAAATTTAAATTATATAATAATAAGAAAATATAAAATAAGTAAAAATTAAATGTAAAAAAAAAAAGAGTTAAATTTAAAAATAAAATTAAAAATAAAAAAACATTGGAAAAAAAAAACAAAAATAAACATTTTTTTTTAATTAAAACATTTTAAAATTAAACAATAATAATAATAAAATTTAAATCATTTTAAAATTTAAATTAAAAAATAAAATAAAATAAATTTAAAATTTAAAATTTAAAAATAAATAAATAAACTAAAAGTATTAAATTAAAAAAACTTAAAAAAATTTAAAATATAAAAAATAAATTTTAGAAAAATTAATAAAATTTATTAAATTAAAAATAAAAATAAAAATAAAATAAAATTTAAATTTAAATTAAAAAAACAAATATTGAATTTTATCAAATTTAAAACAAAAATTTAAATTTAAAAATAAAATATTAAATTTAATAAAATTAATTATTAAAATTTAATAAAAAAAATTAATTATAAAATAATAATTTAATTTAATTTTTGAAATGTAGATTGGCCCCGGCCGCCATCTGCCAAAATTATGAATTTTTTTAAATTAAAATTTTTAATTTAATTTAATAAAATTTAATAATTTGTTTAATTTATTTAAAAAAAAAATTTAAAAAAAATAAATAAATTTATGTATCAATCTTTCGGTGAAAATCATATTGGAGAAATTTGTGTCGACGCGTTTCGAACCAGCCAGTGTTTGTCGATGCGTTTCGAACCAGGCAGAATATTGGCTGGTCAAAACGCGTCGACACAAATTTCTCCAATGTGATTTTCACTGAAAGATTGATACATAATTTATGGCTCACAGAAGTCAAATTCCTAAAATTAAATATTTTTAATTTAAATTTAATTTTTATATTTAAATTTAATTATTTTTTATTTCACTTTTTTTTAATTTAATATTTTTAATTCATTTTTTTTTTCATTTCTAATTTTTAATTAATTTTTAGATTTTTTTTTTAAATATTAATTTTAAAAATGTTTTTTAATTTTTTTTATTGTGATTTAAAACAAATTAATTAATTAAAATTTAATATTTGTTTTTTAAATTTATTTATTTATTTTTAAATTTAATATTTGTTTTTTTCATTTAACGTTTATATTATTTTTTAGAATTTTATGTTTTTAAATTTTTTTTTATTTAATATTTGTTTTCATTTTTAATTTTTAATTTTTTTTAAATTTTAATTTTAAAAATATTTTTTATTTTTTATTTTTATCTTTTAAAATTTTATATATATAATTTGAAACAATGTGTCTCACAGAAGCAACAAGGTTAGGGAAATTAACTGAGAATAAAGGAAGGCTGATCCGAATAAAGGTGAGCTCTACTGACCATAAGTATGACATACTTAGTAAAAACTCAAGTTTAAAAGGAATTGGAATATTTATAAACGAAGATCTCATTCCAGAAGATCAAGCAGAATTAAGAAAGGAGGTTCGAAAGGTAAAAGAAACTAGGAAGGAAGGAAAATGGGCAACAATCAGAAATAGAAAAGCCGTTATTCGAGATAGAAACCAAAAAGATAGTAATAAATAGCAATTCGACATGCTTCGAATTCTTTCTTGGAACTGTCAGGGGTTTCCATGGAACAAAGGCCCCAAGCTAAGTTGGATCTCAAATGATGTTGATATTATATTGCTTGTTGAAACTTGGGAGCACGAAGAATCTAAGGTCCCTAACATAGATGGCTTTGCACCATGGTCTACCTGGAACAAGTGATCCTCCAGTAGAGGCATTGGGGGCATAGCTTGCTACATTAAGAAGAACATCTCCCCCCATGCTAGCATTTATAAAAACGACCCTTACAACCAATATAGTTGGATTGAGATTACTGACATTAATGATAAAAAGACCTACATAGCAATCTGTTATTTTTCCCCCATTAATTCTAACTTCTATAAGAAAAATAATCTAGATAAAAATAGTCCTTACAATGGTTTAGAGAATGATATTTCTAGCCTAAGGAATGAAGGTAATATCCTTTTAATGGGTGATTTTAATGCTTTTTTTTTTCTTTTTTTTTTGTAAAAGTTAAGCAGATTTATATTAATTTGTTGGATAAAAAATGTGTTGAGTTGGATCAATGTGACCTCCCTGAGTTGGCTTTGCAGCATTTCCTTGGCATAGCATCCAATGGATGTGTTGGCTGAAGATGGATGGCGCTGGCCAATAGAATCTCTCCTGGAAAGCTCGAGGTGATTTGGCGCGCCTAGAAAGTCAAGTCAACACAGAAATGGGCGTGTTGCGCTGCCTGTAGAGAATGAGCGAACAGTTCTTCGATGCTGCTTGAGTTTTCATAGACGGGTGTGCAGGGATGTGGCATAGACAGTGATTGCCCGAGCCTATTGGAAAAGTTCTCCCCTGGACGTGTCCTGCTCGTGTTCGATCCTGCAATGGCTGAGTTTGACATACCCTTCCTGTGGCGGAAACCATCGAGTGCCTTGTGGCCGAGGCCTATGTTTGCAGGTTCGACTGCTGGATTTTTTTGCAGTTTGCTTTGAGTTCTCCCTTCGCCAAATCTTGCCAAAGGCTGTGATACTCCGCCAGCTTGGAATCGATCCCTGCATTTGCCAAGGCATCGGCCAGCTTATTTTCTTTTCTGCGAACTGCTTGGAATGTGATCCCTTGCATGTTTCAGAGTTAGCCTTGGAGGTCCTTCAGTATTGCCGATAGTCTTTAGTTTGGGGTCACTTTGTGCACCTGTGCGCCCATTTGGAGTTTCGTTATCAGCCTTATTATGATCTCCGAGTCGCCTTCCACTACCAGAGGTAGAAGTATGTAGCGACCAGCAAGAGTGAGGCCATGGATGAGAGCGATTAGTTTTTCAGCGTTATTGGTGTTCACTCCGAGATTTCCATGATAGATGAGATGAATTGTGCCTGTGTGATCCCTTATTTCTCCCCCATAGCTTGCCATTCCCAGGTTTTGCTTTGATGCCCCGTCGAAATTGAGTTTGAATGTGTTAAAAGGGGGCAGAGTCCATTTGTCCTGCGTTGTTCCTATTGAGGCCTGGTTCCTTCCAGCAGGGTTGGTCATGGTTTGAAGTTTCAGGATCTGTATAATTCTTGCATTATTCGGAGATGTGTTGCTCTCTATCTGCTGTATGCCCATGGCATTGATCGTCTCTGTGATAAGCTGTCGCACTTTCCCTGTCAACACGTTTACTGCCATCGCTGAGTTTTTGAATATTCTTGCATTTCGCTCTTTCCACAGGATCCAAGCTATTGCTCCCGGAATTAGATTCCATGCGCTGTTGACCAAGGGATTGGAGGATATGGAAGATCTCCACTTGCTTAGTGAGAGTTGGATGGAGTTTCTGTCTCTGTCAGATTGTCTGAAGACCATGGCCATGCCATCCCATAGAGAGAAAGTTGTGGGACATGTATTGAGTATGTGATTGAGCATTTCTGGACCATTCTCGCAAAGCATACATTGTGAAGGGCCTACGAAGCCTCGTTTCTGAAGATTGTCCCGAAGATTGTCCCATGTGAGTGCCTTGTTATGCATGACCAGCCAGGAGAACAGTGTGATTTTTGGCCATGTTCCTCTGTTCCAAAGGGTTTGCCATTTGTGGTCTGGTTGCGGATCCAAGGAGGCAGCCAATATCTGATATGCTTCTTTGAGGTTGAACGTGCCTTTGGGGCTTCTTCCTCATCTCAAGATGTCCTCTTTGTTTTATTTTAGGATTCTTCTTTTGTCCAAGTCTTGTAGAAGATGTTCTACATTCCTTGGGCCTGCTTGGGTGTGCCATTATTCTCTAGATAGCCATTTTTGCCATGTGGTTGCCTTGCTTGCAGGTTGCCAGTAGTCTGCTACCGTAACCTTGCCTTCCTCCTTCATAGCTTCTTTAAGAGTGTTCCAGTCTGGGTGTTCCAGGTGTTGTCGCTCCTAGAGACAGCCTAGAGTTGTGATAGACTAGTGCCTAGGACATCTTAGCATAGCAAGGAGCATGTAATATAACTTGGGTATCAATCTAAAAGCTCTCCTGCTATCTCTTGTAATACAAGGAAATTGATTTAAATGGGACCAGAACTTACAGAAACTGCCACAAGGAAAGTAATGTTGCAAGGACAAGATGCAAAGCTCCAACACAAAAACATCAGACAGTTGGGAGAATACCAGAGGGCTCAATGGGTGAATAAGTTGCTTAAACGGGGGTGTATTTATGTATGCGGTAGCAATATAAGAAGAGATAGTTATTTACCTCTGTATACACAACAACCATATGGGTACTTATCAATCTAGTAATCCATACATGACAATGGCGTTTTAAAAGTACCCTTCAAAGCAACTAATATAGCAAAAGATGGATGAAATGAATACTAGCAGAGGACAATGCTCCGGGAGCAATATTTAAAATACTAATTCGGGATCCAAGTATGGGTATCAATCGATAGTAAATTTAACAAATTTTAGAGCAAATGTGATTTCAAAGACATGACACAAGTTAAAGATTAAATGAAATGTTGTATACAACATATAGTGTTACATCGGGATACCAAAGACTAGAATCCTCAAATACAGATAGAACTCCTCCTCACTGAGACCCTACGGGCTCTGAGCCTTCATACAAAAGCTTTACAAAATGTATACAAAAATGCCTTTCATTGCACAATTCTCTGATAAAAATCTGGAACCCTAAATAATTCGTTCTTCGGGGGCTTTATAGGAGAATCAAGAAAGCTCGAAAAAGGAGTAGGTGATGAGCATTTAATTGTCTCATAAAAACAAAATGGTGAAAAATGCCCGCCCATACTGCTTGACGGCGCTGTAGTGCTGAATGTACTCTATGGCCTGCTTTCTGAAGTAAATGCACTAGGTAAAAATATATTCAAGAACACGGTATAGAATTAAAATCACATAATCATCTCGTCCTTTCCTGGAGAGAGTACTCTGTGGAAATAGAGCCTTGAGGGCATTTTTTTCTGTGTATAAATATTTCGAATGATGTGCAGGATCTTCAATTAGGTACTCGGCCCTCGAAAGGTTGAATCAAGGCCCCCAAAATCTTCAGTTACCTGTCTTTAATTCTCTACCTGCTCCATTAATGTTTTCATCTGCTCAATCTGTGCTTTGAATGGCTCTAGAGGGTTTGGCAGATCTTCAACCCTGCCTCTTTAATGACAGCCGTGTCGTAACAGCTTCCCAGATTTCCCTCATAAATTCTGCCTCTGAAAGATGGTCCTTTGATGCGTTCTCGACTTTTGAAATGGGGGCTGGAAATTATGGCGATTTTCTGCCACTGTATTCCTGCAAAAATCCGCAAACTCGTTAAGAAAAACATTTGTACGGGGGTGATTATGGAGGACGAGAGAACAATGGCGCGGCGGTGGAACAGTGTTTTATGTGAAATGACGATGGAAAATGCTTTTGATATGGTGTAAACAGCAAATAGTAGGGTTTAGGGGAAAATGCTCGTGAGCCGATAGATCATGACCCGGGGGCATAGATCAACGGTGGAGATTGGTCAGCGGAGTGACTTATGGACATGGCGGAATACATGTGAAACATTTACATTTTAATGCAAAATGCGAAACTTTAGACTTTGGTGGAAATGCAAAGGACATACATGAAATGCAACAGAAATGTGTATGAGGTGGGACCCATATGGAATCGCAAATCGCAATCGGAGATCGGGAGCGGGGACTAATCGCAATCGCAAATTGGGGAATGTGCGATGCGATCAATCGCAAGGGACGGTAATCGGAGGGGGAGTTGCGATCGGAGGTGGATATGCGATGCGATATGATCTGGGCCGTCGGATCGGAATGACATATCAAAGGCGGAGATCACATCGGGAGATCACAATCGCAAGAAGCGGAGGGGTGGCACGTTACAAATTTGTGATTTGCGATGGGGAAGGAACTTGCGATGTGATCAATCGCATCGCAAATATTTGCAATGGACCGATCGGGAGGCTACACATGAATGCTGCGATTGCGATGGTGCGATCAGCGGAGGGTTTACGATGATGCGATTAAAGGATTTGCGATGCGATCGCATCGCAAATATTTGCGATGGGCTCGTCGGGGCATACAAATGAATTTTGCGATTGCGATGGTGCGATTAGCGCCTTAAGGGTCAGCGCTCGGTTTCATGAGGAAAAAGGGGAAAAATGGGGAGTTTTGCAGAGATACACGGGGTAAGTAGAGGCCTTTGAAGCACATATTTTTAGTAATCAGTGACGCTTATTGACTCCAAAACAGCAGAGGGAAAGGGATTAAAGAGCAGGGAATCATGACAAGCTTCAAGGATGATATCTTTTCAGGAGGAAACCATTACTTGAAAACTTAAAGACAGCTTGACCCCCCTATTTGTTTTTCAAAAATTAGCAAGGGGCTAAGATGATCAACACCAGGGGTGGAAGTTGCTGCCAGGCATCTTCCCAGAATAGGGCTGCGTTGCCTTGGTGCACTTCCCAGAAGCTATGCTGCTGAACAATATGTCTATTTTCCCAGGCTTTGTTCCAGATGGGGGATCCTTGAGTGGTGCCTGTAAGCCTGATGAGGTATTTGTCCCTGATTTGGGTTGTATACTTCACTTTCCACATGGTGCCCCAGAGGGAGTTAGGATTTTCTACCCATCTCCACCAGATTTTTGTTGCTACAGCCTTACTTAATATCTTGGGGTCTCTGAGGCCCAAGCCTCCCTCCATTTTTGGTTTGCAGATGTCTGTCCATTTGAGGAGGGCCCATTTGGATTTCTTAGAGGGTCCATTCCAGAGGAAGGATCGCTGAATGCTTCAGATGGATTTGTAAACCGCCTTAGGGGCTGCAAGTGCTGAGAACATGTAAGCTGGCATGGTTTGAAGGACGGACTTGACCAATATCAGTATGCTGGCCATGTTTAGGGCCCGGTGGGTCCAGCTGCTTATCCTGGCTCTCATTTTGTTGAGGAGGGCTTCCCAATTGATAGTTTTGTAGGCATATTCCGAGAGTGGTATACCAAGGTATTTGGTTGGAAGGGAGTTTTTTTGAATATTCAGAATTTTGCTAAGATTTCTCTACACAGGAATGGATGTGTTGAAGAAAAATAGTTTGGATTTGGTTAGATTAATTTCCATACCTGAGGCCTCCGAGAAAGTCTTTAACACTTTGCTGATGGTTCGAGCTTCCTGCACTGTGGGGGCACCCATGAGCATTGTATCATCTACAAATTGTTGATGCGTTACTGTGGGTCCTTGGTGTACCGGTTTGATGCCTTTGAGTTGATTCAGATGTTTTTCCTTGGCTAAAGATCTCCCTAGCCCTTCTGCCATTATTACGAAGAGAAAAGGAGACAGGGGATCTCCTTGTCTTATACCTCTGGATGGAATGAAGGGTTGAAGGGGTCCTCCATTCAGCAGAATTGAAAAGAAAGCACCTGAGACTAGTTCCATTATCCAATTTGTCCATTGCTGACTAAAACCAAAAGCCTGGAGGATTGCTTTCATATAGTGCCAGCTGATTCTATCAAAGGCCTTTGACAGGTCAAGCTGGATAAGCATGCCTGGAGTCCTATTTGTTTTGAGAGAGTGCAACACTTCCTGGGTGAGGATTATGTTGTCAGTGATCTGCCTGCCTTCGACATAGCCAGTTTTCTCCTGAGAAATGATTGAGGGGAGGACGGATTTGAGTCTGCTAGCCATTAGTTTGGAAAGGATTTTATAAAGGACATTGCACAGGGCTATGGGGCGAAACTTGTCGAGGGAGTCAACTTGGTCTGATTTGGGAATTAAGGTGAGGAAAGTGGCATTGATGGCAGGTAACAATTTCTTGGTTCTGTGAAAGTTCCTTACTAGGATGAGAAGTTCATCTTTAATAATGGACCAGCAAGCTTTAAAAAATTCGATTCTAAATCCATCTGGTCTGGGAGCCTTGTTCGTGGCCATGGTGAAGACTGTTTCTTCAATCTCCTGCTCAGAAAATTCTCTTAGAAGGAGGGAGTTTTGCTCCTCTGTAACTAAGCTGGGAATGACAACAATAATTTCATTGATGGCTTGGGTTCTATCTTGGATGGGATCACTGAGTAGAGTGGTGAAGTAAGAGTTGAGTTCAGATCCTATATGCTCCCTTGTATAGAATTGATCGCCATCAACGTTTTTTAGGGAGAGGATGCGATTAAATGCTCTATGTTGGATGGTTGACTTGTGAAAGAAACTGGTGTTGTGTTCTCCCTGTTTTAACCATTGCACCCTCGATTTCTGTCTCCACAGTATCTCTTCCTGTTTTAATCGTTCTTCCCATTGCCTTTGCAGATTCGATTCTTGAGCTTTTCTTTCATCATTGGGCCCTTCCTTGATCAATGTTTGTTGGAGGTTCGCCATTTTTTCCTCGACTTCTTTTTTGGCTTGAAATATGTCTCCAAAGGTGTTTTTGTTCCAACGTTTGAGGTTAGTTTTTATTGTTTTGAGCTTCTGCTGGAATATGTACATGATATTGTCGCTCCTTATGGTGGCTTAAGTCCACCAGCTTTGTATGTTTTGCATGAATGATGGGTGCTCTATCCAGAAGGCTTCGAATCTGAATGGTCTGTTGTGGGGCTTATCCAAATTTTTGAAGTGGATCTGCACTGGCCAGTGATTAGATCCTCCAATAGGCAGAATGTTAGCCTCCATGTCGATATTTTGCAGCAGAATTGATTCCGAAATGAGGAACCTATTGAGACTTGATGCTATCTTCCTGTTTCCTCCTTGCTTATTATTTCAGGTATGCAGACCATTGACTGTGGGGATGTCAATGAGTTTGGATTCAGCAATAAAGGTTTTGAATGCTTCCGAGTCCTTATCCAATCTTTGTAAGCCTCCCTTTTTCTCTGCTAGATTGGTGATCATATTGTAGTCTCCGCCTAAAATCCAGTGATTTTCCCCATGGTGTTGTATGACTTCATCCAGGTCTAGCAGCATCTCCAGCTTTTCTTGGAGTCGTTGGGGACCATATATGTTGGTGATGCAGACCGATTGCCCTGATTCTGGCATGTTGAAAATTACCGATAACGAGTTCTTGGTGGACAGAGCATTCTGCAAGAAGAATTTGCTTTTGTTCCAGAACGTGAGTAACCCTCCTGCTTGCCCGATTGCATCTATGCTTATGCATTGATGATTGTTGGAAACGAGTTTTTTGAGCGTTTCTGTGCTCTTGGGAGAGCATTTGGATTCTTGCAGAAGTACGATGTCTGGGTGCTATGAGAATAGGCGGTTTTTCAGGATCCTTCTTTTGGTGGTGTCGTTGAGCCCCCTGATGTTCCAGGTTGTGATTTTCATTGAGCTATATTTGGAGCAGATAGGACCAAGGCCCTGATTTTTCCTTCATTGATTAGGCGTCTGCCTAGCTCTTGTATTTGCTGTCTTGTGGATTTGAGCCCTCTTTTTCTGCCTGGTCCTTGTGGCTTGTATTGATCCAAATCCATGTTGGCTTGAATGCCTGTTTGGCTGCTATTTCCCCATTGCCTTTTGGCTGCATTCTGGTTGATGTATTCCAGCTGCAAGTAGGCCATTTCTATCTTCTCCAAGTGTTCTTGGGGAATGGCATCGACTCCCAATTTGGACCATTTCTCATTGACCTTTTGAAGATCTAGATCGCCAAGGATCTCCTCCAGAGGATTGCTTGAAGTGGTTGTGGAGGGCTGGTCTGGTTGCATTTCTGTGCATTGAGGGGTTTGCAGTGAGGTGTGGCTTGTATTATTCTGGATGGGAGAGGAGTCTGGTTTGTGTTGCGATGCCTGGGCATGGATTGAATCAAAGGTTGTGCTTGGAGCGTTGGTTGTAGGCAAGGGTTGACTTGATATTGTTGGATCATGATCAGTGGGGGCCTGAGAGACTAAAGGGTGCTCCGATGGGTCAAGATTGCTCAGAACTTCAAAGCTGTTTTGCTGGGTGGAGGCATTCTTAGTGGTGGTAGTGTTGGTGGGGGGTTTCAGAGGCTTTTTTCCTTTCTTCCCTTTGTTCTTTCTTGAGACGGAGGTGAAACCAGGTGTTGGAGTGGCCACTTGTTCCTGTTGGGTCTAAGGCTGTGGTTGATTAGCAGGGCAGCCATGACTGAGATGTCCATGCTGTCGGCATGTTCGGCATCTGAATGGGATATTTTCGTAATCAATGGTTTGCTTCCATTGCACTCCTTTATGGATCAGCTCCATATGGCCTGGGAGGGGTCCTGAAATATCCAGGTAAACACAGATTCTAGCATAGGTTGTGTACTTACCTTGTGATGTGAGATCTGAGGCTTTGATGAAGACTCCCAGCTGGTTTCCTATGGCCTCCAAGATGCGCTTGTTCCAGTAATCCACAGGCAGGGAGTGAAGGCGAATCCATACTGGAACTTTTTTGAAATCTTCCTGTTCTGGAGCGAAGTTTGGCCTCCAGTACGTTATGTATAATCCTGCAAAGTTGTAGAAGTACGGGCCTCCTTCGAAGATGCGATCTCTATCGTCCCTGTGAGCGAAGATGACGGTGAAAAAGCTTCTCGATCCCAGCTGAAGATCGTAGTCCCCTTTGGGTTTCCATTTTTGGTTTATCCACCAGCAGAGAGCCTTTTCATTAAGTTGAACCCCCATGAACCTGCAGATCAGGGCATGCTTACTCATGTGGTCTCTGTATTCGTCGATCCATGGATCTTCAATGATTAGTCTGGGTGTTTTCTCCAATATGGGCTTGCATGGGGACAGATCTTGTGCGCTGTGTTGGTTTGGAGTGTTCCCCATAGACGCAGATCCTTTTGGCGCCGATTCATTGCTGTTTCCCCCAAATCTGGAGCTGGATGGGATGTTGGAGGTATCCGAGGGGATGCTGCCGAAAATGAAAGGCCTAAAGGTAAGGGGGGTCGAACCCCCCCCCTGAGTTGTTCATCAGGCGAATCAGGTGAGAGAGTCGTTGAGAGATCTGTCTTGTGCTGCACGGTTTGGCTGGTAGGCCTGCAGAGCCGTGATCAGGGATCTGCAGAGTTTCAATCCAATCGTCGTTCCTCAGAAGCCCGCACCAGCGTATCTCTACTTTTCTGGGTGACTTTAATGCTTGAACTTCAAGCAACCAAGCTATTCTTCTAAGCAATCATTCCAACCCCAATCCTCTTTGGTTAGACGAAGACCTTACTCTGGCTAGCCGGTGTTGAGATTCAACAAGATGATGAGCTTAGTGAAAAGAGTCGCCTTCACTAAGTGGGCCAGCAGGCTATTTTTGGCGCAAGTCTATTTTTAGACTATATCTATTTTTAGACATGGTGATCATATTTCAAAAGTTGCAGGATGCTATTTGTGGATGGTTGATCAAGTTGGAAAAATAGATGAAATTCTATTTTTAGAATATTGGGCGAAGTCTATTTATAGATCGTCGACCTAAAAATAGAAGTGTCGATTATTATTAGCTCTTAATAACAACTGGCCAACAAACAACAACTTATTCGGAGCACTTAGCCAGTACGTATTTGGAAAATCATGGAGTCAAGGAATTACGCAATTCCTAGGGTTTACTGTTGGTTCAAGTTAGACTCAGTTGAGCTAGTTGTATCTAGTCTCACTGAATGATACACTAGTGAGAGTGGAGTGAATTAATTAGTTAATTAATTCACAAATAATAACTCATTAATCAACTGAAAAAATACAATAGTTAACTACAGTGCATGGCAGTTCTAGTGGAGACCCAGTGGAAAGATAGGTGAAAGGGCAAGATGGACTATCTATTGTGACTATAGTGATGCATTGATTGCACCACACACACATTGGAGTTTCCAATGAGGATTGCACAGTCAAGGCAAGGGTAATTCAAATTCATTTAGAGCTATTCTTCAGTAGGGATTGTGCAGTAGAGGCAGGCTAGCAGGAGGGCAGAAATCGATGCATGGATTTGCAGATTTCTTCTATGTTAGTGTGTGACGATTGATTGTACTGAGAGCTTGATGTACTAAGATTTGTATGATATTGTTACATGATCTCCATGATACATAATATATGATAGTTGGGGTTTTTAACTTCAGGCTTTCACGTTAAACAACTGTGTTATGTGTGATTGTTTTTATTTATGCTTCACATGTGTTTGCAATTAATTTTCCGCAAAATATTAACAGTGGAATGATTCTGTATTTTGCAAGAAGTTAAATATTGTGAGATCAGGGGAATCTAGATGTATGCATGCTTAGTGTATACTAATTTCTACATGGTATCAGAGCAGTGTTAATTCTTGAATATTGCAATTGTGAAGAATTGTTGAGTTTGTGTTGGTGGACAATTCGAATTTGCTACAGAAAATTCTTGGTGCAGAAGTTGAGTATACATTGAAATGTCTTTCAATGGGTTGTGATTGGATTATGCCCTTAATGGGAGCTTGAATTACATAGCCTGGAAGGATAGGATGGAGGCGGTGCTAGAGGATAATGGACTGAAGGAGTTCATCGATAGCAATGTTCCTAAGCCGGGATCTAGTGATGTTGCATTACTTGACACATGGCAAAAGAAGATAGCAAAGACAAGAATAATTATGTTGGAAGGTGTGAAGGACCATATTGTGTCCAGCCTTCATGAGAAAGCCACTCCATTCTTAATGTGGAAGGCTTTGACAGATTTGTTCCAAAGTAGTAGTGACCAGAGGAAGTTGGTGCTGAAAGACAAGCTCAGAAAAATAAAAATGGAGAAGGGCGATAGTATTCCAAAATATCTCACGAAGTTTGTCCACTGTAGAGATGAACTGGGAAGTGTGGGGATTGTTGTTGATGATGAAGACTTGGTGAGCTTGGCTCTCCTTGGGCTTCCGAAGAGTTGGCATAGTTAGGAAGACTCTGTTAATGGACGGGAGAAACTGCTGGGATGGGAGCGACTTTGGTCGGTTCTTGTGCAGGAGGAGATAAGGCGGGGTACCAAGGATGGCTCTTCATCGAAGAATGAAGATGAAGAGAATTTCACTTTGGCTGCCAAAGCAAGGAAAGGGAAGGGGAATAAATTTCCTTTAAAATCCGATGCTAAAGGCAAGAAGCAGGATTTGTCCAAAGTGAAGTGTTTTCACTGTCACGAACATGGGAATTTCGCCACTAACTTCCCACAGAAGAAGAAGAACAAGAAGGCTATTGGAGCTGCAACTGGAGAGGCCTTAGCCTCGTAATTCGAACTTGATTTCTCTTTGATCTCATGCTTGGTTTCAAGTTATATGGGATCGGTGTGGTATCTTGATAGTGGTGCGTCTTTCCATATGACGGGAGACAAAGAGTTGTTTAGTGACTTGGAGGAGAAGGACCTCCAGATGCATATAGAGATGGGCGACGATGGTCGATACAGTGCGACTGAAATTGGGACCATTACCTTTGAGAGGGAGTCTGGTAATCCATTCATGTTGAAGGATGTTATGCATGTTCCAGGTCTGAAGAAGAACTTGGTCTCAGTCGCAATGTTGGAAGACAAAGGTTATGATGTTGTTTTCAGTGAGGGAAAATCCTTCCTTCGACATAAAACAATGGGTAAAACCAAGAAGATAGGGATTCAAGTAAAGAATCTCTACAAGCTGGAGGTAGATGGCTACGCTGCAATGGTGGGAAAAGTAGAAGAAGTGGTGAGCCGGGATGAGGGCGAATTATGGCACAAGAGATTGGGCCATCTTCACCATGGCGCCTTGAAGATTTTGCCGCAAATTTCTACTGGACTTCCCAAGGGTACTCTTGCGCAGTCAGATCAATGCAAGGGATGTACTATGGGTAAGTTTGTGAAGACCACCTTTCATGAGAAGGAGAACCATGCTTCGATGATCCTGGAGAGAATTCACACAGACGTATGTGGACCTTTCTCGGTTGCTTCAACAACAAAACACAGGTATTATGTTATATTTGTTGATGACTATTCTCGTAGATGTTGGATCTTCTTCATGCAGAAGAAGAGCGAAACATTCTCAAAGTTCTATGAGTTTAAAGCATTGGTGGAGAAGAAGTAGAGGAAGCAAGTGAAAACTCTATGGAGTGATAATGGTGGTGAATACATCTCGGGTGAATTCAAAGGCTTCTGTAGCAAGGAAGGAATTTGAAGAGAACTCATAGCGCCTCATAACCCACAGCAGAATCGGGTTGCGGAGAGGAAGAACAGAAAGATCATGGGTGATGCACGAGCTATGCCTGAGAGGGAGCTAGACTTGCATGCAGTGAAGGAACTGCTTGTTCCAAAAGATGAGCCTCCAGATGTGGATCACCCACAAGAGGATATTCATGGAGTGGAGGAGTCCACTCATGCAGAACCAAACATCAGAAAAGGCAGAAAGCGTACCACAGAAGCTGAGAGATGAAGCTTGATGTGGCACAGAATGTAGGAGTCCCTACATCACAGCACAGACAGAGACAGTCACCTGATCGTTTTACTGGATACATGGCTCTTATGAGCAAGTGTATCGTGACAGGGCCATCTTCTTTTGAAGAAGCAGTGCAGGAGCCCACATGGGTAGATTCCATGGTGGAGTATGACTCCATTGTCAGAAATAATGCTTGGGAGATTGTTCCAAGGCCGGTGGGAAAATCAGTTGTAGGATCAAGATGGATCTACAAGGTAAAGAAAGCTGCTGATGGGAGCGTCAAGAAGTATAAGGCAAGATTTGCTGTCTGTAGGCTGCTGTGTTGAGGGACGTATTTGCAGAACTTTGCACTGCCTTCTGGGATGGGGATGCCGATAAGGACCATCCTTGCTTTGGGACATGAAGTTGTGGTCTGGCGAGATGGATGTGAAGACCGGCGTTCCTTGCGGGGACGCACAGAAGAGGGCATGAGTGCTGGGCTTCAGATTGATTTTGGCAGTGAGTCGCATGTGTGCAGACTCAAAAGAGCGTTATATGGGCTGAAGCAAGAACCTCGTGCTTGGTACACTCGGATCGACAGCTATTTCACTAGACTTGGGTTCACCAAGAGTGAGGCGGATGCAAACCTATACCAGATTGTGGTGGAGGGTAAGCTTTTAATAATTTTTCTTTATGTTGATGATTTAATACTAACTAAAAGATGAGCAGTTGATACACTCATGCAAGGAAGATCTTGCAAAGGTGTTTGAGATGAAGGATTTGGGCCTCCTTCATTATTTCCTTGGATTGGAAATATGGCAGTAGGAAGGTGAACTGTTTGTGTCTCAAGGCAAGTATGCTCGGGAGATACTGGAGAAGTTTCACATGCAAGGCTGCAAGCCTATCGACACTTCTCTTCCAGAAAATTGGAGGAAAGAGGATGCTACACCGGCAGAGGTAGTGGATGCCACTATTTATTGACAATTGGTGGGTTCGCTCATGTATTTATTTAATACAAGACCAGACATATGCTATGCGGTGAACCAGCTTTCACAAGCGATGGTTAAGCCTACCAAGCTCTTTTGGAAGGCAGGCAAGCATGTCCTAAGATATCTTAGGGGCACACCTGAGTATGGCTTATGGTATAGACAGATGGATGAGGTGAAGTTGCATGGCTTCACGGATGCAGATTGGGCAGGTAGCCCAACAAATAGAAAGAGCACATCAAGGGGGATTTTTAGTGTCGGATCTACGACAGTTTCTTGGTACAGTAGGAAACAAAGATCCATGGCACTCAGTTCAGTGGAAGCGGAATACATGGCAGCAAGTCAAGTTGCATGTGAGGCTATCTGGATGAGGAAGATCCTGGTTGGTTTGTTCGATTCAAATTTAGATCCTACAGTGATACATTGTGATAATCAGAGTTGCATTAAACTCTCGATTAATCATGTGTTTCATGATAGATATAAACATATTGATATCTGGTATCATCATATCAGAGATTGTGTGCAGCGGAAGATCATGTTGCTTCATTACATTCCTACGGAAGATCAGGATGCAGATATTCTGACAAAGGCGCTCGACAGGAGAAAATTTGAATACCATAGAGGCAGGATCGGGGTGAAGGATAATCCCTATCTTGTTGAGAGGGAATGTTGAGATTCAACAAGATGATGAGCTTAGTGAAAAGAGTCGCCTTCACTAAGTGGGCCCGCAGGCTATTTTTGGCACAAGTCTATTTTTAGACTATGTCTACTTTTAGACATGGTGATCATATTTCAGAAGTTGTAGGATGCTATTTGTGGATGGTTGATCAAGTTGGAAAAATAGATGAAATTATATTTTTAGAATATTGGGCGAAGTCTATTTATAGATCGTCGATCTAAAAATAGAAGTGTCGATTATTATTAGTTCTTAATAATAATCAGACAATAAACATCAACTTAATCTCTTGGAGCACTTAATTTGAGTATACAGATTTTTCAAACCAGTGCGCTGAAGGAATTACGCAATTCCTAGGGTTTACTAGTGGTTCATGCATGGAGGACTCAGTTAGAACTGAAGTGGCAAAGTTATGACAGAGTTGGAAGAGTAGTTCATGGGGTTGTATTAAGTTTAACTCAGTTAGACTCAGTTGAGCTAGTTGTATCTAGTCTAACTGAATGATACACTAGTGAGAGTGGAGTGAATTAATTAGTTAATTAATTCACAAATAATAACTCATTAATCAACTGAAAAAATACAACAGTTAACTACAGTGCATGCCAGTTCCAGTGGAGACCCAGTGGAGAGATAGGTGAAAGGGCAAGATGGACTATCTGTTGGGACTATAGTGATGCATTGATTGCACCACACACACATTGGAGTTGCCGATGAGGATTGCGCAGTCAAGGCAAGGGTAATTCGAATTCATTCAGAGCTATTCTTCAGTATGGATTGCGCAGTGGAGGCAGGCTAGCAGGAGGGCAGAAATCGGTGCATGGATTTGCAGATTTCTTCTATGTTAGTGTGTGACGATTGATTGTACTGAGAGCTTGATGTACTAAGCTTTGTATGATATTGTTACATGATCTCCATGATACATAATATATGTTAGTTGGGGTTTTCATCTTCAGGCTTTCTCGTTAAACAACTGTGTTATGTGCAATTTTTTTTATTTATGCTTCACATGTGTTTACAATTAATTTTCCGCAAATATTAACAATGGAATGATTCTGTATTTTGCAAGAAGTTAAATATTGTGAGATTAGGGGAATCTAGATGTATGCATGCTTAGTGTATACTAATTTCTACAGTCGGTACAAAATGAGCTCTGAAGACCTTGGGGATAATTTGTTTGGGTCAGAGCTAGTCAAGCTCTGTAGTGCTCAGGATCTCATAATTTGCAACGGTTTAAAGAAATGGCCCAAATCTAGCAAGATGACCTGCATCCATGGGCTTGGCAGGAGCGTGGTAGACTATGTTATTTCTAATCTCCCTTTATACAACGAAATAATAAATTTTGACATCAGACGACCACGAGCCTGACTCTGATCATAGGCCTTTACTCATAACTCTCAATTTTGTCATGCATAGAGATCTCATAGAAGATAATCCTTATAGTCAAAAGAACTTAATCTTTGATAGAAATAAAAACGATCTCTTTCTAAATGAATTAAAAATTAATTTGCTTCCTTTATCTAGTATAGACAACATAGATGACCTCTATCATAATTTTACTACAACCCTCTCATATTCTATTAACAAGTTCTCAATTGAAGTCTCAAGTAATAAAAGAAATAGAAAAACCAACCCATGGTATGACAAAGATTGTAAAAGTGTGAGGAGAGCAATTAAGGAATTTGTTGATGAATCTCTCAAAATTGACAAGATAAAAATCTACAAAGCCTTAACTAAAAGGAAAAAAAGGCAATATATTCGTAAAAGACAAGAGAATCTCTTACACCTCTCTAAGGTCTAAGAAAAAATGGAGTCAGATTCTGACTAGGAAAACTAAAGATAATAATAAAATTGGTTTACACGATTCGAATTCCTATCTTAAAAAGCTTTATGAATCTCCAAATGCCAAGGATAATTTTGAAACCCTGCTCACAACGAAAGAAGTTTTCTCATTAGAAGACATTTAATTTGGGGTTAAACGCTTGGAAAATGGGAAAGCTAAAGACATTGAAGGTTACCAAGCAGAAATCTTAAAAATTGGAGGTCCTGTCCTCATCCCCCACATCCACAAGCTTTTCAACCAAGCGGTCAAGCAAGGGTTCCCTAAACCTTGGACTCAGAGCCTCATTACCCCTATTTTTAAAAGTGGGGATACAAATAACCCCTCTAATTATCGAACAATTATGATCAACCCTCTCTTAGCCAATTTATATGGTATTACTTTGGAAAAGAAGTTGAGAATTTGGCCTGAAAGTGAAGTTAAGTGGGCTAAGGGCCAAGTGGGTTTTAGAAGGCAGCACTCAACAACGAACCACCTCGTTATGCTTAGGATCATTGTGGAGGAATGCTGCAATGATAAATCCAATCTCTTATGTTGCTTTGTGGACTTTAGAAAGGCTTTCAATACGGTTCCTAGAAATAACCTATGGAATATATTAGAAGACCTAAATGTTCCTTTCGAGCTAAGAGCAGCTGCTATAAGGTTATACGAGAATGTAATTGTCAAGTTAAAGAGCAATGAGGGGCAGTCGAAAGATATTAAGTGTAATATCGGAGTTAAACAAGGTTGCCCCCTCTCCCCTACCCTATTTGGATTTTACATCGACAAGCTAGAAGGTTGTTTAGAGGAAGCAGGATGTGCTAACATGATCTTAGCTGGGATAGTCATCATCCTTATTCTCTATGTTGACGATATTGTTCTTCTCGCAAGGTGCCTATCTGATCTTGATAAGCAACTTAGAGTTCTTTAGGATTTCTGCTCTACCATGGGTATGTCTGTTAACACTAACAAAACAAAAGTTATGATTATCAATTCCAAGAAGGACACTTATGCTAATTTTATGTATGACAATAGTAACTTGGAGGAAGTGTCTTCTTACAAGTACTTAGGAATTGATATTCATCACAAGCTCAACTGGAACTATAGCATTCAGAAAAGGATTAATGGGGGTTGGAAAGCTTATTTTGGTCTTGAAAATAATTGTAAAACGACAAACCTCGTAATGTGGGATAGAAAGAAGTTCCTCTTTGAAACTTTAGTTACTCCTGTTATCTTATATGGATGTGAGGTTTGAGGTTGCAGCATCTCTAGATATTCCTGGAGAAAGATTGAGAAAATCCAGAAACGTTTTATAACGTATAACCTTAAAATTAAAAGCAATACACCCTATCCGATTCTCCTTATAGAAGTGGGTCTTTCCCCTATCGAGAGCCTAGCTATGACTAGGCTTCTGTTGTACAAGCTCAATAGCATAGGAGACTATAGACTTCCTAAGCTAGCTTTAAATTCGAGCCAAAACCACCTAAGGCTTAAACGAGGTTGGTATAAAGACACCAGGGCCTAGTTAAACCATTGGGAGATCGATGAGAATGTTGCATTGCAAAACATCAATAACATTAAAAAAATTGTTACTTCTAAGTTCAAAGAAAAAATGTGGTGTGAGAAAGATCTAGCAGCTAAAAGAAAATTAAGGTATTATAAGGAGGTCATCAACCCCACCTTAGAAGATCAAAAGTATCTCTCTGTATTAACTAGCTCAAAGAAGAAAATTAGTATAGCCAAGATTAGAACGAACTCTCATGAGCTCCATAGTGAAACAGGTCGTTGGACAGTTCATAAAACACCATGGATGGAAAGGATATGCCATCTCTATGAGAATATGAACATCGAGGATGAAAATCACTTCCTCTTAGAGTGCCCCGCGTACAACCACATTAGAGCTCGATTTCATAATCTTTGTAGCAATACTGACCTTCCTAGCCTTTTAAGATGTCAAAATTATAGTGAGCTCGGAAGGCTTCTCTCCAAGCTTTTTGAGCATAGGAATAAAATCATAAATCAAATTAAATAACTCTTTTCTTTAGGTCCGATAGACCAAATATTGGTCTTATTGAACGTTAACCATCATCATCATCATCATCATCATCATATATATATATATATATATATATATATATATATATATATTATTTTATTTTATTTTTTTAAATTTAATTTTTATATTTTTAATTTATTTTATTTTTTTCATTTATATTTTTTAATTATTATTATTATTATTATTAAATTTTTTTTTTTTTAAATGTTTAAGTATTGAGGGGTTTCCTCATTGCATTATATTGGGAAGTCTTGGTTAAGGAAGTGTTGATTGACGCTATGTGATTCATTTCACTAGTTTCAATCCTACTTATTCACCCCAGCATCACCCGATGCAATGAGTGTTAAGTGGACTATTAAAAAATCCCTATGCAATGAGTGCTAAGTGGACTATTAAAAAATCATGAAAAATTAGTGAGTTACGGCTACCTCTCTTGGAAATGGTCATAGTTGAATGAGTTATTTAAAGTTCCCATAGTTGAATGACTTACTTAATGCAATCTAATTTTAAAATGTTTTTTATATTATTATTTTTTTTCTTAAATATATATATATAATAATAAATTTTGTTTTTTTTTTTTTTTCAATTATTTTAAAATGTTTTTTTAGTTTTTTTGTTAATATAAATTTTTATTTCAACACTTTTCATTTTCATAATGTTTTTTTTTTGTGTAAGGGGGCTTAGAAAGTCTGAGGAGAATCGGGCTCTTCAACGTCAGCGTCTTCAAAAACATGCAAAAGAACTTGAGAACATGCAGGCCTCAAACTTTTCCAAGTACAACGTGGATTGACATTTGATTTAAATTTCAAGATGTAGTTATTGAAACTTGTTTGTATATAAGAATTGTGATGCTCGTGATCGGAGAGTCAATTGAGCACCTTATGAACACTACTAGACGACATATGGATGACAAATGAGTTGTCTTTAGTGTGATTTTTTGGAAGTTTTTTGGGTGGATTTTTCTTGTTTAATTTTTCTAAAATTCAGTAGGAATTTATTGCAATGACAAGTTTGATGGATAACCATCTAAGTGCCCTAGGAATATTTTCAGAGCACTGAATCCATATATACAATAAAAAAATAGTTTAAATAACACAAATCAAGATTTCACTTCTTTTTTTCAACAAAAACAAGATTCCCACATGAAAACATCAAAAAATCACACTAAACACAACTCCAATCACAAATCACAAATGTTATATCCTTCGTGGGCCACTCAACAAAATGTGAACCTTTCTGCTATTGTTGATGCTGCCAGTTTGTTCGATTCCAAGAAGAGTCCGTAGGTGCAATGCTTAGCCCCCAATGAAGGCTCCTATAAAGAACAAAACTAAAATGCCCAGACTCCAGGGGTCGTCGATTTGATTCATTACCCCAGCCATAACTTGGCAGAAGAGCACACTCCAATCTTTACTGATCGAACCTTCGAATATTCTACAACATTATATCTATTGTAGAACCTCCAGATATGGACCTCAAATATGACTAATATGCCACAAATATGAAAGGAGCATATCCGATTATGCCTCAATATGTTAGAAATAAAAAAACATTCATGTAGGAAAAAACCCTATATACTAAAAGCCAACATAAACATAACCATATCCAAAATACAAACTCTCACTTAAAAAAAATTGTATGTAGAAACATTCCATTGAATGAAAATGCATCTGAGCATAGATGAATTAGATGAGAGGGAATGATCTGATGTTGTGAATATATCCCTGGACATATACCAGATTTTACCCAATGACACAAGATGATATTTATGACCCCCCTTTGCACCAGATCATAGGAAGTTTGCAATAATGGTGTTTATATGTTTTATGATAGCCCAGGGAAACATATATAAATGTAGACTAATATATTCTGCAGAACCAATTTAGCAAGGATCAACCTACCACCAATTGATAGCCATTTGTGTGCCCAGATTGATAACCTACATTCAAACTTGTTTATTAACCATTCCCAATCTGAAATGACATTTCCGTTATCCGTTAGGTTTCATCCTGAAGCCAAGGTAAGTGAATCCGTCCTCCAGAGGACTGGAATCCACCGAAAAAATGCCTGCAATGTCTGTAATTTTTCCCAGTTCATAGGATGTGTGTATGAGCATAGACTTCAAACAGTTCATAAATAAACCAGAGGCGTCCCCAAATTTTGAGATAATGTGGAATAGATGCACACATTGTTCCGAGGAGACCTGTCTAAAAAGTAGAACGCCTGAAAATAATTCTCTAGTCTTCGCCATCGTCTCAAACCTTCAAATACGGAAATATTTCTCATAACCTGCAGATGCCAACTTCGCCTGGCCAAACTTCTGGTGTACCCAATCGAATGTCTGCTACCTTAGCGACTCGTCATCGTCTCACACCCGCTGGTTCTCCGCTGGTTTCTTCGGTAAAGTATTTTCACGTCAGCTCCGTCTAGCTATGGATTGGGTTACTCCTCTCTGCCTTACGCAATATATCCATCTGCACAATCTTCGTTGGAGCCATCATGATCAGCAGAGGATGGGGAGATCTCGCTCTAACTATTTCCCAACGCTTAGAGCTTCTGCAAAGCGTTGCCTCCAGCTCTAGAATTTTTGTAAATCCAAGTTACAGTTATCAAACTTCAATATTTTGGGTGCTTTAAACACTGCTACTGCAAAATTTCTTAATTTTTTTTATTCAGATTCGGGCCACTTTTGGTTATCCGGGCAATTCCTCCGCCTCCATAGACAACTTCATTTTTAAACCCCATCCACCTATCTCCTTCTGCATTGAGATTTTAGTCAATGATAAAGATGATATTTATAACCCCCTTGCACCAGACCATAGGAAGTTTGCAATAATGGTGTTTATATGTTTTATGATAGGTCTGGGAACATATATAAATGTATCCAATAGACTAATATCTTAGGAGTTGTCTACTGACCCAACATAATAGCTTGGACGGCAGTTTTTTGCGAGAATTCCGTAATTTTTATTTCAAAAAATCAGGCAGTTGGAGAGTTTGAATTGTATTTTTTATGGTGGAAATGGATTCAGCACCATCAAAAACCCTTAAGCCACCTAAAATACTGGAGTTTGACAACTCAACCCAGATTTTCAAAAATCTTTACCAAGATTTCTTTCATAATCTTACCAAAATTTCTAAATTATTCTGTAATTTTTTTAAGATTACAACAAACCGCAGAACAAATTTAGCAGGGATCAACCTACCACCCATTGATAGCCATTTGTGTGCCTAGGTTGAAAACCTACATTCAAACTTGTTTATTAACCATTTCCAATCTGAAATAAGAGATATATGTTGGGTTTCATCCTGAAGCCAAGGTAAGCGAATCCGTCCTCCAGAGGACTGGAATCCACCGAAAAAATGCCTGCAATGTATGTAATTTTTCCCAGCTCATAGGATGTGTGTATGAGCATAGACTTCAAACAGTTCATAAATAAACCAGGGGCGTCCCTAAATTTTGAGATAACCTGTCCAAAAAGTAGAACGCCTTCGGTGAAGTATTTTCACCTCAGCTCCGCCTAGCTATGGATTGGGCTACTCCTCTCTGCCTTACGCTATATATCCATCTCCACAGTCTTCGTTGGAGCCATCATGATCAGCAGATGATGGGGAGATCGCGCTCTAACTATTTCCCAATGCTTAGAGCTTCTGCAAAGCGTTGCCTCCAGCTCTCATATATCACGTAAGGCCACTGAACGGTGAATTTTTACCACCGATATCCATTGACGGAAAATCTTTTCATTCCCTGAAAATGCGTTACAATTTGGAGAAAGCCTTCAAATTGAATTTTTTTAATTAGAGAATTGGCATCTTTTGCCCTGAAAATGCCTTACAATTCTCCTAATGGCATTGGAAAATTGACATTTTTTCACCCAAATGCGTTACAATTGGGATAATTGACATCTTTTCCCTGAAAATGCGTTACAATTTTGACAAAGCTTTCAAATTAAATTATTTCAGAGAATTGACATTTTTTTCCGCGTTACAATTCTCCGAGTTGCCATGGAAAATTGACATTTTTCACTGAAAATGCCTTACGATTTGGAGAATTGACATCTTTTCCCTGAAAAGGCTTTAAAATTAAGTAGAGAAAGCCTTCAAATTGAATTGCGGGGAAGAATTGACATATTTTCCCTGAAAATGCCTTACAATTCTCCGAATTAAGTTCAAAAATTGACATTTTTTCACTGAAAATGCCTTACAATTGAAAAATTGACAGCTTTTTCCTGAAACCCACTTAAAATTTAGTGCCCTGTAGACAATTTTTCACTAAAAATGCCTTACAATTTGGATGAGAATTGACATGGTTTCTAAGAAAAAGTTTTAAAAAGTTGGTAGATTAATATCTTTGCGTTGTTTATGGATGCAACAGATTAGCCCAGATTGCAGGTTTTTTTTGCGCTGAAAAAATATTCAGAAAATTGACAGCTTGTACCCTGAAAATGCCTTACAATTCTCCTAATGGCTTCCGAAAATTGTCGTTTTTTCACTGAAATGCATTACAATTTAGATAATTGACATCTTTTCCCTTCAAAAATGCTTACAATTTGGACAAAGGCTTCAAATTAAATTATTTCAAAAAATTGACCTTTCCATTTTTTCCAGCGTTACAATTTTCCAAATTGCCATGAAAAATTGACATTTTTCAAAAATGCCTTACAAATTGGAGAATTGACATATTTTTCCTGAAAATGCTTTAAAATTAAGTGGAGAAAGCTTTCAAATTGAATTGCTTAAAAGAATTGATATATTTTCCCTAAAAAAATGCCTTACAATTCTCGGAATTAAGTCCAAAAATTGACATTTTTCACTGAAAATGCCTTACAATTAAAGAATTGACAGCTTTTCCTGAAAATCCCTTAAAATTCAGTGTCGCCTAGACAAATTTTCACTAAAAATGCATTACAATTTGGATGAGAATTGACATCGCTTCCCAGAAAAAAAACTGGAAAAAATTTGGTAGATTAATATTTTTGGCATTGTTTACGTCCAATAGAATAGCTAGGACTATAGGTTTTTGTCTGAATCTAGTAAAAAAATTAATCTAGTGTTTGAATTGTTTTTGTTGATAATGAAAACAGATTTAATATCATTAAAAATCTTGAAATTTAACACTTGTAATTCAAATTTTCAAAAAACTTTACATTAAATATTCAAATTTTTATCAAAATTTCTAAATTATTTTGTAAGCTTTTTAAAACTACTTGATATCTTTTCCAAAAAAAACCTTAAACATTTGGAAAAGTAATATCTTCTACCTAAAAAGGCTTTAAAAATTCAATGTTTTAGAATTGGGATGATTTGGAAAAATGAATGGAAAAACCTCAAAATTCTGTGTCGTCTAGTAGACAATTTTTGAATGAATTTGAACAACTGATATCGGTTCCCTGAAAAAATAAAAACCTAAAAATTTTCACGATTCACGGACCAAAAAAACCTTAAATTTTCACGGTTCACGGACCAAAAAACACCTTAAAATTTTCACGGTTTACAGACAAAATGAAAGCTAAATTATTATTTTAATAAAAGCTAAAATGTTATTAGTGGATATAATATTTATCATAATCATAAAAAAAACTAAAATATTATTATTAATGATTTGATTGCTAAATTGAGTAAGACAGACATATTCCATTCTCTCATAATCTTTTAAGAGGAAACATGCTCTTTACCATTAGACCCACTCAATCTATAAATTGGTTGATATAATTTTGTGTTACTATTCAATCCAAATGAGGGAACATAAACGTCCTAAGAAATTTAGGATGGTTGTCAAGTGTAATAGAGACTTTTTATATTTTGGTATTGCATGTTGCAATATAATAACAGTAATTATGGGCATTTTTTCTTATTGGACATACTATAATTATTTCGGTTTAAAAATTGGGGTGGTTTTTCTTTTATTTATTTTTTAAATGAACAATTCTCAACACTATATATAATTGAAATTTTTCATCATATTGGGTTTATTGGTTTTCTATACTCTATTGTAGGAGTAGTTTATGTTTATGTTTTGATCATTTTCAAACTTTGTCCTTGTACCTTATGTGGGTATTAACTATGTTTAAAATTCAGTTTGTCTATTACTTTTTAATGAAGATTTTCAATTGTTTTTTTGTTTTTTGTTTTTTTTTTTGTTTTGTTTTGTTTTTTTTTTTTTTTTTTTTAATATTAACAAAATTGAAGGGACTTTATTGTTCATGTTTCAAAGTTTAACAAATCTTTTTGATGGATCCAATGCTCAATTTTAACAATTTCATGATATTTCAAGCTCATGTGACATAAAGATGTCAAATATATATATATATTCGAGACAATAAGTGGTAGCACTAGAGAATACCACATTGTAACATGATGAATCTTATGTGGTATGCCAATGAATATTTTGCATTGAAAATTGTAAAATTCTTATCCTTTCAATTTGAATGGAACTTTACTGGGCTCCATAATATTTTAGGTCCACCTAAGCAAACGAATTATACCCTTAATGTGTTATCAATATGAATAAGTTCTTTCCTAGTCCCAACACTAGAATTAATTGCACTTTACACTATTTTAGGCTTGGGAGGACATGTGAAATAGAGCCCTTGTGTTCTCAAAACAAATGATCCGTGTATTCTCAGATGGTGTTCCTAATGGCTATGTTGATATGTTGGTTCAACGATTCACTTATGATCCAATTCAACTACCTCTAAAAGATGAACCTATTTAGATTATTTATAATCGCATGACACTTGAGAGGAATTGGGAAATCAAACACAATATTGTCAATACATACACCTACCATCCCTTCACCATTAGCAACGTTGTCCCCTAGGTTGAGTCGAGGTGTAGTATACCTAGGGGGTTAATATGGGGTATACCTAGGAAATATTAATAAAGATCTGAAGTTTTTATACTTTTTTCTTGAAGTTATTGGGAATATTTTCTTTCTATTATATTTGTAGGTCAGATTCATTACTGATCAGAAACTGAATCGAGGGCAAAAATTTGCTAAAAAATCGAAGTTCTTGGAATGGAGTGGAACTTGAACGATCGGATAGGTCTCGTCACCCTAATTTTGACGCACTTTGTTTCATCGAAAACTGACTCTGTATGTGAAATTTAGAACTTGTTGTCCGTTTTTACCAACAACTAAAATTTGTGCAGAATTGACAGGATGATGACTAGGCAGATCAGTCAAAAAAAAGAATATTCCAAGAAATATTCCTTGGAATATTCCACCAGTTGGTCCTATGATCCACTGACAAGTGTCATTTCGGGATTGGTTGATGAGGTTGGTGATTTGTTGCAATTTGATTGGATGTTGGAGGGCGAATGGAGTGAGGGCACGTGGTGCAGCCAGGGGCTGCCATGGACCCCCAAATGGAAACATATGGCAAGTATGGTCGAAATGTGGAATGTTTTATTGAACAAAATTTCAAACCAAACGATGGGCAGGGGTTGGGGTCGACCCCACGACCTCCCTCGCAACAACACAACGACGTACGATTACTCCACACCATAGTCCTTATTAACCAATGGACTTTGCATATATTTAAATTTTCACATATGATGTAACGACGGAGGAAGGGGCCAACCCCGCGGGACCAGCCCCCTCACCATATAACCATACGCATAACCTTAGGCATGAGCTCCAGTATAACGTGTCGATTAAGCGCTTAACCCTCCATTAACCCCACTTAAACTTCAACTAATCACGCTTATCTCTGTAATTAGTTTGGCAGAGTCTGCCAAATTCGGCACGATCTCCAATTTTGGTGGAGTTAACTAGAGTTCTCTCCAGTTTTGGAGGAGCTTTCGTAGGCAAAAGTGATGAGGCCATAACTTGAGCAAATTTTGACCAAATTAGGCTCAAAAAGAGTCTATCCTAGCATTTTTGCACATTCTGAGTGCATTGGAGCAGGTTTGAGAGCCATCAGAGCTCAGGAAATGACTGTATTCAAATTTTTGATCAATTAATCAAAGAGGGTCAAGCCATTGAAGCTGGTTCAAGGAAATGTAGCCCAGGAGGGGTGAACTCCTTCATCATTACTGTGTAATGTGCTTACTGTGTATTATATTCTCTGCAATTTACTTAATGTTTATGTGTTTTTAAAGGTAATTTACTTCATGAATCGCTCATAAAAGACACACAAATTTGACACACAAACTCTCTCATAAACTTGCTATTTGACACCATCCTTAAGAACTTTTCTTTTATACTGATGAGGAAGCTACCACAACAAAACTATTTTGTCCTATTCAGATCATTTTTGGTATCAGAGCCATAGTTTAGCTCATTTTAGCCCAAGTTTATCTCAGGGTTTGTCAAGGTTAGCTAGAAAATTAGCTATTGGTTTTGTATTTGTGCAAGGATAATTTAACTGTGTGCAAGTTTATGTGTGTAGGCTTAAGAGAGGAGAAGGTCAAGATTTAGGACCCAACTCTCAAATCACAACAAAGAAGCTTTTTTTAATGCATTACAAGTGTGAATATGGCAACTTCATCCAACACCGATTCTAATCAATCTTCCTTAGCAAGACTCTTTAATGAAGAGATGTTGCAGAAACTCTTCATCATAAGAGATGTGGTGCAAGAGATGGTTGAAGATAGGAAGGAGAGCAGTAGGCTTCAGGAGCAGTTGATGGCCATGAAGGAGGAGAAGCAAGAGCTTCTTGAAAATATGCATGAGATGGAGACTCAGTTCTATATTGCAAATGAAACCCTAGCAAATATGCATGAGATGGAGACTCAACTCCATATTGCAGATGAAACCCTAGCAAAGATGCATGAGATGGAGATTCAACTCCATGATGTCAAGGAAACCCTAGCCAAGTATGTGCATGAAAATGAGGTATGAAAATAATTTTTATCTTCAATTCCCTCTCAAGATGAATGTTTTTGTGTTCTTTAAAGACACACTAGAGAAATAGGGTCCACATTGTTTTAAAAAATGGGCTATGAAGGTAAAGAGTTAGGCAAACATGCACAAGGAATTATAAACCCTATTGTTGTTGAGGGAAGGTCTAGGTACATGGGTCTAGGTTTTGGTGAAAAAGATGATGTAGATAACACAAAAACCGTGGAGACTTTTGGAAATGTTTCAAGAAACAATTCCATTACATATTCACTACATCAAGATTGTGTTCGTGGAGAATACAACAGGTTTACACCCATTGTTGAAGAGATTGCTTTTAGCCATGCAAGTAGTGGTTATGGACAGCAAGAATATGGAGAATTATCCAAAGCCAAGGAGGCACATGAAGGTGTTCCAAGAAATACTTTCATTACATGTTCATTACCTCAAGCTTGTGAGGTTTGTGTTCATGATAAATGCAAAATTTTTACACCCACTTTGCAAGAATATGTTCATAAGCATGCAACTAATGAAAATGGTAAACAAGAGGATGTTGAAAGCTCTAAAGCCATTGAAGCCATTGTTGGTATTCCGAAGAGAGCCACTACCTCATCAAATTTACCTCCTCAAGAAGACGACAGAGGTTAATGTGCAAGGTATAAATATGTCTTTAATAAAGTTGCTTTTAATTATGATAAACATGGGAAATCCTCACATAAGATTTAGACAAAATTTACATGTTCCTTTTGTGGTTTGAATAACCATATTGTTTTGAGGTGTTGGAAGAAGATGGCCATACACAGGAAACTTTCAAAAAAAAGGAGATAGAAAGTGAAAGGTCGAATGGACAATGCAAACCATGTTGAAAAGAAGATGCAATTATTTTGCACTCATTTCCATAAGAAGTGTCATCTTGTAGAAAAGTGTTGGACTTTGTATCCAACAAGTCATCCACGACATTTGAGGAAGGTGGAGAGAGATTTTGACAAGAATGGAAAAGAGGATTCCATAGTTGATGTGGGTCAGCATTATACACATGATGAAGTGCATCTGAAAGAAGTGTCGTTGAAGTGGTTTGGAAAGAGATGGTTATATTTATTAACCAATTAAGGCCTTGCATTTATTTTGATAATTGATGCAAATATTTCCTTATTGATGCATTTCCTTGTTATCTGAATGCATTTATCTTCTCTTGAAAGTATGATGCATATTGCACGAAGCAAGATGTTGGAAAAGTAGATTTATGTTCACTCACTTAGATGCAGCAAAGATGAAAATTTGTAGTTTAAATTTGCATGTGGATGCATTTATTTTTCTCTAGAATGCATGTTGCATTTTTACACTAGGATGGTGTTTGAAAGTGAAGTATGTTGACTCACTTTGTTGCAGAAAATTTGGTCATTTAAGCTCTTTAAGTACTCGTACATACCAATGGGATTCTTGTACTTATGATTGTACTTGCGAGAGATTGAGCATTGTATACATGCATGGGAGTTTCTGTGTGTGAACAATGGATTTTTTTATAGTTTCATTGTGTTTAAACATGCATGAGTGATTGACTTGTGTTGGTTGATTGCTTTGTTTACATGTATGTTGTCAACTTGAGAGTGTTGATCATTTTCACATGCATAAGTGATCGACTTCTGTTGGTCGATTGATTGTTACATGTATGACTTATCGACTTGGAATACTTGATTTAGTCTGCAAGGATGAAATGGAGATGTTGACGAATTGTTTCATGAGATGTGAAATTCTTGTTATTTTGGGAAAAGAATCATCAAGTGTTGTACATTCTTTTGTTTGACTTAAGATTCAATGGTTTGAAGATGCATGTTTTGTTGAATTGTGTTTGGTCGATGGGTTTATATACAAAGATGTAAGAATGCATGGTGATGTTCACAGGATGTGACATTTGTTGCTTTGAAGGAGAAAAAGGAAGAGATCGTCAAGTTGTGTTTCTTGCATGATGTTTTTTTCAAGTTAGTGGTTTTTCTTGTGACAAGATGTCTCGAAATTTTGGAAGGTCCGGTCTTGAGCGAGAGGCTCATGATTAGCCTTCATTCTCAAATCATGGCATGAGAAACATGTCAATATTGGAGAATGATGGAATCAAGAAGTGGAAAGAGGGAAAAGATGACAAAATATTGTAGCAAAAACAACAACCCTTTTGTAGACCATATGATGCATGAGGCCAAGAAGCAAAAGAGATAGCGGAGACATTCTTCCAAATGTGGAATTTGGTACCGTGGAGGTAAAATAATGGTCATTTTATTTCTATTGATTACTAATATTTGAATTCATTGTTGTAGTTCACTCAGATGGGCTTAAATTGGAAAAGAGTTTCCAAGGATAAGCTTACATAAAATGCATGTTTATGCAAAGGAGGAACATGATTCTCAGTGGGAATGCCATCAGTCAAGCTTTCCAAGGACAAAGAGATTGCTTTGTTATAGAAAGATGTTTTTCATTAGTCAGCAAGCAGCTAGCAAAGGTCAGCAGCGAAAGGAGGACATTGGTTGAAGTACCAAGCCATTTGCAAAAGTAGGCATGTCAAGGAACCAAAGTGGTTTTGATGAAGATTTTTCCAAGTAGAATCAAGTCGATAGAACTTGGAAAGGTGAAGAGGATTAAACTCTCATCAGATAACCATCTTTTGTAGGTCCAAAATCCTTTCAGTGGGAAGGAGTGATCAAAAACTGAAATGGGGGCAAAAATTTGCTAAAAATTCAAATTTCTCATAATGGAGTGGAACCTAAACGACCATATAGGTCTCATCATCCTAATTCTGGCGCACTTCGTTTCATTGAAAACCGACTCCGTATGGGAAAGTTAGATCTTGCTGTCCATTTTTACAAACAACTAAAATTTGTGCAGAATTGACAAGATGATGACTGGGCAACCTAGTCAGAAAAAATAATATTCCAAGGAATATTCCTCCAGTTAGTCCTATGAGCTGTTGACAAGTCTCATTTCGGAATTGGTTGATGAGGTTGATGATTTGTTACAATTTGATTGGATGTTGGAGGGCCAATGGAGTGAAGGCATGTGGTGCAACCAGGGGCTGCCACGTACCACCCCCCCCCCTCTCCCCATCCCCAAAATGGAAACATATGGCAAGTATGGTCGAAATGTGGAATATTTTATTGAACGAAATTTCAAACCGAAGGACGGGCGGAGGTCGGGGTCGACCTCGTGACCTCGCCCCCAACAACACAACACCATACCATTACTCCACACCATAGTCCTTATTAACCAATGGACTTTGCATATGTTTAAATTTTCACATATGATGTGACGGCGGGAGGAGGGGGCCAACCCCGCGGGACCAACCCCCTCACCATATAACCATACTCATAACCTCGGGCGAGAGCTCCAGTATAACGCACCAATTAAGCACTTAACCCTCCATTAACTCCGCTTAACCTTCAACTAATCACGCTTATCTCTGCAGTTATTTTGGCGGAGTCCGGTAGATTTGGCACGACCTCCAATTTTGGTGGAGTTAACTGGAGTTCTCTCTAGTTTTGGAGGAGCTTTCCTAGGAAAAATTGATGAGGCCATAACTTGAGCAAATTTCGACAAAATTAGGCTCAGAAAGAGTATATCCTAGTATTTTTTGACATTCTGAATGCATTGGAGCAGGTTTGAGAGTGATCAGAGCTCAAGAAATGACTATATTCAACTTTTTTATCAGTTAATCAAAGAGGGCCAAGCCATTGAAGTTGGTCCAAGGAGACGTAGCCCAGGAGGGGTGAACTCCTTCATCACTACTGTGTAATGTTCTTATTGTGTATTATATTCTCTGCAATTTACTTTTTGTTTATGTGCTTTTAAAGCTAATTTACTTCATGAATTGCTCATAAAAGACACACAAATTTGACACATAAACCCTCTCATAAACTTGATATTTGACACAATCCTTAAGCACTTTTATTTTATATTGATGAGGAAGCTAGCATAACAAAACTAGTTTGTCCTAATGAGATCAATTACAAGTGGAATCAGAGCACTTTCTTGGGCAAAGTTAGGGATATTTTTTTATTTTTTTTTCATTTTTGTAGGACATTTTTGGGTGGTGAGTTTGCAGAACATATATGAAGATTTTGGTGCAATTTTTCTAAAACTAATAGAAAATATGGATTCCTTGCAAAAAAATAGTCAATTTCAAAAAAAATTCAGTTGAATCAAAGTCCAAATGAGGGAGATAGCATTGATTTAAAATCAATGGTGTTGCATAAATTTTTCTAACAGTAATTCGTGGACAGTGGCTCTCCTGACATTTTTGCAGTTTTTGGTGCATAATTTTAGACAAATAATAATATATCTCAGCTCCCCTTGAAAATCACCCGATTAAAAAAAAATCAGTCAAATCAGAGTTTGGATGAGGGAGTTATCGTTGATTTAAAATCAGCCATTTGTTCAGAAATTTTGTGATGGCGGGCCCGTTGCAGTGCAGATTTGAGTTTCCAGAGTGCCTGGATCGGGATTTCAGTCACTTAGGAAGACGTAGAATGACTATTCCACTTCTGAAAACATGCTATAATAAGGATTTCAAGCTATATTGACAAAGTTGTGGTCATTTTAAAATTTCGCCCAACCGTAAGTAATTTCTAAAAACCCTCACTCTCTTTTCATGGGTTCTAGAAAGAAGTTTACAGGAAAAGGTGATGGCCCTATTGTTAAAGCACTTGTACAATTTGTTAATATTGAAAGCCTGGGGCTTTGGCAGCCTCCATTAAGTATTATGCGGAAGATGAGATTGTTATATGGTGGAGTTCACTTGACGATGAGGTTCTGAATTTATGTAGTCATGACGAAATTGAAAAACTCTTGTTGGACGAGGGGCCTCATGTTGGAAAGCGGGACACTGAGATCATGGATAAGTGGTCTCAATATGGAAAGAAGGACACTAATATCATGGACAAGTGGTCTCGTGCTGGAAAGCAGGACATTAAGATAATGGACAAGTGGTCTCAATCTGGAAAGAAGGACACTAAGAGCCCTAAAGGCTTATTTTTTACTAATATTTCTATATTACAGGTTCGTGGATGTATTCAGCATAATAATATCAGTGTGTCTATCAATCCTAGTTGCAAGCATAATTTTATTAATGTTAATGTAGCAAGAGAATTACAAGTTTCAGCAAAATACATTGCAAAAACGCAGGTTGATAATGAGGAGGTGCAAATTTATAAATATTTGAAGATTTATATGGATAAGTATGTGTTGCATTCTAATTTTTATACTTCAGATATGGACAATGTGGATGTTTATTTGGGATAGACTTGGATGGAATCAGTTGGTACTGTCAATGTTAATGTATAGAAGAAATTCATGAAGCTTTGGTATAAAAAGAAGAAATTTACATTACAGGATATTTCCATTAGAAACCAGGCAGAGAATGGGGAGACAGAAGCAAAAATCTCTAATGACACTGACACATCAGATGATGAGCTTTTGATGGTTGACAAACACACACAAACATCAAACCAAGTACCAGAAAAAGCACTAGGCACCACTCATATACAAATAGTGGAGGTACCAAAAAAGCAGCAGACACCACTCAGGCACCAATAGTAGAGGAATGAACGAAATATCCTCCATAAGTTTAATATTCAGCATATCACCACCTTCATCGCCCAACAAGACAACAACTAGCAAGATGGAAAATAATTAGAAACAAGGAAAACAACCGACGACCCATCCACAACACATCAATGGAGAGGAACCACCAAAACCAACGTCCATCTTAAGAGAGCGAGGCACTCGATAGATCGAGTGTTCACATTTCGCTAAGATGGATTGATGCACGTGCATGGTACCAGTGGACTACTCTTTTGAGTAGATCTTATTATTTGTGTTCTTCTCATGTTTTGGGGACAAAACATGTTTAAGGGGGGTGGAATGTAGTATGTCTAGGGGGGATAATATGGGGTATACCTAGGGGGGATCATATCGGGTACATAGGAAGGTACCCAAGAAAATAATATAATGTAAGGATAATAAATGCATGGGTCATAATTAATAAATAAAGTGGTTAACCCACATTATGCAAGGGACCACAAGTAGTTAGGAAATAATGTAATAAGCCCATGGTATTGGATGTATGACCCATGGTATTGTATCTATGAAGGCTATATAGAGACTAGAGACTCTCCATTGAGGATGTGAAGGATTATTGTATTGAAAAGCATATGGCTTATGGAGTGATCTCATTCCTTAAGGAGTAGTTGTATGGTGTTTCCCTACCTCAAGGGTTTTGATATTAATAAAGATGCATTTCCATTTTTTATATTTTTGGATTAATCTTGTTATTTTTTTGGCATATTTGCATATTCATTATAATTACAGGCCAGATCTATTACACGAGGCAACATATGTGTCCATCATTCTTGATAAAATAACCCAAACCCTAACTCTAGGTCGTAAAGTTATATTTGAATACACCAACATTTTAATCACGTGGGACATGGAGAATCTCTTGAATGAATTTAGTTTTCATTATCAAGAATTGCTCGATTTCCATTATTGAGGAGAGAATGGGAAAATTTATGTAGAAAGATACTAGGATGGCATGTGGAAGGAATTGAATTTTCTCTGTCTTCATTTCCAATACAAGGATGAAAACAAGGAGACATTTTTGTCAATCAAGGGATATGAATTATTGTTCAACATAATCGATGAAATCCTTCTTAATTTATGCCAGATAATTCTTTATCAAAGAAGTTGGTTGATAATGATTTGAAGCATTTAGATGTGTCTCTTATTAAGAACCACATTTATGTATCCAAAGTAAATACATTTTTACGAAAAATAATGAGTTATATATGAATCATTGCAAGAAAATTGGGATCCATGGTATATATATTTCCAACGAAGCCAATTTTCATTCACTGCATTATGTATTTTCAATTAGCCAATAAATAAAACATGAGTAATCTATTGTTATGATCAAGTAATTTGTGTTCATGCTTTCACAATGACTTCAAACAAAACTAGAATACCTTTAAACTGAGAATAATGTTGTCCGCTCACGCATCTCTTCTAAATGTTTCAAGAAAGTTGTTTGTATACACATTTACGAAGAGGTACAAGATGAATGTGTAAACCCACAAAGATTAGAAAGAGTGTTAATATCACATAAAATACGTTATTTGTCACATCAATATCATTAATATTTAATTAAAACACTCTAGGGACCTAGAAAAGTTACCTTGATTAATTTATGTTAAAAAATGTAGCAAGAGAGGCTCAATGTGACTTTAGCCTTATTCAAATTGAGTAAATTGAATTTCCACATCAACAAGACAACTTAGATGCAGTTAACTAGTGTGACATGGCTTTGGTCACTTAGTTAGCTCAGTAAATTTGAGTTAGAGGGCTTGTAGTTCAATTATGCATGTGTGATTACTAAATTGTAGCAAACCAGTTTAGTTATTTTCAATTGTATTCAGTTAACTTGCCTCTAACTATTGATAGAATCAATTTAAGTTTAGTTTTGCACTGGGATAACACTCTAACTCGGAGATATGTCAGTTAACTGATCAATCAACCCAAAATAGCTAATGCATGCATGGAATTTGAATTCCTTAGCTGAAGTGGAGATGGCAAGTCAGTGCAACATGAGTTGTATACTAGTTGAGTGTATAGTTGTTGCATGAGGTCAGGAGATCAATCCTTAGGAATTTTGCAAGCAAATAGGAGGAAATTCCTATATTTTAGGAGCTAATTTCCTCAAGGATTGAGGGAGGAAATATAAAGCTAGATGAGCAAATAACTGGCTAAGTGTTGGCTAGATTTTCTCATTCATCAGAAAGAACAATTATTCTTTTGTAGGTTGTGCTCATAGCTGGAACAATCAATTGTAATAGTTTCTCTATTCAACTGATTAATTAAAACAAGATTGAGGGGTTTTTCCCAGTTGGGTTCCCCTAGAAATCATTGTGTATTTTTTATTTTAATTATTGCATGTTGTTCTAAATTTTGATTTCCATTCTGCAAATCAGTAGAGTAGAACTGTGTCTCTTGTTTTTCGGTTGAAATATTGAGCAGTTGAAATTTATATCAAATATCTGCATGGTATCAGAGCCCTGAAATCACATTAGAACCAATATTTCAAACTTGCCTCTCAAGAATTTTGAAGTAGCAGCTTCAGTGCAACAAGTTTTCTTCATGATCAAGTGAATGTCTTTCAACGGACTAGGATTGGAGTATGCTCTCGAGGGTAGATCAAATTTCATAGCCTGGAATGATCGAATGGAAGTAGTGCTTGATGAAAATGGTGTTAGAATATGTGGAAATTTACATTGCAAAAACTCCACAGTTAGATGCACAGTAGTGAACCTTGTGGAAGAAGGATGTTGCAAAGGCGAGGAGAATTATTTTGGAAGGTGTGAGAGGCCATGTGGTCTCAAATATCCATGGCAAAGAGACACCATTTTTTATGTGGAAGATATTGATTGAGTTATTCAAAAATAGCAGTGACCATAGAAAATTGGACATGAAAGACAAACTTTGAAACATCATGGTGCAGAAAAATGGCACTATTCTGCGGTATCTCTCTAGGTTTACACAAGTTCGATATGAGCATAGAGGGGTTGGGGTGAATGTAGCAGAAGATGACCTAGTGAGCCTAGTTGTTAGGCCCCTTATTGTTAGTGTTAGTGTAACCCCCTTATTGTTATTTTTATGCCCATGTAGTCCCCATATTGTTATTTTTGTGCCCCATACAAGCCCACTATTGTTATTGTTGTGTCGTTACATTATTGTTGTTATGTAGAATCTTATTATATTGGGACCCCTTAGACTCTTATATATAAAAAGTAGGTTTTGTCATTTGTATCATCCAATAAATGTTCATTTATGCAATGTATAGAAGGTTTCCCCCTCGAAGAGGTTGATTTCTAAGTCATTGATCTATCTTTTCTTCTATTTTGTAAGCAGGTTTCATAACATTTGGTATCAGAGCTTGGGATTCTAGGTATTGAATTAAAAAAATAAAAAATAAAAATTTAGATTAAAAAAATATAAAAATATAAAAGCAATTTAAAATCATTTAAAAAATAAATAAAAAACAAAACAAAAAAAAAACAATTTTTTTTTTGTATAGTTGGTGTAGCATCGGGTGTGCTCTAGCCCTGAAATTTTTTGGAGGGGCTAAGACACACTTGAAATCCAAAACCCAGAAAGTGTTTTGAGAAATTTCAGTTGGTGTTCAAGTTATTCAAATAATTAATTATTTTAATGGATTTCCTAAGTCTAAACTTAGGAAGTTTAAATAATTAAAATGAATTAATTAGCACATGTGCTACAATGTTCTAAAAGGCACGGATCGAGCAGTCTTTTAATCTCACTCGTTGATGAAATTTTTAATATCGGTTGTTGAAGGGTTCAACGAAAAAGTATAAGAGAAAGGCTTGAGGGTCAGATGGAGACACACACACAGAGGCAAAGCTGAGAAATAAATCTGGAATTCTAGGGCAGGGTTTGCTAAGAATTTCGGGTGGAATTTTCTGCAGTGAGAGGTAGTATTGGCTAAGGGGATGATTGGATCCCAGAGCCAAGAGTTAGTAAGAGGCGGAGAAGCAACAAAAAGGACATCGCAAAGAAGTAGAGCAGCAACTACGTAGGTGTTGCGCAGCCGCTATGCAGGTGCTACGCACGACAATGCAAAGGCTCCAAAGGGCTTCAAAAATTACGCATAGGGTCTCCAGGGCTAGCATAAGGCCTGCTTCACCCTCTCAGGGGTTACACAGTCCCTCTTTGGGCAGCGCGGTGGCATTCTGAAGCTAGTAGGGCCGACACTGGGGCTTCATGGGTAGCACTGGGTTTCTAGGGCCAAATCCGGGTTGAGTCTTGTAAATCCCATTTGAGGGTGTGGATCAGTCAGATATTTGGTCCTAGATTTACAGGTTAGCTACAGATTTGATTTCTTTTATTCTCTGTCGGGATTTCTAGATCTGGAACCCAGATTTACTGTACTCGGAATCTACTTAATCAATAAACCCTCATATCTGCAACACTGGTTTTCCCGCTTTGGGTTTTTCTGGGGACTTATGTCCAAAAATCCATGTGTCACTTTGTTGGATAAGAGTATTATTCAGTAAATAATCTGCATGTGTAGATTGTAGTTGTGTTTATTTCGGTATTTTATCAATCTAATTTCTGAAAATAGCTTGTAATAATTTAAATCAAGTAGGAGAAATAAACCATGATACTTCAGTATATTTTACACATGGTATCAGAGCGATAGCAGATCAAGATGAATCTCCAGCAATCAGATGAAGAAATATTTTTATGCAGGGTGGCAGAGAAGCAACAGAGCCGAAAAGGGCAACTTGACAGCAGAAGAATGCAGATCCAGAAAAGGACAGCGTTGAAGCTACAGAAGGCCATCAAGCTTACACAGAGCCTTCCCAGGTCAGCGTAAGGACTGCGTCACCTAGTCTAGGGTTACGCAGTCCACTTCTGAGCAACGTTGAGGCTATGTTGGGCCAGCTAGTGAGACATAATCCATTCATTTCTTCAGTTGCAGAAATGTTTTTCCAATATCTGAAAGCAGTGCTTCAAATCTTCAGCAGTGCTAGTGTGGTGGAGATTCTGCAGGTGCAGAATTATAACTAGCTAAGTCAACAAAGGCGGGAGGAAGACAGTTACTCAGTAGATTTGAGCCAAACAGATCTGAGATTCGATCAAGATGATCAAAGAGTGTTGTCTGATTTTGTTTGGGTGAAATATTTCCAAGAGGGAAATTAGTGTTCAATAGAAGAAATTACTAGAGGGTTTCATGTCACCAAGAAACCCGAATCCAGAGGGAGAAGTACTGGTTCTGTCAAATCTGAGCAAGATGGCTCGATATGGACTGAGATATCAGGACAGGTTGGACGACATGTCCAACTATGTTATCTGGAAGGCCATAATCTTGTCATTCCTAAATGAGTATGGTCTCAAAGATCATGTAGACAAGGTTCTTGTTGTACCAACCAATGTTGATCCTCTTAAGAAGTATGAAGAAAATCAAGCGTGGACCAAGCGTTTGATCATAGACGGAGTTAAGGACCACGTTATACCTCACATTTCTGGGAAGACTACAACAAATTACATGTGGGTGTCCTTGGACACGATGTACCAAGGAGGCTCTGTCCAACGAAGGATTCTTCTGGAGAACCAGATGCAGTAGTTCCAAATGATGAAGGGTGAAGAGATAGATCCATTCCTCTTCATGCTTCAAGCTATCTGAGATCAGCTGATTGGCATAGGTGCTACTCCATATGAGGGGCTCTTAGTGAGGACTGCCCTAAATGCAGTCTCCGAAGAATGGGAAATGTTTGTCCAGAGCATTCTAGGAAGGGAAGCGTTGCCATCATGGGCAAATATGTGGGCTATCCTCTGCCAAGAGGAGATCAGGAGGATCACCAAGAGGCAGAATATTAGTGGTGGTAGCAGAAAATCCAAGGTCAAAGAGGAGGAGGATGGTGCAGCCCTTGCATCAGAGGAAAGGAAGCAGCAAGGGAAGAAGAAGAGGGACCTTTCCAAGGTCCAGTGCTTTAATTGTGGGGATCTTGGACACTTCACCAGCACTTGTCCTAAGAAGAATGCCAAAGGATCTTTTGATTCCAAGGCTACAGCAACAAAGGTTTATGGCTTTGATGATGATGCAACCATGAGTTCTCATGCACCTCAAGAGAAGAGGTGGGGTGACATGGATCTGTAGAGCATCTACAGATAGTGGCAGGATCCTTGAGTCAGCCCTACTCTTGGATCACATACGAGCTACAGGAGCCTTAAGACGGTAATAGGATGAGTCAGGAGATGGTTGCAGAAGGTCACATGAAGCAGAAGGGGAGCTGAAGAGTTGAATAGGGAGCAACATAATGCAGAGGCAGCAGTAGCGCAGAGGCGTTGATGGGACTTCAGCTATGTAGAGAGGTTGTGCTCCCGTAGTATAGTGTTGCAGCATAACAGTGTCTCTAGGAGGACAACATAAATCAACATCCAAGGAGCTTCAGTGATGGAAGGAAGCCTGACTTATCTGTCAAACAGTTGGGCAGAAGTCTTTCAGTTGCTTACTTCTCGGCAACTGAGTTGCAGTGCAGCAGTTAACAGTGGCAATGTTATGGGTAGCATGATGTAGCAATTTGAGAGGGAGATGCAGTAAAAATGTGGCAGTATTAATGGCAGTGGCATGGGCAGCATTACAGAGAGAACCAGTGCAGTTGATGGAGGGTAGTAGGCCAAGCAACAGCAAAACAAAACCAACAGCAAAATCTTGCAGTGCATGTTGTGAATGCATTGTTAGAGCACACTTCATGCTAAGAGGGAGTGTTAAGATTTATATAGTTGGTGTAGCATCGGGTGTGCTCTAGCCCTCAAATTTTGTGGAGGGGCTAAGACACACTTGAACTCCAAAACCCAGAAAGTGTTTTGAGAAATTTCAGTTGGTGTTCAAGTTATTCAAATAATTAATTATTTTAATGGATTTCCTAAGTCTAAACTTAAGAAAATTAAATAATTAAAGTGAATTAATTAACACATGTGCTGAAATGTTCTAAAAGGCACGAATCAAACAGTGTTTTAATCTCAACCGTTGATGAATTTTTTAATCTCGGTCGTTGAAGGGTTCAATGAAAAAGTATAAGAGAAAGGCTTGAGGGTTAGTTGGAGACACACATACAGAGTCAGAGCTGAGAAATAGATCTGGAATTCTAGGGCAGGGTTTGCTAAGAATTTCTAGAGGAATTTTCTGCAGCGAGGGGTAATATTGGATAAGGGGATGATCGGATCCTGGAGCCAAGAGTCAGTAAGAGGCAGAGGAGCAGCAACAAGGACAACGCAGAGAAGCAGAGCACCAACTATGTAGGTGTTGCACAGGTGCTACGCAGGGCAGCGTAGAGGCTCTAGAGGGCTTCAAAAATTACGCAGAGAGTCCCCAAGGCCAGCGTAAGGCCTGCATCACCCTCTCATGGGTTACGCAGTCCTTCTCTTGGCAGCGCAGTGGCATTTTGAAGCTAGCAGGGCTGATGCTGGGGCTTCAAGGGCGGCGCTGGGGTTTCTTGGGCCAGATCTGGGCTGAGTCTTGTAAATCTCGTTTGAGGGTGTGGATCAGTCAGATATTTGGTCCTAGATGTACAGGTTAGCTGTAGATTTGATTTCTTTTATTCTTTGTCGGGATTTCCAGATCTGGAACCCAGATTTACTGTACTTAAAATATACCTAATAAATAAACCCTCATATTTGTTGCACTGGTTTTCCCGCTTTGGGTTTTTTTGGGGACTTATGTCCAAAAATCCATGTGTCACTTTGTTGGATGAACGTATTAGTCAGTAAATGATTTGCATGTGTAGATTGTAGTTGTGTTTATTTCGATATTTTTTTAATCTAATTTCTGAAAATAATTTGTAATAATTTAAATCAAGTAGGAGAAATAAACCATGATAATTCAGTAGATTTTACACAATTAGGCCCCTTATTGTTAGTGTTAGTGTAACCCCTTATTGTTATTTTTGTGCCCATGTAGTCCCCATATTATTATTATTGTGCCCCATACAAGCCCACTATTGTTATTGTTGTGCCCTTACATTATTATTGTTACGTAGACTCTTATTATATTGGGACCCCTTAAACTCCTATACATAGAAAGTAGGTTTTGTCATTTGTATCATCCAATAATTGTTTATCTATGTAATGTAAAGGAGGTTTCCTCCTCGAAGAGGTTGATTTGTAAGTTGTTGATCTATCTTTTCTTCTATTTTGTGAGCTAATTTCATAACATTTGGTATCAGAGCTTGGGATTCTAGATATTGAATTATAAAATAAAAATAAAAATAAAATTGAAATAAAATTTTAGATTAAAAAAAAAATAAATAAATTAAAAAAAAAAACAAAAAACAAAACAAAACAAAAAAACATTTTTAAAAATAAAATTTAAAAATAAACTTAAAATTAAAAATTAAAAAAAAAATGAATAAAATAAAATATTAAATTAAAAAAAATAATAAATAAAACTAAAACTAAAAATACAAAATAAATTAAATTTAAAATATAAAAAATAAATTGTAAAAATATATTAAAATTTGTTAAAAATAATATTAATTTAATTTTTTTTTAAAAATTGTTAAATTTTAATAAATTAAAAACAAAACTTTATATTTAAAAATAAAAAAATTAAATTAAAAAAAAAATGTTAAATTTTAATTAAAGAAAGTAATTAATTAAAAAAAATTAATTTAATTTTTAAAAAAATGTATTTTCTTTTTAAATTTAATTCAATAATTTTTTTTAATTAAATAAAATTTAATATTTTTATTTAAATTTAATTTTTATTTTTGAACATTGTCTGGTTGAAAAGCGTGGACAAAATATACTTAAATGTGATTATCATGTAAAGATTTTTTATACAATTTATGGATCACATATTTTGAATTGTTAGATCTAAGACTTTTGTGATCCATAATGTAGATAAAAGAACTTTCGGATTAATCACATCATTAGGATTAGGTCAATCCTAATGATGTGATTAATCCGAAAGTTCTTTTATCTACATATTTTGAATGTTTAAACTAAAATAAGAACGGTACCTACCGTGGAAAAATATTTGATGTCAGCAACCACGTAGCTCAAACTTTTTATAAAAATCACATTGGTACGAAGACAGAGTGTAGGACGCCAAGCAACAACCACAATCCGTTGTATGCATGTACTTGTGAGAGTCCAATCACAGGTCCATGTAATGAGGCTTCCAAACTCTGAGGAGTATCGGCTCTTCAGCATCAACTTCTTCAAAAACATGCAAAAGAACTTGAGAACATGCAGGCCGCAAAATTTTCCAAGTACAGGACAATGTGGATTGACATCTGATTTAAATTTCAAGATGCAGTGATTGAAACTTGTTTGTATACAAAAATTGCGATGGTTGTGATCGGAGAGTCAATTGAGCACCTTATCAACACGACTAGACGACAGACGGATCACAAGTGTTCTATCCTTGATTTTCTTGGGAAACTCATCAAAATGTATATAGAAAGCCTTCATTATATAGTAATGGAGGAGGTCGAGTGTTGGATAAAGATAACAAAGACAACTGGATAAATGTAAGTTTCTATGTAAGCTTACAATTCATCATACTTAGCTCATAGGCAAATGAAACAATGACAACTGGATAAATGTAAGTCTCTATGTGAGCTTACAATTCATCATACTTAGCTCATAGACAAATGCAGCGTTGGAAAAGATAAACTCCAACAACACTTTAGAGAAAGCCTTCAAATTGAACTGCTTCGGAGAATTGACACATTTTCCCTCAAAATGCCTTACAATTCTCCGAATTGCTTTGGAGAATTAACATTTTTTCATTGAAAATGCCCTACCATTTGGAGAATTGACATCTTTTACCTGGAAAAGCCTTAAAATTCAGTGTCATATAGCCAAAATGGTGCTTTAAAAGTGAATATCTTTGTTACATTGACATTTTTTCCCTGAAAATGCCTTATGATTTGGAGAAAGCATTCAAATTGAATTGCTTTGGAAAATTGCAATCTTTTCCCTAAAAATGACTTACCATTCTCTAAGTTGCTTCAGAGAATTGACATTTTTCACTGAAAATGCCTTACAATCTGGGGAATTGACATCTATTTCCTAAAAATGCATTTTTTTAAAGGAGAGAAAAATCAAACATGTTCTATTAAGGAAAGTCCATGTTTAAATATCACTGAAATTCCATGTTTAGATATGACTGATATTCTTTGTAGAAGGGACATATCTATGACTGATATGACTGAAATTCCATGTTTAAATATCGCTTATTCGGCCAATGTCGAAAGGCACATTTTCGAAGACAATTGCATTTATACCTAGCCAAATGCCCCAGTATATGAAGAAAGGTAAAGACCTGTCCTTCCAGGATTATGCCATCCACATTCTATAGCATTCTTCAATAGTCTAAATGTGTCATCATCCATTTATCTTTAAGTTCTGTAAGACACAAATCCAAATGACAATGGAGAAAGGGCATTGAATAAATAAGTACATCACATCCTCCACAAAGCCTTGACATAATTATCACCTCCCTAGACCTTGGAAGCCCCACTTACAATGATATCTCCATACCAACTATCCCAAGAGTTTATCTTTAAAAGCTACGTGCCAAGACTAGATATGTCTGACCCAACACTTTTCTATATGAGAATGTAAAGAAAAAGTAACAAAAGAGTACATGTGATGTACTGATATCTAACCCAAGTGAACACCACCATTCTAGCAAATTTTATCATCATGTAGTCCAATTATAATACCTTCCATTTTTAAATTAGAAAAGTATCTATCCCAAATCTCAGCGAAATCACCAAATATATTTAAGTCTACAACATTCATCTAGATAGAGTATAACTGCAATGGATCCATATTGTTTTGAATCTGGGATATAAAAAATAGACCGCTATTGTGTAGATGATCACCCCGAAAACCATATATGGAGTCGATCCTAATTTGAATAGATCTGCCCAGGCTTATCCGCGATAGGATATTTTCCAAGAGCCACCTCATTATTTTCAAAAATCCCTTCCCTTCTTTTTTGACACATAATCCAGCTTTTATCCACTAATGAAGAGGCGGGTATTTAAAATATTTTTCTTGTACAATCTTCGACCTTGAAACTATCACCCGATATGACGTGCCAAAAACTTTGGTAAGAAATTAGATACTTTGGTAAGTCGTAGTTTAATTAGATTGTTTTTTTTTTCTTTAAATTCACAGAAATTTCGGTTAGATTTTAAGAAAATCTGGCAGGAATTTTTGTAAATCCAAGTTACAGCTATCAAACTTCAATATTTTGAGTGCTTCAAACACTGCTACTGCAAGATTTCTTAATTGTTTTTACCCAGATTCGGACCACTTTTGATTGTCCATTCCTCTGCTTCCATAGACAACTCCATTTTTAAACCGCATCCACCCATCTCTTTCTGCATTGAGATTTTAGTCAATGATAAAGATGATATTTATAACCCCCTTGCACCAGACCATAGAAAGTTTGCAATAATGGTGTTTATATGTTTTATGATAGCTCTGGGGAACATATATAAATGTATCCAATAGACTAATATATTAGGAGTTGTCTACCGACTCAACATAATAGTTTGGAGGGCAGTGTTTTGTCAGAATTTCGTAATTTTTATTTCAAAAAGTCAGACAGTTGGAGAGTTTGAATTGCATTTTTGATGGTGGAAATGGAGTCACCACCATCAAAAACCCTTAACCCACCCAGAATTTTGACAACTTAATCCAAATTTTCAAAGATTTTTTCATAATCTTAGCAAAATTTGTAATTTTTTTTTAAGATTAGAGCAAACCACAAAACAAATTTAGCAGGTATCAACGTACCACCCATTGATAGCCATTTGTGTGCCCAGAGGTTGAAAACCTACATTCAAACTTGTTTATTAACCATTTCCAATCTGAAATAAGAGATATCTGTTGGGTTTCATCCTGAAGCCAAGGTAAGCGAATCCGTCCTCCAGAGGACTGGAATCCACCGAAAAAATGCGTGCAATGTCTGTAATTTTTCCTAGCTCATAGGATGTGTGTATGAGCATAGACTTCAAACAGTTCATAATTAAACGAGAGGCATCCCCAAATTTGGAAATAACCTGTACAAAAAGTAGAACGCCTGAAAATAATCCTCTAGTTTCGCCATCGTCTCATACCTTCAAATAAGGAACTAATTCTCATAACCTGCAGATGCCAACTTCGCCTGGCCAAACTTGTGGTGTACCCAATCGAATGTCTGCTACCTTACCGATTCGTCATCGTCTCGCACCCGCTGGTTCTCCACTGGTTTCTTCGGTGAAGTATTTTCACCTCAGCTCCCGCCTAGCTATGGATTGGGCTACTCCTCTCTGCCTTACGGTATATATCCATCTCCACAGTCTTCGTTGGAGCCATCATGATCAGCAGATGATAGGGAGATCTCGCTCTAACTATTTTCCAATGCTTAGAGCTTCTGCAAAGCGTTGCCTCCAGCTCTCATATATCACGTAAGGCCACTGAACGGTGAATTTTTACCACCGACATCTATTGACAGAAAATGTTTTCATTCCTTGAAAATGCATTACAATATGGAGAAAGCCTTCAAATTGAATTGCTTCAGAGAATTGACATCTTTTGCTCTGAAAATGCCTTGCAATTCTCCTAATGGTTTCGGAAAATTGACTGAAATGCGTTACAATCTGGATAATTGACATCTTTTCCCTGAAAATGCTTTACAATTTGGACAAAGCTTTCAAATTAAATTGCTTCAAAGAATTGACATTTTTTCCCTGAATTCTCTGAATTGCTATGAAAAATTGACATTTTTCTGAAAATGCCGTACAATTTGGAGAATTGACACTGAAAAAGCCTTAAAATTAAGTTTCCTGAACAATTTCAATTCAGAAAAACTGATATTTTTTTCACTGAAAATGCCTTAGAATTTGGAGAAAGCCTTCGAATTAAATTGCTTTTGAGTTTTCCCTGAAAATGCCTTACAATTCTCCGAATTGCATCCAAAAATTGACATTTTTTCACTAAAAACGCCTTACAATTGAAGAATTGACAACTTTTTCCTTAAAAACTCTTAAAATTCAGTGTCGCGTGGACAATTTTTCCAAAAATGTGCCTTACAATTTGGATGAGAATCGACATCGCTTCCTTGCAAAAGCCTTAAGAATTTGGTAGATTGATATCTTTTCTCTGAAAAAGCCTTAAACATTTGGAAGAGTGTATTCTTTTACTTGAAAAGGCTTTAAAAATTCAATGTCGTATAGACAATATGGAAAATTGACATTTTTCACTGAAAATGCCTTAGAATTGGTATGATCAGAAAGAACCAGAACGACTCCAATGAAGGAGCTTTGATACTAAGTCAGAAAACGCAGCGGAACAGAAACTTAACTTGTTATTTGCATTACTAGGAACAGATATTTATACAAAACAGAGAAGCTTCTGGATTATGGAATGTCGGTGGAGATAGCTTCTTTAGGAAGCTAAGAACGCTCCGGAAATAGGTTTATCTCCCATAAACATCTAGACGCATTAATTGCTGTCAACAGGGTAGATTGAAATTATATTTCATCCAACACTCACCCTTAATTTCAACCATACACAGACACACAAAATACACTTTAACACAATACATACAAACATATTCCTAATTGACATGCTTGCTGGTCTAAGTCTCAGCTAGGCTTACAACAGTACAAGAGAATAAGGCTTTCATTTTTGTCTTCTTTCTAAATGGTCCATACTTGTTTATTTTCAGGCGCAGTTTCATCTTTACCTTTCTCGCCATAAGATAGTGGTGAAGTTTCTCCTTTCTTGATCGCAGACTAACATTATTTCCATTCACCATCAGTGTAGGGTCTTGGAACTTGTCCTTTGCAATTTCTTTAGGTTTTATTGCTTTTTCCTCAGTGTCAATCACTCTTCTTCAAAGAGGCTATTTACTTTCTTCAGTTCATCAACTATTATCAAGTCTTCCACAACTTCATCAGCTTTTATTGAATCCTGCATGATTTTGCTTTCTACAATCTCTACATCATTATGTAGATCTTCATCTCGCATAGTTGGTTGATTCATGTTTTCAACCACTTTAATCAACTATGTTGCTGAGTCATCCTTCATTTGATTTGTATATGGAGATAGGCATATCCTCTCATCAAACAACTCATCAATGAGTTGTTTTTCATGCATCAAACTAAACCACTCTTCATGAGATACATAATTCTCATCATATTTGACTTCACAAGTTTTTGCATCACAGGGAATTTCCTTACTATCACATGCTACTTTATTGTCATCTACAAACATACTTTAAGTCTTGATCCTGTTATGATGCTTTCAACACAATCACTATTTTTAACAACAATGTCATCAATTTCGTCTTTTTGACTCCATTTTATGCTATACTTCATTTCAAGAATATGCCAAAACATATTTGGATCAAATACTTCACCAAATTCATTTAAAATGCTTGACAGAATGTTTTCATCTAAAGCTGATATAATGAGAAACAATGCTATTGCACGTCTACATTTATCATCAAAATTCATAGAAATTTCTTGGACAAATTTCCATAAATTCTAGCAGCCCTTCCATTTTAATAACCCAAAGTTTAAAATTTTTAGGTGAAAATGATGGCAGCACTGGCATTAATCTTTTGAGTATTACATCAGTCTCGTCAAATTCAAATTCTTTCTGCTGATTGCTCTATGTATTCATTATGCAATGATTCTATAATGGAAAACAATGCATATTCTTCTGTAGCGTCTATTTCTTGATCCTTTCTCCTGATATTATTGAGTTCTCTTCGGAACTCTTTGAGTCTTTTCTGCCGACCCATTGCTCTTACCACATACAAAACCAAATCTTTTAAAACTCTTAGCACCAATGAACGATTCCGCCACAGAGCCCTCACGGCTACTCGGATTTCAGTTCTCCACTGCACACAATGCACTCCGCGACTTCCTCATACAACGCTACAGCCTCACACAATAAATACGCTCAACACACAGCATCATGCAACTCAAATCCTGCCTCAAAGAGACACTACTCGGCCTCCTTTCGAACACCAGGAACTACCAGCTCGAAATAGTTAATGAAGAGACTAATGGGCAGACAATCACTCTTAACAGGCACAACAGCCAGCGGCTCCTTAATTACGACGGCCCTGACTGAGCTAACATTCGGCTCTCACATGTAGAGAATTTTAGCGTTCACACCAGACTTGTCTCGAAGTCTAACTCGCCAATCTCGGCGTCCTCCGCTGCAACAGCTGCTCTAGATACACAGCGCTCCTCCGGGCACTACTCGGCCTCACGCAAGAATTTTTCGACCTATCTTCACAGTTTTCTCAAAAGCCTCCCTCTATTCCACGAACAGCAAGAGACGCCAGCTCCAACAACTTAAAACTCAACACATACCACACACGGTGCTCACAAACAACACCCCTGTCCACAATAGCGCTCTGACTAGCGGTCCACACCACAGGTCACTCCACCACGCCTGGTTTGACCCTCTACAGGTTACGCCGCTGCACCAAAACACCACTGTCGGCTCAATATGGCCTGCTCCTAGTTTTCTTCCTCAGAACTCCTCAGCCCTCACGTAGCTCTTTACACACTATCCCAGTGCACACTTCAACATAGATTCAAAACAATGTCACATATTTCATGATCTGAAAAAAATTAGCACAACACGGTACTCCAAAGCACAATACTTCACACGGTCTGTAGGTTGCTACCAACCACAGCGTTTTCCAACAACGAGCTCCTAACGCTCTTAACCACGCTTACACCGTCCACAACACACTCTCACACTTCACTTCTTCACACAAGGCGGCTCCTTAGCAGGCAGCGCACCAGGACGCAAATAAATTTGAAGAGTAGTAGCACACAGAGACTCCTCTGCGACACGCTCTCAACAATTTCTCTGTGATGGCACACAGCAAAACTCACAGTGGTTTCTCACACACTCAACCTTCAGCCTCGGGCCAATACGCCCTCCAGGGGACTCTTCAGCAAATTTCTCACGCCAAGCCAACGCTCTCCATCAAATACAATCAGCAAATATTGAACACACGCTTTCAACTCCACTGCGCTGTCTCACAGCTCCTCACCGAGCACTCACAGCTCTCACAGAGCACACAGCTCTCTCACAACCCAATCAACTGCAGACACTCACCCCTGCAAACACCAAGCCGCAACAATCGGCTCTGATACCAAGAAAGAACCAAAACGACTCCAGTGGAAGAGCTCTGATACCAAGTCAGAAAACGCAGCGGAACAGAAACTTAACTTGTTATTTGCATTACCAGAAACAGATATTTATACAAAGCAGAGAAGCTTCTAGATTATGGAATGTCCGTGGAGATAGTTTCTTTAGGAAGCCAAGAACTCTCCAGAAATAGGCTTATCTCCCAGAAACATCTAGACGCATTAATTGCTGTCAGCGGGTGGGTTGAAATTATAGTTCATCCAACATGATCGACATCTTTTCCTTGAAAATGCCTTACAAGTCTCCAAATTGTTGACATTTTTTCACTAAAAATACCTCACAATTTGGAGAATGACATTTTTATCAGTATCTTCATGACAAATTTTCACGGACAAAATGATTGGAGCACTGTACAGTACCGCATTACTTTACTCTTCAACTTCCTCTTCTGCCGCAGATCGATCTCGCGACCTCTGATATAATCAGTTATTTCGACAACCAAGAAGTTAGCAAGGACCGCGGCAATGCAAGAATAGTATTTTTAACTCTATATAATTTTGTAAATTCAATCGATATAATTTATGTATTTTTTCTTATGTTTGCTGCTCATTAAGCAAACTTAAATTCCCTATTTTGATTTGACGGCTATTTAAATGCTCTATGCCCGTAGATATTTAGATTTCAAACGTTCACGCTAATTCCAATTTAATATCTTAAAAATCAATTCATCATAACCATGAAAAAAACTAAAATATTATTTTAATAAAAGCAAGAGTGTTATTTGAACCTAGAAGATTTGAACCTGTAATCTTTTAAGAGGAAACACATGGTCTTAACCATTAGACCCAGTCAAAATGTAATTTAATGGATATAATTTTTTATTATTATTCAATCAAAATGAATGAACATAAACATTCTAAAAAATTTAGGATGGTTGCTCAAGTCTAATAAGGACTTATTATATTTTGATATTGCAAGTTGCAATATAATAACAATAATTATGGGCATTTTTCCTTATTAGACATACTATCATTATTTGGGTTTAAAAATTGGGGTGGTTTTTCTTTTATTTATTGGTTTTATATACTTTATTGTATGAGTAATTTATGTTTATGTTTTGATCATTTTCAAACTTTGTTGTTGTACTTTAGGTGGGTAACAAATTGTTAAGGATGGGTTTGATATATATATATATATATATATATATATATATATATATATATATATATTCTCTCTCTAGTTGGTTTATTACTTTTTAATTAAGATTTTCAATTGTTTTTTTTAATGTTTAATATTAATAAATTGAAGGGACTTTATTGTTATGTTTCAAAGTTTCACAAATCTTTTTATAGATCCAATGCTCAATTTTAACAATTTCATAATATTTCAAGCCAATGTGATATAAATATGTCAAAAAAATATATAATCGAGACAATAAGTGGTAGCAATAGAGAATACCACATGGTACTATAATGAATCTTATGTGGTATGCCAATGAGCATTTTGCATTGAAAATTTCCAAAATTCTTATCATTTCAATTTGAATGGAACTTTACTGGGCTCCATAATATTTTAGGTCCACCTAAGCAAACAAATTCTACCCTCAATGTGTTATAAATATGAATAAGTTCTTACCTAGTCCCAACACTAGAATTAATTGCACTTTACTCTATTTTAGGCTTGGGAGGACATGTGAAATAGAGCCCTTGTGTTCTCAAAACGAATGATCCTTGTATTATCAGATGGTGTTCCTAATGGCTATGTTGATATGCGTTGAGAAATCTAGGGCATTTGAATTAGGTGATTTCTCTTTTCATTAGTGACTGTTTGTGAATGTTTTTTACTTCTTCGTCCTTCTTCAGCACATGTTAACACCAAGATCTTCTTGCTATCACCAACATAGGAACGAATTGCACTGATCATCATCACCGAGCTCTTCATATCTTCACTGTAGCACTGAGTACATCACCAAGTAGCATCGAGACCTTAGCACTGTACCAAGATACATCATCTTGAGATAGAGGTAATGTCACTAAGGTATGTCGAGATAGCGAATATATCTTAGAGAGGTCTGAGACCTATTCCTGTACTGAAACCGAGCTCCTCAGTTGTAAACATTCGAGCCTTCTTTAGGTGATCATACAAACTATGTCTTCTGCAATTTGATTGTAATATCACTGTGGTAATTCACCCCAAAACAGAGATCCAAAATACTTGGTGACCGAACTCATCATTGTTGTTCTTCATCCGAAATTATTTGAACTGTATGACTGTAATTCCTCACCGAAACTTCAGAGGAATCCACAAAAACTGTTCTTCAAATGAACCGGAGGTCTGGATATATATAGTGATATATACTTCTGTTTTAGGTCGACCATTCACTATTACGTAGGCCGACTTTAAATTCTATTTATAGGTTGACATTGAGGACTTTTATACCAGCGTTGAGAGTGCAACTTTGATCTTCATGTAGGAGTCATTTCTTCATGCTATCATGACAAGGTCTTTGGAGCATAATTACATGAAACTTAATTATACTTCTATACTTAGAAGACTCAAGCCTAGTAGACATCAAGAAGAAGTCTGTCTACATAATAATAAAATCTTGCTCATGAAACCCATGAAGCAAGTACACCAAGAATACATTTCATTATCTTTGACATCTTCTTTACATATATACATAATTACATAGTCAACACGAAGACTAACCTAGTTACACTTTTCAACACTCCCTCTTAACTAGGGAGGTATTCATACAGGTACATGGTCACTTTCAAATTGAAGAATCTCATAAGAAGAATCAGATTGGTAATCGCATCTGTATAGCATCATATCAACCAACATTTTCCTAGTGCAAGGCCTTGAATAACAGCCCCATCTCTTAATGAGACAATGGGCTACAATGTTGGCGAGACACATGACTTATAGACACCTTCGTCATTGTCTCTCCAAGGTACATACTCCACTCGGGTGTTCCCAAAGTATGACTTTCTTGGACTATTCTTCTCTTAGGTAGCTAGCCCTCAAAGAATATCATTCCCCGACTACTCTTATCTTGAATGCCCTAACATATTCTCAAAGATTATCGAATGCCAAATGATTACCCAATCCTCCATTCTGTCTTCCCAAGACAAGAATGACGTGTCTATCTCTCCCTCTCAACTAGGGAGGACCTATTCCACAAGGGAATGTACTCATTCCTATACAAGGAATGTACCTAAGCTCATTCTTAGGAATTTCCAAGTTTCTTCCAAGTAAGAAACTTATCATCAAGCTCCCACTTAACCAGGGACCTCCAATAGCAATGGTGAGACACCCAGCTGCTCATGAATAATTCCTGTCCTCGATGTTATGGATTTCGATATTGAGGAATCTTCAACTTTTAGCTTCATAGGGCACGGATCATCCATTACTTCCATCCTGAGTCATGTCAGCTATCAGAAAGTGATTCATCAGACTTCCTTATCTGGTCCACTATTGTGCCATGTTGCTTTCCTTCGAATTATCTCACAGGATCATATATCCTTTCTCATGGTAAGCAGCCCTGCACAATTTCATCCAGATAAATATTTACATATGAACCTTTTAAAACAAAAGTTACCTTAGTGATGATCTTTCACCATGACATCTTTATGTAAGCACAACATCCTTCATACATATTGGCACATCTCCTAATGATATGTTTTTCCAAGGTTCTTCTTCTTTACCAGACTTCTGTCAGATTCTACATATCTTTCTAGGAGATATTCTAGTCACATCTTCTTGGCATCTGGATGATAACTGCCTCTTGTCATGGTTGCATTTGATGATCTCTTCCTCTCTGCACATTCTCCATTCCCAGGAACTTACACATTTTCCAGTTCCTTGTTCATATATAGCCACCATATTTCATGAGGACATATTATGTTGAGTTCATTTGTTCGTGCATAGAGAGATACTCCTTCATAGATCATACTTCTAAAGACAGAAGTCCATTACCTGCAACCATATGACGTGACTTCACAGTATCTAATGTCAGCATATAAATATATACATACCTCATACCTTGAGTCATCCTATAGCAATTTATCAAGAATGAAGAGCTTCATTCCCTTTGACTTGCTTCAACAATATGTCATCACATCCCAAAATTATGTCTCCATGATGACCCTTGATCTGATGACTGCTTTACTTTTAGTAGAGAGGTTTTCCAAAATTTGTTTCACTGAATGCTTCTATCGAGATGCTTCTTAATATACATAGAGAGAATATCTTAATCATAGTAGAGACCTCTTATTCCCTCTTTCCTTGATCTTATTTTATTTAGCTTCCTCCTTCTTTCCGATGATATGAGCTTTCTTTACCTAATGTCTGAATCCTTTATCTTTCAACAATTTTCCATCAACTTGTCTTCTTCTATATAGCATAGAAGCCGCAAGTTTTTGGATGAGGTAATTTTCTTGTCCCATGGACATTTGTTACCTTCCTCATTAGTTAGAATAGTGATGATTATCTTTTTATCATTTCTCCATATCTCACAATTGAGATTCTATGAAGATATTCCGTCAATTTTATGTAGATCAAGTCTAAGTGATATGACCTTCTTTACTGCATCTTCAAAGAATATTTCTTTCAGCTTATCATATATTCCCTTGAGGTCTCCAATCCAACTATATGATGGGATATTTCATATGAGTCCTCTTCATGTATTACTATTCATAGGAGACCCTTTTCCATGACTTCACTTTCTTCAAGGATTATGTCTATCCTTCTTTTTCATGCAAGAAGTTTTGATGACCCAACTAGCTTATGGATCTTCTTGCAAACACGAATTCATTTTACCAAATTTTATTATAGAATTAAAGATAATTACTTAACAAGTGAAGATGAAATCTTCAGCTTGATCACTTTGATGGTGGTTGAAGAAGATGTATTGGTGCTTTCTCGGATGATCTTCTTCAAGGATAAGGTCCTTGTTGGGATGATACAGAGCTTTCCTTATAGCTTTTGAAGATGATAATGCCTTCTTGTCTTCAAGATGCTTCGACTTCTTTGGTAGTGAATGAATGTAGATCATAAATGCTTCTCTATATTTTGAGTTGCCTTGTCTTGTAGATCTCTTCTAGACTTGCATCATGATTGCCGAGACATTGAGATCATCACCATAGAGATAATACCTTTAACGAATTGTAGTTACAATGTTATCAATGAGACCTTACTGCGCTTAGATAGAGGTATACTTCATTGTTCCTTGACTGAGTCCCTTTTCTTTGATGATTGTAATAGAGTTCGATCCCATCACTGTTCTCTATCCGAAAGATATCTGAATTGTTGACAGTGATCATTTTCTAAAAGAATCTGAACTCTCTTACTATGCCAAAGATTCGATTTTTTATTTTTTTTGTCTTACCCATACAAAACATAGATATTACCTAATTGTTATCTATACTCCATCATCGAAATTTCAGATGAGATCCGAACTTGTGAACTGTAATATTGTATGTGCCTTTAATATTGAGGTTTGAGATATAATGCCGAGACAGTGAGAAGAAGTCACTGTGGTGTACCTGAACCTTCTGTGATCCAAACTAGATTGAGATCACCTAGATCATGTGTTAACTTGACCGAGCTCCTTCTTGAGTGCCTCTTAGATGAATTGTTGATTGTGATATAATCCTTAAGTGCCACTTAGATTCCCTTCTTTGACTGCCACCTTAGCTTTGATACCATGTTGAGAAATCTAAGGCATTTGAATTAGGTGATTTCTCTTTTCATTAGTGAGTGTTTGTCAATGCTTTTTACTTCTTCGTCCTTCTTCAGCACATGTCAACACCAAGATCTTCTTGTTGTCACCAACATAGGACCGAACTGCATTGATCATCATCACCGAGCTCTTCATATCTTCACTGTAGCACTGAGTACATCACCAAGTAGCATCGAGACCTTAGCACTATAAATAGATACATCATCTTGAGATAGAGGTAATGTCACTAAGGTATGCCGAGATATTGAATATATCTCAGAGAGGTCCGAGACCTATTCCTGTACTAAAACCGAGCTCCTCAGTTGTAAACATTCAAGCCTTATTTAGGTGATCATACAAACTATGTTTTCTGCAATTTGACTGTAATATCACTGTGGTAATTCACCCCAAAACAAAGATCCAAAATACTTGGTGACTGTACTCATCATTGTTGTTCTTCATCCGAAATTATCCAAACTGTATGACTGTAATTCCTCACCGAAACTTCAGAGAAATCCACAAAATCTGTTCTTCAAATTAACCGCAGTTCTGCATATATATAGTGATATATAATTATGTTTTAGGCCGACCATTCACCATTATGTAGGCCGACTTTAAATTTTGTTTATAGGCCGACATTGAGGACTTTTATACCAACGTTGAGAGTGCAGCTTTGATCTTCATGTAGGAGTCATTTCTTCATGCTATCATGACAAGGTTTTTGGAGCATAATTAGATAACACTTAATTATACTTCTATACTTAGAAGACTCAAGCCTAGTAGACATCAAGAATAAGTTTGTCTACATATAATAAAATCTTTCTCATGAAACCCATGAAGCAAGTACACCAAGAATACATTTCATTATCTTTGACATCTTCTTTACATATATACATAATTACATAGTCAACATGAAGACCGACCTAGTTACAATTTTCAATAATATGTTGGTTCAATGATTCATTTATGATCCAATTCGACTGCCTTTGAAAGATGAACCTCTTCAGATGCTTTATAATTGCATGACACTTCAGAGGATTTGCGAAATCAAACATGATATTGCCAATCCATACACCTACCATCTCTTCGTCAATAGCAATGTTGTCCCTTAGGTTGAGTCGAGGCAACATATATGTCCATAATTCTTGAGAACATAACCCAAACACTAACTCTAGGTCTTAAAGATATACCTGAATACACCAACATATTAAGCACGTGAGACATGGAGAATATCTTGAATGAATTTAGTTTTCATTATCAAGAGTTGTTTGATTTCCATCATTGAGGAGAGAATGGGAAACATTATGCATAAAAGTACTAGGATGGCATGTGGAAGGAATTGAATTTGCTCTATCTTCATTGCCAATACAAGGATGAAAACAAGGAGACACTTTTTTCAATCAAGGGATATGAATTATTGTTCAGCATAATCGATGAACTCCTTAATTTATGCCATATAAAGCTTTATCAAAGAAGTTGCTCGATAATGATTTGAAACATTTAGATGTGTCTCTTATTAAGAACCACATTTATGTATCCAAAGTAAATAGAGTTTTATGAAAAAATAATGAGTTATATATGCATCATTGCTAAAGAAAATGGGATCCATGGTATATATATTTCCAACGAGGCGAATTTCCATTCACTGCATTATGTATTTTCAATTAGCCAATAAATAAAACATGAGTAATTTATTATTATGATCAAGTAATTTGTGTTCCTGCCTTCACAATGACTTCAAACAAAACTAGAATACCTTTCAACTGAGAATAATGTTGTCCACTCACGCATCTCTTATAAAGGTTTCAAGAAAGTTGCTTGTATACACATTTACAAAGAGGTACAAGATGAATGTGTAAACCCGCAAAGATAAAAAAGAGTGTTAATATCACATAAAATAAATTATTTGTCACACCAAAGTCATTAATATTTAATTAAAACACTCTAGGGATCTAGAAAAGTTACCTTGATTAATTTATGTTAAAAAATGTAGCAAGAAAGGCTCAAATTGACTTTAGCCTTAATCAAATTGAGTAAATTGAATTTCCACATCAACAAGACAACTTGAAGGCAGTTAACTAGTATGACATGGCTTTGTCACTTAGTTAGCTCAGTAAATTCGAGTTAAAGGGCTTGGAGCTCAATTATGCATGTGTAATTACTAAATTTTAGCAATCAAGTTCATTTATTTTCAGTTGTATTCAATTAATTGGCCTCTAACTATTGATAGATTCAATTGAAGGTTAGTTGTGTAGTGGGACAACAGTCTAACTTAGAGATCTATCAGTTAACTGATCAATCAACCCAAAATAGCTAATGCATGCATGGAATTTGGATTCCTCAGTTGAAGTGGAGAGGCAAGTCAGTGCAACATGAGTTGTATACTAGTTGAGTGTACAATTGTTGCATGAGGTCAGGAGATCAATCCTTGGGAATTTTACAAGAAAATAGGAGGAAATTTCTATCTTTTAGGAGCTAGTTTCCTGAAGGATTGCACAAGGAAATAGAAGGATAGATGAGAAAATAATTGGCTAAGTGTTGGCCAGAGTTTCTCATTCATCAGGGAGAACAATTATTCTTTTTCAGGTTGTGTTCAAAGTTGGAGCGATCAATTGTACTACTGATGCTTCAGTGGGTCATTAGTCTGTTGGCCATTTGGGTTTTGTTGGTTTCTTCCATATTGTCTATTTGTTGATTTTCTTGCAACAATTTTATAATTTCTAGATTTGCTACCTTTAAAATTTGAAGTGCTTTTCTTCCCTTCCTTTGGCGGCCAATTCCTACCATCTTCTCCTTTTATCTTGGACTGTCGATAACACATTCGTGTTTTTCAAATCACCTTGTCCATAGTCTTTGGATTCACAAATTCGATCCTCTCCTTCATGTGAGCAGGTAAGCTACTCAAGAATCACTATACGTTTTCCTTTTCATCTCTCAGGTACAGTACATACCTAAATAAGGAGGTAAATTTAGTTATGAACTCGTCCATAGACATTTGTCCCAACCTTAAATCATGCAATTCTCGATATTTTTCATCGTAAAAGCGCTCTGTTAGGTATTTATCTTTGAAATAATGCTAGAACTCGTCCCAATTCACATTCTGGTCTTCAATTCCTCACACATTTTTAACTTCCTTCCACCATAATGTCGCTTTTTCCCGCAGTTGGTAAATAGCCAAGCGAGCTTTGAGTTTGTTGTTATATTCATAAACATGAAAATATTTTTTCATGTTAAGTATCCTTGCCTCTGCTACCTCTTTGGCCTCTCTATTGAATGTAGGAGGTTTAATTTTATGAAATTCACCTTGCAACTCTACTTTATGTTTTTTCATCTCTTGTTGATCCGAAACATTTCCCGACTTTTCTTCGTTATAAGACTTGTTTTTATTACTTCGATGAGTATGGGTTCATTTCGGCTTATCATTAGCCTATTGTCGCTATTCACTTTCTTCTTGGTTATCCCTCTTTGGACTTGGTTGGGTTGTCCCTTGATTCTGCCTATTTGAGAGGCTTTTAAGAATCCTCTCATGCTCTCGCATTAACCTCTCATTATCACTTCTTACCCAAACCATTTCTTCCTGCAACTGTTGCACCGTATCCAAAAGTCTACTAGTTTTTCATTGTTGTTCTTCGAGTAGTCTGTTGGTTTGTTGATTCGGATCCACGCTCAGCTACACCCACATTTTTGGGTTCATCTCTAGGTTAGGCTGGGGTTGAGAATCCCTTGTAGCTCTGGGAGATTGATATACAGACCCCCTCCTCATTGTATATGTCAATCCCCTCCTTCCTATTTTTCTGTGCACAATTTTACACACCCAATGTTATTTTTGTGGCCCATCTGGGTCCCAGCGTGTGAATGTTGCTCTAATACCACCTGTAACATCTAACATAATAAGGATAAATTTTTTGTTTTTACCTATATATACATTGTAATCATAACAGTAATTAAAGAGATTATTTTAATATTATATAATATATCACAATATGGTTAAGCCTGCCTTAAATCGTGACTTAATAATTAAGAGCATGATAGTACTGACATTTTAAACATATGATATCATAAACCTTTGATATACTATTACTTTAGGCGGAAATTATTTGTTTTTCGGATTCTGTGTTGATTTTTCACCGTATCGGATAATAACATATTATTTAAAACTTAATACTTGGTATATTAACTCTCACATATCTCTGTGGCTTGGTTTAATGTTGTCCTTCGAATTTTCTTGACACTTGGGATGATCTATGCCGTCTGTGCAGTCCTCTTGATCTACGGTTGTGATCCTTTCTTGGGTAGTTAGGGTAAAACCCTTACCCCGCAAACCCTAACTGTTCATTCATTTGGCGTCATTGCGAGAGCAGCTTGAGCTCTACAACTGTGCACACAAAGTGATTTCTTCATCTTTTGTCTCGGCCCGAAGACAGGTAAGGTTCTTGGTGTTTACATCTTGTTTTCTCTCCGCTGTGGAATGTGATTGTTGGGTTAACACGAGTTTTTGCATCCCTTCCGCAGTCTTACGAGTTTGGCACAGGGTTTGTAGTTCAGGTTCACTGCTTCAGGACACCATGGGGTTTTACACCTCAGTTATTCTAGGTTTAATTTCCATTGTGGAGATCAGCTGCCCATCAATGGCGCAACCAAGAAAGGTAAGGACGAACCAGGATTTTCACCCTCACTTCTCTAGTTATTGATCTTCAACGCTTTGTTTAATCCATAGCCTTCTTCTCACAGTTTGATTGATGATTATCGAGCTCAAGTCTTCTAAATCGAACCCTGTTGCATTTGTAAGGTATTTTTTATATTCTGCTTCCAAGTTTACAGTTAATTTCTGGTTTATTTTTCAACCTGGAACCCCAGGTCTTCTAACCGCTTGTGTTTGTCTTGCAAGTAACTTCGAGACCCCAAATTTCGCTAGTAAGAATTTTTACTGATTGGCATCCTACCTCGACTAATGACCATTCGACCATTTTCTCTTCCATGTACTTCTGGAACCTACAGAGGGGTTTTTGATGTTTCATATTCCAGTTCTAAATAGAACTACTCTCTTTTCTTGAGGGTTTCAAAAGTAATATTTCGCCTATATATTTTCATGAAGCCTCTAAGGTTCTTACACCTTGAATGAAATTTCGTACCTTGTTGGACATACTGTCAGTCGTAATAGTTGATATGTCTTGATGTGAGAGTTGATTCTTCTTTTGAATATGGTCTGGTTAAGGCCATGAAACTCTGTTACTGTTTATTGTTATTTAAATTATGATAACAGTGTTTTCCCAAGCTCTCTTTCGTTTGACACAGAGCTTGAAAATTTTGTGGTGTAAATGATTACTTTTATATTTATTTTCCAGATTTAGGTTTCTGTCAATGAAGTCTCTTGGTTAAGAAAATACATGTAATCATTCACTTCTATCGTTATTCGAATTCCATGCGAGATTCTTCCTTTCGTTTTTTTCATTGTATGCATGCAGGGTTTAATTTTCAGTGTTTAGCTAGCTCGCATATGGGTTGGTCCTTTTGTTTTTAATACTTTAGTTTACCTATCTAGGTTACTACAGTCACCCAGGCAGTGCGCTTGCACTCGGGCCTTTTATTTTTCAATGAATTAGATCAGTTTATATATATACCAGATGTTGTGCATATGGTTACCTCTTCCTAAAGGTTTTTTGTGTTTATATGTCTGCCATTTCATTGGTCTGGTATCTACTGTAAACACTGTTAACTGTGTTACTATATAATCATAAACATACTCCTTTATTTGTTTAATTATGTTTGCTTTTACACTCAGCAGTAGTAACACCAATTTTGACTATTTTAGAGTTCAATTTCTCTATAAGAGTATTATCCCTTCAAGTTATGGTACTACAGATGACCGGACCATCGGTCAAAATGGGTTTTAATTCTCCAACCCATAGTCCGTGTATGCTTTTTCTTGTAGCTTTATAAGACAAAGTGTTTAATCTGGGGTTTCTCCCCTCGGATGGACTAACTGTCCCTTCCATTCTCCAGCCTTAAATATTCTAGAGAATTTGTAGCTTCCTACAGATTCAAACCTGCAACTATTTATTGTCATAAATAATATCTATACTTTCTTAGAATTTCTCTACACGTATTTATTTTTATTTCATTATATAATCAACATAAAGCATTCTATGAAAAGTACAGCCATACTATAATTAATTTAAAAGCATCTCTCTACCATATTCAATCCATTTAGCAGTTCCGTAGAAAAATACAGTTGCTAATCTACTGCAATCAATATTTACTGTTTACAGAGATAAAAATTATTTTTAATAAAATCATATTAAACCTTTTCTTTTCTCCTTGTTTCGGATTATAATACTTATCTCAGTTAATCAAAGCTGATGGTAGCCTCCCAACCATGAGAGAGGAAATTGTGTCCTCAACTCCCCCCGTGCTCCTCACTAGAGTAGGATTGATTAGCAATATTACTGGAGAACACCTCAAGACTTTTGTCTAGTCTTTCCTCCACTGTAAGGTTGCAGAGTTCCACTGGTTCCAACCAGCTCTGGGTCACTCCCACCTTATAGCCCTTTGGCCATCCCTTCTCATTACACAGAACCCCTTTTCCTCTCTGGGAGTTCCCTTTTATCCTCGGAGGAAAAGGTAACTGTCTATAACTGCTTTTGTCTAACTACTCTAGAATCTTGGAAATTTTTACCACCGGTTTATGGAAAACACACCGTAAATAATTATTTGTTCAAAAGAGAAAATAAATCATGTTCATTACTTGATTAACTTACTCGTTAATTTTGTTACTTAAAAAGTTAAAAGTATGATTTAAAACTAATATAAGAAATTAATCCGGTTGTTACAAAACCAGAATGTCAATGGCCTTAATCCTTCTGTGTTTTTTTTTATGTGCCTTATGTTCATATTCTTTGTAGAAGACACATATCTTATCGCTTATTCGACCAATGTTGAAAGGCATGATTTCAAAGACAGTTGCATTTATACCTCGCCAAATGCCTGGGCATATGAAGAAAGGTAAAGATCTGTCCTTCCAGGAGTGTGCCATCCACATTCTTTAGCATTCTTCAATAGTCTGAAAGTGTCATCATCCGTTTATCTTTAAGTTCTATAAGACAGATCCAAATGGAAATGGAGAATGGGCATTGAATAAATAAGTACATCACATCCTCCACAAAACCTTGACATAAATATCACCTCCCGAGACCTTCGAAGCCCCACTTATAGAGATTTCTCCATACCAAATGTCCAAAGAGTTTATCTTTAGAAGCATGTGCCAAGACCAAATATGCCTGAACCAACACTTTTCTATATGAGAATGTAAAGAAGAAGTAATAAAAGAGTACATCTGATGTACTGATATCTAACCCAAGTGAAGACCATCATTCTAGCAAATTTTATCATGATGTAGTCCAATGGTAATACCTTCCATTTTTAAATTGGAAATGTATCTATCTCAAATCTCAAGGAAATCACCAAATATATCCAAGTCTGCAACATTCATCTAGGTAGAGTATAAGTGCAATGGATCCATATTGTTGTGAATTTGGAATATGAAAAATAGACCCCAATTATGTAAATGGTGAATGATCTCATTCATGAATAGATGGTCACTCTGAAAACCATATATGGGTCGATCCCAATTTGAATAGATCTGCCCAATCTTTTTTTCAGAGAGGAAAAAACACTGAATAACAAAGGCAAATTTTCTGAAGATATAATCGAAATTTTTACTGGAAGCAGCCCATGATCATCAATTACAAATATTAACATATCAAAACATTATTAAAGTTGAAACTGTCTAAGTTACAGAAATAAAACACATAACTGTCTGTGTAATAAAAACGCAGGCCAGGCCACGGGCTAGGTAACTGCATATGGAAAATTCCCAAAAAAAAACACAATACCTGCACTCCTGTAAGCAATACCTGATGTAGCAAAGCAAAACATCCATCATGGAATCGGAAAAGATCTCTCATAAATCTGCGGGATACCTTCAAAATGCTGAACAGAGATCTACCCGAGCTTATCTCCCATAGGATGTTTTCAAAGAGCCGCCTCATTATTTTCAAAAATCCCTTCCATACATATGACCCCTTCTTTTTGACACCTGATCCAGCTTTTCATGTACAATCTTCTACCTTGAAACCATCACCCGATATGACGTGCCAAATTCTTTATGCCCCTAGATATTTAGAAGGACCTTTTTCAAACGTTCACCATAATTCCAATTTAGTATTTTACAAATCAATTTATCATAACCATAAAGAAAACTAAAATATTATTTTAATAAAAGCAAGAGTGTTATTAGTGGATATAATATTTTAACATAACCATAAATAAAAAAAATAAAAAAAAATAAAAAAAAACTAAATTATTATTTTAATAAAAGCTAAAATGTTATTATTGGATATAATATTTATCATAATCATATAAAAAGAACTAAAACATTATTATTAATAATTTGATTGTTAAATCTAGTAAAACATACATACTTCCTTCTCTCTAGTTTTGAACATGTGATCTTTTAAGAGAAAACACATACTCTTAACCATTAGACCCACTCAATTTATAAATTGTTGGATATAATTTTGTATTATTATTCAATCCAAATGAGTGAACATAAACATCCTAAAAAATTTAGGATGTTTGCTCAAGTGTAAAAGGGATTTTTTATATTTTGGTATTTCATGTTGCAATATAATAACAATAATTATGGGCATTTTTTCTTATTGGACATACTATAATTATTGTGGGTTTAAAAATTGGGGTGGTTTTTCTTTTATTTATTTTTTAAATGAACAGTTCTCAACACTATATATAATTGAAATTTTTCATCATATTGGTTTTATTGGTTTTATATACTCTATTGTAGGAGTAGTTTATGTTTATGTTTTGATCATTTTCAAACTTTGTTCTTGTACCTTATGTGGGTATTAACTATGTTTTATAAATAGTTAAGGATGGGTTTGATATTAGAATTTGAGTTTTTTTGGTTGGCTTATCTATTAATTTTTAATGAAGATTTTCAATTGTTTTTTTTAATGTTTAATATTAACAAAATTGAAGGGACTTTATTGTTCATGTTTCAAAGTTTAACAAATCTTTTTTATGGATCCAATGCTCAATTTTAACAATTTCATGATATTTCAAGCTCATGTGACATAAATATGTCAAATATATATATATGCGAGACAATAAGTGGTGGCACTAGAGAATACCACATGGTAACATGATGAATCTTACGTGGTATGCCAATGAACATTTTGCATTGAAAATTGTTAAAATTCTTATCCTTTCAATTGAATGGAACTTTACTGGGCTCCATAATATTTTAGGTCCACCTAAGCAAACGAATTATACCCTCAATGTGTTATCAATATGAATAAGTTCTTTCCTAGTCCCAACACTAGAAGTAATTGCACTTTACACTATTTTAGGCTTGGGAGGACATGTGAAATTGAGCCCTTGTGTTCTCAAAACAAATGATCCATGTATTCTCAAATGGTGTTCCTAATGGCTATATTAATATGTTGGTTCAATGATTCACTTATGATCCAATTCGGCTACCTATAAAAGATGAACCTATTTAGATTATTTATAATCGCATGACACTTGAGAGGAATTGGGAAATCAAACACAATATTGTCAATACATACACCTACCATCCCTTCACCATTAGAAACGTTGTCCCCTAGGTTGAGTCGAGGTGTAGTATACCTAGGGTGGTTAATATGGGGTATACCTAGGAAATATTGATAAAGATCTGAAGTTTTTATACTTTTTTCTTGAAGTTATTGGGAATATTTCCTTTCTATTAAATTTGCAGGTCAGATTCATTATTGATCAAAAACTGAATTGGGGGCAAAAATTTGGAATATTCCACTAGTTAGTACTATGAGCTGCTGACAAGTGTCATTTCGGGATTGGTTGATGAGGTTGGTGATTTGTTGCAATTTGATTGGATGTAGGAGGGCCAATGGAGTGAGGGCACGTGGTGCAGCCAGTGGCTGCCACATACCCCAAAATGGAAACATATGGAAAGTATGGTTGAAATGTGGAATGTTTTATTGAACAAAATTTCAAACCCAATGATGGCCGGAGGTCGGGGTCGACCCTGCGACCTCCCCCACAACAACACAACGCCATACCATTACTCCACACCATAGTCCTTATTAACCAATGCACTTTGCATATATATTTAAATTTTCACATATGATGTGACGGCGGGAGGAGGGGGCCAACCCCGCAGGACCAGACCCCTCACCATATAACCATACTTATAACCTCAAGCAGGAGTTCCAGTATAACGTGTCGATTAAATGCTTAACCCTCCATTAACTCCACTTAACCTTCAACTAATCACACTTATCTCTACAGTTAGTTTGGCGGAGTCTGCCAAATTCGGCGCGATCTCCAATTTTGGTGGATTTAACTGGAGTTCTCTCCAGTTTTGGAGGAGCTTTCTTAGGCAAAAGTGATGAGGCCATAACTTGAACAAATTTAGACCAAATTAGGCTAAAAAAGAGTCTATCCTAGCATTTTTGCACATTCTGAGTGCATTGGAGCAGGTTTGAGAGCCATCAGAGCTCAGGAAATGACTATATTCAAAATTTTGATCAATTAATCAAAGAGGGTCAAGCCATTGAAGCTGGTCCAAGGAAACGTAGCCCAGGAGGGGTGAACTCCTTCATCACTACTATGTATTATATTCTCTACAATTTACTTGATGTTTATGTGTTTTTAAAGGTAATTTACTTCATGAATTGCTCATAAAAGACACACAATTTTGACACATAAAATCTCTCATAAACTTGCTATTTGACACCATCCTTAAGCACTTTTCTTTTATACTAATGAGGAAGCTAGCACAACAAAACTAGTTTGTCCTATTCAGATCATTTTTGGTATCAGAGCCATAGTTTAGCTCATTTTAGCCCAAGTTTATCTCAGGGTTTGCCAAGGTTAGCTAGAAAATTAGCTATTGGTTTTGTATTTGTGCAAGGAAAATTTAACTGTGTGCAAGTTTATGTGTGTAGGCTGAAGAGAGGAGAAGGTCAAGATTGAGGACCCAACTCTAAAATCACAACAAAGAAGCTTTTTTTTATGCATTACAAGTGTGAAGATGACAACTTCATCCAGCACTGGTTCTAATCAATCTTCCTTAGCAAGACTCTTTAATGAAGAGATGTGGTGCAAGAGATGGTGAAGATCAGAAGGAGAGAAGTAGGCTTCAGGAGCAACTGATGGCCATGAAGGAGGAGAAGCAATAGCTTCTTGAAAATATGCATGATATGGAGACTCAGTTCCGTATTTCAAATGAAACCCTAGCAAATATGCATGATATGGAGACTCAGCTCCATATTTCAAATGAAACCCTAGCAAAGATGCATGAGATGGAGATTCAACTCCATGATGTCAAGGAAACCCTAGCCAAGTATGTGCATGAAAATGAGGTATGAAAATAAATTTTATCTTCAATTTCCTCTCAAGATGAATGTTTTTGTGTTTTTGAAAGACACACTAGAGAAATAGGGTCAAAATTGTTTCAAAAAATGGGCTATGAAGGTAAAGGGCTAGACAAACATGCACAAGGAATTATAAACCCTATTGTTGTTGAGGGAAGGTCTAGGTACATGGGTCTAGGTTTTGGTGAACAAGATGATGTAGATAACTGAAAAACCATGGAGACTTTTGGAAATGTTTCAAGAAATGATTCCATTACATATTCACTACATCAAGATTGTGTTCATGGAGAATAAAACATGTTTGCACCCATTGTTGAAGATATTTCTTTTAGCCATGAAAGTAGTGGTTATGGACAACAAGAAGATGGAGAATTATCCAAAGCCAAGGAGGCACATGAAGGTGTTCCAAGAAATACTTTCGTTACATGTTCATTACCTCAAGCTTGTGAAGTTTGTGTTCATGATTAATGCAAAAGTTTTACACCCAATTTGCAAGAAGATGCTCATAAGCATGCAACTAATGAAAATGGTAAACAAGAGGATGTTGAAAAATCTAAAGCCATTGAAGCCATTGTTGGTATTCCGAAGATAGCCACTACCTCATCAAATTTACCTCCTCAAGAAGACGACAAAGGTTAATCTGCAAGGTATAAATATGTCTTTAATCAAGTTGCTTCTAATTATGATAAACATGGGAAATCCTCACATAATATTTAGACAAAATTTACATGTTCCTTTTGTGTTTTGAATAACCATACTTTTTCGAGATGTTGGAAGAAGATGGCCATATACAGGAAAATTTCAAAACAAAGGAGACAGAAAGCCAAAGGTCGAATGGATAATGCAAACCATGTTGAAAAGAAGATGCAATTATTTTGCACTCATTTCCATAAGAAGGGTCATCTTGTAGAAAAGTGTTGGACTTTTTATCCAACAAGTCATCCACGACATTTGAAGAAGGTGGAGAGAGATTTTGACAAGAATGGAAAAGAGGATTCCAGAGTTGATGTGGGTCAGGAATATACACATGATGAAGTGCATCTGAAAGAAGTGTCGTTGAAGTGGTTTGGAAAGAGATGGTTTGATGCAGCAATGCCAAAAGTCAGCTCCAGTGGAGGGATGGTCGACAGTCGTCGTGGCTCTGTCAGCTTTTCCTTTCGTTTACTTATCAATTTCAAAGAAATTGAAAATTAAACATAATCACAACTTTATAATAAACCCATTCTCTCTGTAATTGAATAATTAACTGTGTAATAACCCTTGGCAATAATGTTATTATCCGACGGAATTTTATATTAATAGCCAACACTTTATGAACAAAAGACCTTATAATAACCCCTCGTCCCGGACCCCACATATATGTCAATGGACCAATCAAATGTGCGCGTCATACCTGGTTTAAACATCATGTATCTCCGTCACACGAAGACCGTCCGATGGCCTTCTCTCAAATCAATGGCATGTGCTCATTTCGCTCGTCGACTTCGTACTGAACTTAACGCGCGATGAAATATGGAAAAGTGGTTTTTGAATGGTCCACTCCGCCACGTGTCGATTCCTCTATGGAATCGCTCCTCAACCCAGAAATACCACCTCTGCACCAAAAGCGGTGCGAAATGGGGCAATCCACTCTTGCGATTCTGCTTCCGGTTTTGGTACGAGGTTGACTCGGGCTACATCAGGTTACGATCTCCCTTCATACGTTAACTCCAGGTTTAGTCCCGGTTCCGGCTACAACTAACAGTAAAACAAGGTTATCTCTTTATACGGGGACCTCACCAATATTAACCAGGATTCTCTATACAGATCACGCCTACGAGCGGGTTTAAATGCGCAGGGTTATTCGAATGAATTTAGATAAACAACCAACAGAGATAAGTGGAATTCGTGCAGGAGTTCAATTATTCATGCACAGAGTCCATCACTTCGCAATTAAACAATCTCTTCACACTTAAGGATTCGAACTCCTCTATGATGAATGCGCACATAAACTATTTAATTGGAAGCAACTGTGAACAATTTTTTTTTTTATCGCAAAATCTCTCTTCTTCTCCCGGCTCTCTCTTTTCTACATCCGAAGAATACAATTTATACATATTACAATGTGGCTCTTCGGTTCCTCAGTGAGGACCGTTTTGGAAAATCAACCGTCTAATTACAATAATTCAATTAACTGAAATATGACAGCTAGACTAACTGAGCTATTCGACTTTCTATGACTCTAATTAATCTAAAGAATACAATCAGCTAAGGTGTTGACACCTAGCTGTAACAATTCAAATATTTTCAAACCCTCCTAGCCACAACATGTGGACAAAACTCCTACATTGCTGGCCAGTGCTTAATGCCCCTGCATCAGACTCCTGAGGGCAATTTTCTTCATGGGCTCCTGTCCATGAGCTCCTCCACTGATCTGCCTATCTTCTGCAACATTTCTTCAGTCATCCAGGTAGAATCTTCCTCTGGCTTGTCCCTCCATTTGATCAAGTACTAAAAGTACTCTTGTCCTCTGGTCCTTCTGAACACTCTCTTGTCCAATACCTTCTCTGGTTGCAATGGCTGTGTTGGAGGTAGCTGCTCTTTCCACTCAATCTATTCCTTGTTTGTTGATCTTGCTTCTGCACCATCATCTTCATACTTGTACAAATCTACAACATAAAAAATAGGAGATATTCCAACATCAGGTGGCAATTCAATCTCATAAGCATTTGCAGAAAACTTCCTAAGTATCTTGCATGGCCCAATCTTTTTGAACTTCAATTTGTTGTACTGCTTCTTTGGGAACCTCTCCTTTCTCAAGTGTGCCAAAACCTGATCTCCTACTTCAAAATGAACTTCCTTGCTGCTCAAGTCTACTCTGCTTTTGTATTTGATGCTGCTGCCTTGTAATTGTTGTTTCACTTGTTCATGTATGGTATGGATCTCTGAAGCAAACTCCTCACCATCTGCACTCCTTAGCTCTGCTCTTCCCAGATTTCTTAATTCTGATATTCCTCTGGGATGCATTCCATAAACAATATGAAATGGACTCTGTCCTGTGCTCCTGTTTGGTGAATCATTATATGCATATTCTGCCTGGGGAAAAATATGGACCCACTGCTTGGGATGCTCTCCTGAAAGACTTCTCAATAAATTTCCCAGACTTCTATTCACTACCTCAGTCTATCCATCAGTCTGGGGATTATAAGCTGAGCTGAAACTTAGTTTGGTGCCAAGTTTCTTCCACAATGTCCTCCAAAAGTGCCCCACAAATCTGGTGTCTCTGTCTGAAACAATGCTCCTGGGTAACCCATGCAATCTAACAACTTCCTTGAAGAACAAGTTAGCAACATGGGTGGCATCACTAGTTTTGTAACATGGAATAAAATGAGCCATTTTGGAGAATCTGTCCACCACAACAAAGACTGTATCATTCCCTCTCAGAGTCTTGGGCAATCCTAGAATGAAATCCATACTCACCATGTCCCAAGGCCTGTCTGGAATAGGCAAGGGAGTTTACAATCCTGCATTCTGGCTCCTTCCTTTAGCATACTGACAGATTTTGCAATTCTTCACGAACTTGTCCACTTCTGTTCTCATCCTGGGCCAGAAATAAAAGTGACTCAGCTGCTCATAAGTCTTATCAGTACCAAAGTGTCCAGCAAGTCCACCACTATGCTTCTCTTTGATCAAATTTTCTCTCATGGAGCATTTTGAACCACATAGTTGGTTCTTTCTGAATAACAAGTCTTCCTGCAGAAAATAATCCAGCCATTGGCTTCTATCTATTAAAATAGGGTTACTGCATGCCTCAAATGCTTCTTTAAAATCATAATTTGTTTTATACAATTCTTTGAGAAAATCAAATCCTACAACCTTAAAATTATTTTCTTGAACAAGCAAGTGTCTCCTACTCAAAGCATCAGCTACTTTATTGGCTTGGCCACTTATATGTTTCAAAACAAAATTAAAACCTTGGAGATACTCAACCCATTTAGCATGCTTATGTTTCAACTTTGGCCGCTGCACAATATACTGCAAAGCATGATGGTCAGAATATAACACAAATTCCCTGGACATCAAGTAATGTCTCCACTTCTTCAGTGCCTGAACAATTGCATAGAATTCCTTCTCATAAGAGGAATACTTTCTTCTGGTATCATTCAACTTTTCACTGAAATAGGCTACAGGCCTATCATCCTGACTCAACACAGCTCCAATGGCCTCTCCACTGGCATCGCATTTTACTTGAAAAGGTTTAGTAAAATCAGGCAGGATCAAAACAGGCTTCTCTGTTATCTTTTGCTTCAATAGTTTAAAACTTCTTTCTGCTTCAGCAGTCCACTTAAATGGTTGTTTTCTCTTATTTATGGTCTCAATTATGGGTGCATTAATCTTACTGAAGTTTCTTATAAACTTTCTATAAAAACTAGCAAGTCCATGGAAACTTCTTACCTCAAAAATACTCCTGGGTGAAGGCCACTCCACAATTGCCTTAACCTTTTTTGGGTCCATATTCAATCCTTCTGCAGAAACAACAAAACCCAAATACACCAACTCTTCCTTCATGAATGAGCATTTCTTCAAATTTATCAGCAGTTTCTCCTGGTGCAGCTTCTTTAAGACATGATTAAGATGCCTTAAATGTTCTTCTTTAGTTCTGCTGAAAACTAGTATATCATCTAAATATACTATCACAAATTTCCCAATAAATTCTCTCAATACTTCATTCATAAGTCTCATAAAAGTGCTAGGTTCATTTGACAACCCAAAAGGCATTACCATCCATTCATACAATCCTTCATTCGTTTTAAAGGCAGTTTTCCACTCATCACCCTCTCTTATTCTAGTCTGATGATATCCACTCTTTAAATCTATCTTTGAGAAATATTTAGCACCACTCAAACAGTCCATTAAATCTTCAATTCTGGGAAAATGGAATCTGTACCTAATTTTGATCTTATTAATTGCTCTGGAATCAGTACACATCCTCCAGCCTCCATCTTTCTTTGGGATCAAAACTGCTGGTACTGCACATGGACTCAGACTTTCTCTGATTAGTCCTTTGTCCACCAACTCCTGCACTTGTCTCCTGATTTCCTCATTTTCCTTGGGAGTCATTCTGTAGGCTGCCTTATTTGGCAGATTTAAACCAGGGATAAAATCTATCTGATGGCTGATCTTTCTCACAGGTGGCAGCTCATCAGGTAAATCATCCACAACAATGTCACAGTAATCATCTAACATCTCTTGTATCTCTACTGGTAAATCAGAAATCTTTGTAGAAGTAAGAACTACCTTAGGCTTGAAAACTAAAGCAAATCTTACCTCTTCTTCTTCTATCTGCTGCAGATATTCTTTCCCGCTCAGCAACAAGGTCTTTGGATCAATCACTCTGCTGGATGGCTCTCCTTCTTCCATGGGTATCAATGTATGATGCACCCCATCTTTGAAGAACTTGCAAGTGTTCTTCTTGCCATCATGCACTGCTGCTCTGTCAAACTGCCAAGGTCTACCCAGCAGTATATGACACACATCCATGGGCATTACATCACACAGGACCTTATCTTTGTATTTGCCCATTTGCAGCTCTATCTTACACTGTTCTTTCACAACCAGCTGGTGCCCTTTATGCAGCCAAGACACCCTGTAGGGAGTTGGATGCTCCCTAGTCTTCGGCTTCAACTTTTCTATGACCTCAGTGGAAACTAGATTGTCTGTGTTGCCACTATCAATGACTAGTTGGCAACATTTCCCTTGGACTTTGCATATGCTCCTAAACAAAGTCTTCCTTTGTGCAGGCTTAGTGACCTCTTTGGCTTGCTTCAACAGGACCTTATTTAGCACCAAGGATTCTCCCCTCTCTGGAAGAATTTATTCTTCAATCTCTGCCTCTTCTCCAACCTGGGCAACAACAGCATTCCTTGGACCAGCACCCACATTTTCTAGACATTCATAGTGCTTGTGTCCCACTTGCTGACATCTATAACACCTCAATTCTCTACCTCTGCCCCTGTCTCTGCCTCCTCTTCCTTTTCCTCTGTAAGAACCCCTTCTACCCCTTGCATCATCCTCTGCAGATGCATTCTGAGGTGAGCTACTGTTAGCTCCATCCCTAGGTGTAGCAGGCTTTCCTCTGCCACCCCGACTTCCCTTTCCTCGGAAAGTACCTCTCTTCTTGGCACACTGTTTCCTCGGGAGTTTCTCCTCCGCTTTCAAGGCCATCTGATAGGCCTCTTCCACTGTCTTAGGAGATAGAAGACCAATCTCATCTTGGATCTCCAGTATGAGACCATTTACATATCGGGCAGTCTTCTCTGGTGTATCTTGAAATTGCCCAGCTCTTATGCTCACTCTGTAGAATTCCTCTGTGTATTCCTTTACTGTCAGCAACCTCTGTCTTAGGTTCTGCATTTGTTTATACAATGTTAGCTGGTAATCACTAGGCAAGAATTTTCCTTTTAATTTAGCCATCATTCTGGTCCAGCTCTTGATAGGTTGCTTGCCAACTCTCCTCCTTTCTTCCTGCACTCCATCCCACCAAAGTGTAGCATGTCCTTTCAGCTTTGTCACTGCAAACTTGACCTTTTTATCTTCGCTTATCTCTTCATAATCGAAGCATTTGTTCATTTCATTTATCCAGTCCACCAGTTCCTCTAGATTCAGTCCCCCTGCATAACTCGACACTTCAATTCTGGGCTTAACTGCAGACCCCATAACAGTTCTGAGGAGCCTCAAGTCAGGAGGAATTTCGACATTTTCTTTAGCTTCTTCTACCTCAGGTTCACTGGTGTCTTCAGGATCTCTGGTCTGTCTTCGCTCCACGGCATCCATCCTGGCCTCGACCCTCTGCAACATCTCCAACACCTGAGCGTTGGCAACAGGTCTTCTCCTGCCAGCACCTCTTCCAACTCGGACTGCCATGTCAACAAACAAATTCAGACAACAGCTCTGATACCACAAATGATGCATCAATGCCAAAAGTCAGCTCCAGTGGAGGGATGGTCGACAGTCGTCATGGCTCTGTCAGCTTTTCCTTTCGTTAGAAATTGACAATTAAACATAATCACAACTTTATAATAAACCCATTCTCTCTGTAATTGAATAATTAACTGTGTAATAACCCTTGGCAATAATGTTATTATCCGGCGGAATTTTATATTAATAGCCAACACTTTATGAACAAAAGACCTTATAATAACCCCTCGTCCCGGACCCCACATATATGTCAATGGACCAATCAAATGTGCATGTCATACTTGGTTTAAACATCGTGTATCTTCATCACACGAAGACCGTCCGATGGCCTTCTCTCAAATCATTGGCCTGTGCTCATTTCGCTCATCGACTTCGTATTGAACTTAACGCGCAATGAAATATGGAAAAGTGGTTTTTGAACGGTCCACTCCGCCACGTGTCGATTCCTCTATGGAATCGCTGCTCGACCCAGAAATACCACCTCCGCACCAAAAGCGGTGCGAAATGGGGCAATCCAGTCTTGCGATTCTGCTTCCGGTTTTGGTACGAGGTTGACTCGGGCTAAATCGGGTTACGGTCTCCCTTCATACGTTAACTCCAGGTTTAGTCCCGGTTCCGGCTACAACTAACAGTAAAACAAGGTTATCTCTTTATACGGGGACTTCACCAATATTAACTAGGATTCTCTATACAAATCACGCCTATGAGTGAGGTTAAATGTGCAGGGTTATTCGAATGAATTTAGATAAACAACCAACAGAGATAAGTGGAATTCGTGCGGGAGTTCAATTATTCATGCACAGAGTCCATCACTTCGCAATTAAACAATCTCTTCACACTTAAGGACTCGAACTACTCTATGATGAATGCCCACATAAACTATTTAATTGGAAGCAACTGTGAACAAATTTTTTTTTATCGCAAAATCTCTCTTCTTCTCCCGGCTCTCTCTTTTCTACATCCGGAGAATACAATTTATACATATTACAATGTGGCTCTTCGGTTCCTCAGTGAGGACCGTTTTGGAAAATCAACCGTCTAATTACAATAATTCAATTAACTGAAATATGACAGCTAGACTAACTGAGCTATTCGACTTTCTATGACTCTAATTAATCTAAATAATACAATAAGTTAAGGTGTTGACACCTAGCTGTAACAATTCAAATATTTTCAAACCCTCCTAGCCACAACATGTGGACAAAACTCCTACATTGCTGGCCAGTGCTTAATGCCCCTGCATCAGACTCCTGAGGGCAATTTTCTTCATGGGCTCCTGTCCATGAGCTCCTCCATTGATCTGCCTATCTTCTGCAACATTTATTTAGTCATCCAAGTAGCATCTTCCTCTGGCTTGTCCCTCCATTTGATCAAGTACTGAAAGTACTCTTGTCCTCTGGTCCTTCTGAACACTCTCTTGTCCAATACCTTCTCTGGTTGCAATGGCTGTGTTGGAGGTAACTGCTCTTTCCACTCAATCTGTTCCTTGTCTGTTGATCTTGCTTCTGCACCATCATCTTCATACTTGTACAAATCTGCAACATTAAAAATAGGAGATATTCCAACATCAGGTGGCAATTCAATCTCATTAGCATTTGCAGAAAACTTCCTAAGTATCTTGCATGGCCCAATCTTTTTGAACTTCAATTTGTTGTACTGCTTCTTTGGGAACCTCTCCTTTCTCAAGTGTGCCAAAACCTGATCTCCTACTTCAAAATGAACTTCCTTTCTGCTCAAGTCTTCTCTGCTTTTGTATTTGATGTTGCTGCCTTGTAATTGTTGTTTCACTTGTTCATGTATGGCCTGGATCTCTGAAGCAAAATCCTCACCATCTGCACTCCTTAGCTCTTCTCTTCCCAGATTTCTTAATTCTGATATTCCTCTGGGATGCATTCCATAAACAATATGAAATGGACTCTGTCCTGTGATCCTGTTTGGTGAATCATTATATGCATATTTTTCCTGGGGAAAAATATGGTCCCACTGCTTGGGATGCTCTCCTGCAAGACTTCTCAATAAATTTCCCAGACTTCTATTCACTACCTTAGTCTGTCCATCAGTCTGGGGATGATAAGCTGAGCTGAAACTTAGTTTGGTGCCAAGTTTCTTCCACAGTGTCCTCCAAAAGTGCCCCACAAATCTGGTGTCTCTATCTGAAACAATGCTCCTGGGTAACCCATGCAATCTAACAACTTCCTTGAAGAACAAGTTAGCAACATGGGTGGCATCACTAGTTTTGTAACATGGAATAAAATGTGCCATTTTGGAGAATCTGTCCACCACAACAAAGACTGTATCATTCCCTCTCTGAGTCTTGGGCAATCCTAGAACGAAATCCATACTCACCATGTCCCAAGGCCTGTCTAGAATAGGCAAGGGAGTGTACAATCCTGCATTCTGGCTCCTTCCTTTAGCATACTGACAGATTTTGCAATTCTTCACGAACTTGTCCACTTCTGTTCTCATCCTGGGCCAGAAATAAAAGTGACTCAGCTGCTCATAAGTCTTATCAGTACCAAAGTGTCCAGCAAGTCCACCACTATGCTTCTCTTTGATCAAATTTTCTCTCATGGAACATTTTGGTATACACAGTTGATTCTTTCTGAATAACAAGTCTTCCTGCAGGAAATAATCCAGCCACTGACTTCTATCTGTTAGAACAGGGTTACTACATGCTTCAAATGCTTCTTTAAAATCAGGATCTGTTTTATACAATTCTTTGAGAAAATCGAATCCTGCAACTTCAAAATTAGTCTCTTGAACAAGCAAATGTCTCCTACTCAAAGCATCAACTACTTTATTAGCTTGGCCACTTATATGCTTCAAAACAAAATTAAAACTTTGGAGGTACTCAACCCATTTAGCATGCTTGTGTTTTAACTTGGGCTGCTGTACAATATACTGCAAAGCATGATTATCAGAATACAATACAAACTCCCTGGACATCAAATAATGTCTCCACTTCTTCAGTGCTTGAAAAATTGCATAGAATTCCTTCTCATAAGAGGAATAATTTCTCCTGGTATCATTCAACTTCTCACTGAAATAGGCTACAGGCCTATCATCCTGACTCAACACAGCTCCAATGGCCTCTCCACTGGCATCACACTTTACTTGAAATGGTTTAGTAAAATCGGGCAGAATCAGAACAGGTTTCTCCGTTATCTTTTGCTTCAAAACTTGAAAGTTTCTTTCTGCTTCAGCAGTCGACTTAAATGGTTGTTTTCTCTTATTTATTGTCTCAATTATGGGTGCATTAATCTTACTGAAGTTTCTTATAAACTTTCTGTAAAAACTAGCAAGTCCATGGAAACTTCTTACCTCAAAGACATTCCTGGGTGAAGGCCACTCCACAATTGCCTTAACCTTTTATGGGTCCATCTTCAATCCTTCTGCAGAAACAACAAACCCCAAATACACCAACTCTTCCTTCATGAATGAGCATTTCTTCAAATTTATCAGCAGTTTCTCTTGGTGCAGCTTCTTCAAGACATGATTAAGATGCCTTAAATGTTCTTCTTTAGTTCTGCTGAAAACTAGTATATCATCTAAATATACTATCACAAATTTCCCAATAAATTCTCTCAATACTTCATTCATAAGTCTCATAAAAGTGCTAGGTGCATTTGAAAACCCAAAAGGCATTACCATCCATTCATACAATCCTTCATTCGTTTTAAAGGCAGTTTTCCACTCATCACCCTCTCTTATTCTAATATGATGATATCCACTCTTTAAATCTATCTTTGAGAAATATTTAGCACCACTCAAACAGTCCATTAGATCTTCAGTGCAGAAGCGAGAGATACAATATACATTTGTGATCTTGGTGGCTAACTCTGGAATCGGTACATCCTCCGACCTCCATCTTTCTTTGGGCTCCAGCTGTTGGTACTTCACATGGACTCGGACTTTCTTGATTAGTACTTTGTCCACCAACTCTGCCACTTGTCTCACGATTTCCTCATTTTCCTTGGGAGTCTACGTAGAGTGCGCCTTATTTGTGATTTGAACCGAGGATAAAATCTATCTGATGGCTGATCTTTCTCACAGGTGGCAGCTCATCAGGTAAATCATCCACAACAATGTCACAGTAATCATCTAACATCTCTTGTATCTCTACTGGTAAATCAGAAATCTTTGTAGAAGTAAGAACTACCTTAGGCTTGAAAACTAAAGCAAATCTTACCTCCTCTTCTTCTATCTGCTGCAGATATTCTTTCCCGCTCAGCAACAAGGTCTTTGGATCAATCACTCTGCTGGATGGCTCTCCTTCTTCCATGGGTATCAATGTATGATGCACCCCATCTTTGAAGAGCTTGTAAGTATTCTTCTTGCCATCATGCACTGCTGCTCTGTCAAACTGCCAAGGTCTACCCAGTAGTATATGACACACATCCATGGGCATTACATCACACAGGACCTTATCTTTGTATTTTCCCATTTGCAGCTCTATCTCACACTGTTCTTTCACAACCAGCTGGTGCCCTTTATGCAGCCAGGACACCCTGTAGGGAGTTGGATGCTCCCTAGTCTTCAGCTTCAACTTTTCTATGACCTCAGTGGAAACCAGATTGTCTGTGCTTCCACTATCAATGACTAGTTGGAAACATTTCCCTTGGACTTTGCATATGCTCCTAAACAAAGTCTTCCTTTGTGCAAGCTCAGTGACCTCTTTGGCTTGCTTCAACAGGACCTTATTTACCACCAAGGATTCTCCCCTCTCTGGAAGAATTTCTTGTTCAATCTCTGCCTCTTCTCTAGCCTGGGCAACAACAACATTCCTTGGACCAGCACCCACATTTTCTGGACATTCATAGTGCTTGTGTCCCACTTGCTGACATCTATAACACCTTAATTCTCTACCTCTGCCCCTGTCTCTGCCTCCTCTTCCTTTTCCTATGTAAGAAACCCTTCTGCCCCTTGCATCATCCTCTGCATATGCATTCTAAGGTGAGCTACTGTTAGCTCCATCCCTGGGTGTAGCAGGCTTTCCTCTGCCACCTCGACTTTTCTTTCCTCGGAAAGTACCTCTCTTCTTAGCAGACTGTTTCCTCAGGAGTTTCTCCTCCGCTTTCAAGGCCATCTGATAGGCCTCTTCCAATGTCTTAGGAGACAGAAGACCAATCTCATCTTGGATCTCAAGTCTGAGACCATTTACATATCGGGCAGTCTTCTCTGGTGTATCTTGAAATCGCCCAGCTCTTATGCTCACTCTGTAGAATTCCTCTGTGTATTCCTTTACTGTCAGCAACCTCTGTCTCAGGTTCTGTATTTGTTTATACAATGTTAGCTGGTAATCACTAGGCAAGAATTTGCCTTTTAATTTAGCCATCATTCTGGTCCAGCTCTTGATAGGTTGCTTGCCAACTCTCCTCCTTTCTTCCTGCACTCCATCCCACCAAAGTGCAGCATGTCCTTTCAGCTTTGTCACTGCAAACTTGACCTTTTTATCTTCGCTTATCTCTTCATAATCGAAGCATTTTTTCATTTCATTTATCCAGTCCACCAGTTCCTCTGGATTCAGTCCCCCTGCATAACTCGACACTTCAATTTTGGGCTTAACTACAGACCCCATAACAGTTCTGAGGAGCCTCAAGTCAGGAGGAATTTCGACATTTTCTTCAGCTTCTTCTACCTCAGGTTCACCGGTGTCTTCAGGATCTCTGGTCTGTCTTCGCTCCACGACATCCATCCTGGCCTCGACCCTCTGCAACATCTCCAACACCTCAGCGTTGGCAACAGGTCTTCTCCTGCCAGCACCTCTTCCAACTCGGACTGCCATGTCAGCAAACAACTTCAGACAACAGCTTTGATACCACAAATGATGCATCAATCCCAAAATTCAGCTCTAGTGGAGGGATGGTCGACAGTCGTCGTGGCTCTGTCAGCTTTTCCTTTCGTTTACTTATCAATTTCAAAGAAATTGACAATTAAACATAATCGCAACTTTATAATAAACCCATTCTCTCTGTAATTGAATAATTAACTGTGGAATAACCCTTGGCAATAATGTTATTATCCGGCGGAATTTTATATTAATAGCCAACACTTTATGAACAAAAGACCTTATAATAACCCCTCATCCCGGACCCCACATATATGTCAATGGACCAATCAAATGTGCGTGTCATACTTGGTTTAAACATCGTGTATCTCCGTCACACGAAGACCGTCCGATGGCCTTCTCTCAAATCAATGGCCTGTGCTCATTTCGCTCGTTGACTTCGTACTGAACTTAACGCGCGATGAAATATGGAAAAGTGGTTTTTGAACAGTCCACTCCGCCACGTGTCGATTCCTCTATGGAATCGCTCCTCGACCCATAAATACCACCTCCGCACCAAAAGCGGTGCGAAATGGGGCAATCCACTCTTGCGATTCTGCTTCCGGTTTTGGTACGAGGTTGACTCGGGCTACATCGAGTTACAGTCTCCCTGCATATGTTAACTCCAGGTTTAGTCCCGGTTCCAGCTACAACTAACAGTAAAACAAGGTTATCTCTTTATACAGGGACTTCACCAATATTAACCACGATTCTCTATACAGATCACGCCTAAGAGCGGGGTTAAATGCGCAGGGTTATTCGAATGAATTTAGATAAACAACCAACAGAGATAAGTGGAATTCATGCAGTAGTTCAATTATTCATGCACAGAGTCCATCACTTTGCAATTAAACAATCTCTTCACACTTAAGGATTCAAACTACTCTATGATGAATGCGCACAGAAACTATTTAATTGGAAGCAACTGTGAACACATTTTTTTTTATTGCAGAATCTCTCTTCTTCTCCCGGCTCTCTCTTTTCTACATCCGGAGAATACAATTTATACATATTACAATGTGGCTCTTTGGTTCCTCAGTGAGGACCGTTTTGGAAAATCAACCGTCTAATTACAATAATTCAATTAATTGAAATATGACAGCTAGACTAACTGAGCTATTTGACTTTCTATGACTCTAATTAATCTAAATAATACAATCAACTAAGGTGTTGACACCTAGCTGTAACAATTCGAATATTTTCAAACCCTCCTAGCCACAACATGTGGACAAAACTCCTACATTACTGGCCAGTGCTTAATGCCCCTGCATCATGGTTATATTTATTAACCAATTAAGGCCTTGCATTTATTTTGATAATTGATGCAAATCTTTCCTTATTGATGCATTTCCTTGTTATCTGAATGCATTTCTTTTCTCTTGAAATTATGATGCATATTGCACGAAGCAAGATGTTGGAAAAGTAGAGTTATGTTGACTCACTTAGATGCAGCAAAGATGAAAATTTGTAGTTTCAATTTGCATGTGAATGCATTTATTTTTCTCTAGAATGCATGTTGCATGTTTACGCTAGGAGGGTGTTTGAAAGTGAAGTATGTTAACCCACTTTGTTGTAGCAAATTTGGTCATTTAAGCTCTTTAAGTACTCATACATACCAATGGGATTCTTGTACTTGTGATTGTAATTGCGAGGGATTGAGCATTGTATACATGCATGGGAGTTTCTCTGTGTGAACAATGGAGTTTTTTATAGTTTCATTGTGCTTAAACATGCATGAGTGATTGACTTGTGTTGGTTGATTGCTTTGTTTACATGTATGTTGTCAACTTGAGAGTGTTGATCATTTTCACATGCATAAGTGATCGACTTCTATTGGTCGATTTATTGTTACATGTATGACTTATCGACTTGGAATACTTGATTTAGTCTCCAAGGATGAATGGGAGATGTTGACAAATTGTTTCATGAGATGTGAAATTCTTGTTATTTTGGGAAAAGAATCATCAAGTGTTGTACATGATTTTGTTTGACTTAAGATTCAACGGTTTGAAGACGCATGTTTTGTTGAATTGTGTTTGGTCGATTGGTTTATACACCAAGATGTAAGAATGCATGGTAATGTTCACAGGATGTGACATTTGTTGCTTTGAATGAGAAAAGGAGGAGATCATCAAGTTGTGTTTCTTGCATGATGTTTTTTTCAAGTTAGTGGTTTTTCTTGTGACAAGATGTCTTGGGATTTTGGAAGGTTTAGTCTTGAGCGAGAGGCTCATGATTAGCCTTCATTCTCAAATCTTGGCATGAGAAACATATCAATACTGGAGGATGATGGAATCAAGAACCAGAAAGAGGGAAAAGATGACAAAATATTACAACAAAAATAGAAACCCTTTTGTAGACCATATGATGCATGAGGCCAAGAAGCGAAAGAGATAGCAAAGAAATTCTTCCAGATGTGGAATTTGGTACTGTGGAGGTAAAATAATAGTAATTTTATTTCTAGTGATTACTAATATTTGAATTCTTGTTGTAGTTCACTCATATGGGCTTAAATTGGAAAAGAGTTTCCAAGGAGAAGCTTGCATCAAATGCATGTTTATGCAAAGGAGGAACATGATTCTCAGTGGGAAGGCCATCAGTCAAGATTTCCAAGCATAGAGAGATCGCTTTGTTACAGCAAGATGTTTTTCATTAGTCAGCAAGCATCTAGCAAGGGTCAGCAGCGAAGGGAGGACATTGGTTGAAGTAACAAGCCATTTGCAAGAGTAGGTATGTCAAGGAATCAAAGTGGTTTTCATGAAGATTTTTTCAAGTATAATCAAGTCGATAGAACTTGGAAAGGTGAAGAGGATTAAACTCTCATCATATAACTATATTTTGTAGGTCCAAAATCATTTCAGTGGGAAGGAGTGATCAAAAACTGAATTAGGGGCAAAAATTTGCTAAAAATTAAAATTTATCAGAATGGAGTGGAACCTGAGCGATCGTATAGGTCTCATCACCCTGATTCCGACGCACTTCGTTTCATTGAAAACCGAATCCGTATGGGAAAGTTAGAGCTTGTTGTCCGTTTTTACAAACAACTAAAATTTGTGTAGAATTGACAAGATGATGACTGGGCAGCCTAGCCAGAAAAAATAATATTCCTTGGAATATTCTCAAAATATTCCTCCATTTGGTCCTATGAGATGCTGAAAAGTGTCATTTCGGGATTGGTTGATGAGGTTGGTGATTTTTTGCATTGGAGGGCCAATGGAGTGAGGGCACATGGTGCAACTAGGGGCTGCCACATAACCCCCCCCCCAAGTGGAAACATATGGAAAGTATAGTCGAAATGTGGAATATTTTATTGAACGAAATTTCAAACTGAAGGACGGGCAGAGGTCGGGGTCGACCCCGCGACCTTGCCCCAAACAACATAAAACCACACCATTACTCCACACCATAGTCCTTGTTAACCAATGGACTTTGCATATATTTAAATTTTCACATATTATGTGATGGTGGGAGGAGGGAGCCAGCCTCGTAGGACCAACCCCCACACCATATAACCATACTCATAACCTCGGGCAAGAGCTCCGGTATAATGCACCAATTAAGCGCTTAACCCTCCATTAACTCCGCTTAACCTTCAACTAATCACACTTATCTCTGCAGTTAGTTTGGCGGAGTCCGCTAAATTTGGCACGACCTCCAATTTTGGTGGATTTAACTAGAGTTCTCTCCAGTTTTGGAGGAGCTTTCCTAGGAAAAATTGATGAGGCCATAACTTGAGCAAATTTTGACCAAATTAGGCTAAAAAAGACTCGTATATCCTAGTATTTTTTGACATTCTGAGTGCATTAGAGAAGGTTTGAGAGCGGTCAGAGCTCAAGAAATGACTGTATTCAATTTTTTTATAGGTTAATCAAAGAGGGCCAAGCCATTGAAGCTGGTCCAAGGAGGCGTAGCCCGGGAGGGCTGAACTCCTTCATCACTACTTTGTAATGTTCTTGTTTCGTATTATATTCTCTGCAATTTACTTTTTGTTTATGTGCTTTTAAAGCTAATTTACTTCATGAATTTCTCATAAAAGACACACAAATTTGACACATAAACCCTCTCATAAACTTGATATTTGACACAATCATCAAGCACTTTTATTTTATATTGATGAGGAAGCTAGCATAACAAAACTAGTTTGTCCTAATGAGATCAATTACAAGTGGAATCATAGCACTTTCTTGAATAAAGTTAGGGAGATTTTTTTTTTCATTTTTGTAGGACATTTTTGGGTGGCGAGTTTGCAGAATAGATATGAAGATTTTGGTGCAAAATTTTCAAAAACTAATACCAGATCTAGATTCCTTGCGAAAAAATAGTCAATTTCAAGAAAAATTTAGTCGAATCGAAGTCTGGATGAGGGAGATATCATTGATTTAAAATCAATGGTGTTGCATAAATTTTTCTGACGATAATTCATGGACAGCGACTCTCCTAACATTTTTGCAATTTTTGGTGCATAATTTCAGACAAATAATTATATATCTCAGCTCCCCTTGAAAAATCACCCAATTAAAAAAAAATCAGTCGAATCATAGTCTGGATGAGGGAGTTATCGCTGATTTAAAATCAGCCATTTGTTCAGAAAGTTTGTGACGGTGGGCCCGTTGCAGCGCAGAAATGAGTTTCCAGAGTGCCTAGATCGGGATTTCAATTACATGAGAAGACGCATAATGACTATTCCATTTTCCAAAACATGCTATAATAAGGATTTCGAGCAATATTGACAAAGTTGTGGTCATTTTAAAATTTCGCCCAACCATAAGTAATTTCTAAAAACCCTCACTCTCTTTTCATGGGTTCTAGAAAGAAGTTTATAGGAAAAGGTGATGGCCCTACTGTTGAAGCATTTATACAATCTGTGAATATTGAAAGCCCAAGGCTTTGGCAGCCTCCATAAAGTATTATGTGGAAGATGAGGTTGTTATATTGTGGAGTTCACTTGACGATGAGGTTCTAAATTTATGTAGTCATGACGAAATTGAAAAACTCTTGTTGGACAAGGGGCCTCATGTTGGAAAGCGGGACACTAAGATCATGGACAAGTGGTCTCAATATGGAAATAAGGACACTAATATCATGGACAAGTGGTCTCGTGCTAGAAAGAAAGACACTAAGATAATGGACAAGTGGTCCCAATCTAGAAAGGAGGACACTAAGAGCCCTAAAGGCTTATTTTTTACTAATATTTCTATATTACAGGTTCATGGATGTATTTAGCAGAAGAATATCAGTGTGTCTATCAATCCTAGTTGCAGGCATAATTTTATTAATGTTAATGTAGCAAGAGAATTAAAAGTTTTAGCAAAACACATTGCAAAAATGCAGGTTGATAATGAGGAGGTGAAAATTTATAAATATTTGAAGATTTCTATGGATAAGTATGTGTTGCATTCTGATTTTTATACTTTAGATATGGACAATGTGGATGTCTATTTGGGATACACTTGGATGGAATCAGTTGGTACTGTCAATATTAATGTATAGAAGAAATTCATGAAGCTCTGGTATAAAAAGAAGAAATTTACATTGTAGGATATTTCCATTAGAAACCAGACAAAGAATGGGGAGGCAGAAGCAAAAATCTCTAATGACACTGACACATAAGATGATGAGCCTTTGATGGTTGACAAGCACACACATACATCAAACCAGGTACCAGAAAAAGCACTATGCACCAATTAGATACAAATAGTGGAGGTACCAAAAAAAGCACCAGACCCACTCAGGCACCAATAATAGAGGAATTAACGAAATATCCACCATAAGTTTAATATTCAGCATATCACCACCTGCATCACCCAACAAGACAACAACTAGCAAGATGGAAAATAATTAGAAACAAGGACAACAACCGACGACCCATCCACAACACATCAATGGAGAGGAACCACCAGAACCAACGTCCATCTTAAGAGAGTGAGACACTCGATAGATCGAGTGTTCACATTTCACTAAGATGGATCGATGCACATGCATGGTACCAGTGGACTACTCTTTTGAGTAGATCTTATTATTTGTGTTCTTCTCATGTTTTGGGGACAAAACATGTTTAAGGGGGGTGGAATGTAGTATGTCTAGGGGGGATAATATGGGGTATACCTAGGGGAAAAAATAATGTAATGTAAGGATAATAAATGCATGGGCCATAATTAATAAATAAAGTGGTTAACCCACATTATGCAAGGGACCACAAGTAGTTAGGAAATAATGTAATAAACCCATGGTATTGTATGTATGAAGGCTATATAGAGGCTAGAGACTCTCCATTAAGGATGTGAAGTATTTTTGTATTGACATGCATATGGCTTATAGAGTGATCTCATTCCTTAAGGAGTAGTTGTATGGCGTTTCCCTACCTCAAGGGTTTTGATATTAATAAAGACACATTTCCATTTTTGATATTTTTGGATTAATCTTGTTATTTTTTTGGCATATTTTGCATATTTATTATAATTGCAGGCCAAATCTATTACACAAGGCAACATATGTGTCCATAATTCTTGAGAAAATAACCCAAACCCTAACTCTAGGTCCTAAAGTTATACTTGAATACACCAACATTTTAATCACGTGAGACATGGAGAATATCTTGAATGAATTTAGTTTTGATTATCAAGAGTTGTTTGATTTCCATTATTGAGGAGAGAATGGGAAAATTTATGTAGAAAGATACTAGGATGGCATGTGGAAGGAATTGAATTTTCTCTATCTTCATTGCCAATACAAGGATGAAAACAAGGAGACATTTTTGTCAATCAAGGGATATGAATTATTGTTCAACATAATCGATGAACTCCTTCTTAATTTATGCCATATAATTCTTTATCAAAGAAGTTGGTTGATAATGATTTGAAACATTTAAATGTGTCTCTTATTAAGAACCACATTTATGTATCCAAAGTAAATACAATTTTACGAAAAATAATGAGTTATATATGGATCATTGCTATGAAAATTGGGATCCATGGTATGTATATTTCCAACAAGGCCAATTTTCATTCACTGCATTATGTATTTTAAATTAGCCAATAAATAAAACATGAGTAATCTATTGTTATGATCAAGTAATTTGTGTTCATGCTTTCACAATGACTTCAAACAAAACTAGAATACCTTTCAACTGAGAATAATGTTGTCCGCTCACGCATCTCTTCTAAATGTTTCAAGAAAGTTGTTTGTATACACATTTATGAAGAGGTACAAGATGAACGTGTAAACCCACAAAGATTAAAAATAGTGTTAATATCACATAAAATACATTATTTGTCACACCAAAGTCATTAATATTTAATTAAAACACTCTAGGGATATAGAAAAGTTACCTTGATTAATTTATGTTAAAATTGTAGCAAGAAAGGCTAAATGTGACTTTAGCCTTAATCAAATTGAGTAAATTGAATTTCCACATCAACAAGACAACTTAGAGGTAGTTAACTAGTGTGACATGGCTTTGGTCACTTAGTTAGCTCAGTGAATTTGAGTTAGAGGGCTTGTAGTTCAATTATTCATGTGTGATTACTAAATTGTAGCAATCTAGTTTAGTTATTTTCAGTTAACTTGCCTCTAACTATTGATAGAATCAATTGAAGGTTAGTTGTGCATTGGGATACACTCTAACTTAGAGATATGTCAGTTAACTAATCAATCAACCCAAAATAGCTAATGCATTCATGGAATTTGAATTCCTCAGCTGAAGTGGAGATGGCAAGTCAGTGCAACATGAGTTGTATACTAGTTGAGTGTACAGTTGTTGCATGAGGTCAGGAGATCAATCCTTAGGAATTTTGCGAACAAATAGGAGGAAATTCCTATATTTTAGGAGCTAATGTCCTCAAGGATTGATGGAGGAAATAGAAGGCTAGATGAGAAAATAACTGGGTAAGTGTTGGCCAAACTTTCACATTCATCAGAGAGGAAAATTATTCTTGTGTAGGTTGTCATCATAGCTGGAACAATCAATTGTAATAGTTTCTCTATTCAAATGATTAATTAAAACAAGATTGAGGGGTTTTTCCCAATTTGGTTCCCCTAGAAATCATTGTGTATTTTTTATTTTAATTATTGCATGTTGTTGTAAATTGTGATTTTCATTTTGCAGATCAGTATAGTAGAACTGTGTCTCTTGTTTTTCAGTTGACATATTGAGCAGTTGAAATTTATATCAAATATCTACATGGTATCAGAGCCCTGACATCACATTAGAACCAATATTTCAAACTTGCCTCTCAAGAATTTTGAAGTCGCAGCTTCAGTGCAACAAGTTTTCTTCATGATCAGGTGAATGTCTTTCAACGGACTAGGAGTGGAGTATGCTCTCGAGGTTAGATCAAATTTCATATCCTGGAATGATCAAATGGAAGTAGTGCTTGATGAGAATGGTGTTAGAATATGTGGAAATTTACATTGCAAAAACTCCACAGTCAGATGCACAGTAGTTAACCTAGTGGAAGAAGGATGTTGCAAAGGTGAGGAGAATTATTTTGGAAGGTGTGAGAGGCCATGTGGTCTCAAATCTCCATGGCAAAGAGACACCATTTTCTATGTGGAAGATACTGATTGAGCTATTCAAAAATAGTAGTGACCATAGAAAATTGGACATGAAAGACAAACTTTGAAACATCATGGTGCAGAAAAATGGCACTATTCTACAGTACCTCTCTAGGTTTACACAAGTTCGATATGAGCTTAGAAGGGTTGGGGTGAATGTAGCAGAAGATGACCTGGTGAGCCTAGTTGTTAGGCCCCTTATTGTTAATGTTAGTGTAACCCCCTTATTGTTATTTTTGTCCCCATGTAGTCCCCATATTGTTATTATTGTGCCCCGTACAAGCCCATTATTGTTATTGTTGTGCCGTTACATTATTATTGTTATGTAGAATCTTATTATATTGGGACCCCTTAGACTCTTATATATAAAAATTAGGTTTTGTCATTTGTATCATCTAATAATTGTTCATTTATGCAATGTAAAGGAGGTTTCCCCCTCGAAGAGGTTGATTTCTAAGTCGTTGATCTATCTTCTCTTCTATTTTGTAAGCTGGTTTCATAACATTTGGTATCATAGCTTGGGATTCTAGGTATTGAATTAAAAAAATAAAAATAAAAATTTAGATTAAAAAAATAATAAATAAATAAATAAACAATTTAAAATAATTAAAAAAAACAAAACAATTTTTTTTTTTTTGTATAGTTGGTGTAGCATCGGGTGTGCTCTAGCCCTAAAATTTTGTGGAGGGGTAAGACACACTTGAAACCCAAAACCCAGAAAGTATTTTGAGAAATTTCAGTTGGTGTTCAAGTTATTCAAATAATTAATTATTTTAATGGATTTCCTAAGTCGAAACTTAGGAAAATTAAATAATTAAAATGAATTAATTAACACGTGTTGAAATGTTCTAAAAGGCACAGATCAATAAGTATTTTAATCCCAGTTGTTGATGAATTTTTTAATCTCGGTCGTTGAAGGGTTCAACGAAAAAGTATAAGAGAAAGGCTTGAGGGTCAGTTGGAGACACACACACAGAGGCAGAGCTAAGAAATAGATTTGGAATTCTAGGGCAGGGTTTGCTAAGAATTTCCAAAGGAATTTTCTACAGCGAGGGGTAGTATTGACTAAGGGGATGATTAGATCCTGGAGCCAAGAGTCAGTAAGAGGCAGAGAAGCAACAACAAGGACATCGCAAAGAAGCAGAGTAACAACTATGCAGGTGCTGCGCAGCCGCCACGCAGGTGTTACACACGACAACGCAGAGGCTCCAAAGGGCTTCAAAAATTACGCAGAGGGTATCCAGGGCCAGCATAAGGCCTGCATCACCCTCTCAGAGGTTACACAGTCCCTCTTTGGGCAGCACAGTGGCATTCTGAAGCTAGCAGGGCCGACGATGGGGCTTCAAGGGGGGGTTTCTAGGGCCAGATCCGGGTTGAGTCTTGTAAATCCCATTTGAGGGTGTGGATCAGTCAAATATTTGGTCCTAGATCTACAGGTTAGCTGTAGATTTGATTTCTTTTATTCTCTGTTGGGATTTCCAGATATGGAACCCAGATTTACTGTACTCAGAATCTACTTAATAAATAAACCCTCATATCTGCGACACTGATTTTCCCGCTTTGGGTTTTTCCGGGGACTTATTTCCAAACATCCATGTGTCACTTTGTTGGATAAGAGTATTATTAAGTAAATGATCTGCATGTGTAGACTGTAGTTGTGTTTATTTCGGTATTTTCTCAATCTAATTTCTAAAAATAACTTGTAATAATTGAAATCAAGTAGGAGAAATAAACCATGATACTTTAGTAGATTTTACACATGGTATCAGAATGATAGCAGATCAAGATGAATCTCCAGCAATCAGCTGAAGAAATATTTTTCTGCAGGGTGGCAGAGAAGCAGCAGATCCGGAAAGGGAAACTTGACAGCAGAAGAACGCAGATCCAGAAAAGGACAGCGCTGAAGCTGCAGAAGACCATCAGGCTTACGTAGAGCCTTCCTAGGTCAGTGTAAGGACTATGTCACCCAGTCTGGGGTTACGCAGTCCACTTATGAGCATCATTGAGGCTATGTTGGGCCAGCTAGTGAGACACAGTCCAGTCATTTCTTCAGTTGCAGAAACTTTTTTCCAAGATCCGGAAGTAGTGCTTCAGATCTTCAGCAGTGCTGGTGTGGTGGAGATTCTGCAGGTGTAGAATTGTGCCTATCTAAGTCAACAAAGGTGGGAGCAAGATAGTTACTCAGTAGATCTGAGCCAAACATATCTGAGAGTCGATCAGGAGGATCAGAGAGTGTTATCTAATTGTGTTTGGGTGAAATATTTCCAAGAGGGAAATTAGTGTTCAATATAAGCAATTACTAGAGCGTTTCATGTCACCAAGAAACCCAAATCCAGAGGGAGAAGAACTGGTTCTGTCAGATCTGAGCAAGATGGCTCGATATGGACTGAGAGATCAAGATAGGTTGGACGACATGTCCAACTATGTTATTTGGAAGGCCATAATCCTGTCAGTCCTGGATGAGTATGCTCTCAAAGATCATGCAGAGAAGGTTCTTTTTGTACCAACCGATGTTGATCCTCTAAAGAAGTATGAAGAAAATCAAGCGTGGACCAAGCGTTTAATCATAGACGGAGTTAAGGACCACGTTATACCTCATATTTCTGGGAAGACTAAAGAAAATGACATGTGGGTATCCTTGGACACGATGTACCAAGGAGGCTCTGTCCAATGAAGGATGCTTCTGGAGAAAAAGATGTGATTGTTCCAAATGATGAAGGGTGAAGAGATAGATCCATTCCTCTTCATGCTTCAAGCTATCTGAGATCATCTGATTGGCATAGGTGCTACTCCAGATGAGGGGCTCTTAGTGAGGACTGCCCTGAATGTAGTCTCCGAAGAATGGGAAATGTTTGTCCAGAGCATTGTAGTAAGGGAAGCGTTGCCATCATGGGCAGACATGTGGGCTATCCTCCGCCAAGAGGAGATCAGGAGGATCACCAAGAGGCAGAATATCAGTGGTGGTAGCAGAAAAGTGAAGGTCAAAGAGGAGAAGGATGATGTAGCCCTTGCATCAGAGGAAAGGAAGTAGCAAGGGAAGAAGAAGAGGGACCTTTCCAAGGTCTAGTGCTTTAACTGTGGGGATGTTGGACACTTTGCCAGCACTTGTCCTAAGAAGAAGGACAAAGGATCTTCTGATTCCAAGGCTGCAACAACAAAGGTTGATGGCTCTGATGATGATGCAGCCATGAGTTCTCATGCACCTCGAGAGAAGAGGTGGGGTGACATGGATCTGTAGAGCATCTACAGATAGTGGCGAGATCCTTGAGTCAGCCCTACTCTTGGATCACAAACGAGCTACAAGAGCCTTAAGACAGTAGCAGGATGAGTCGGGAGATGTTTGCAGAAGGTCACATGAAGCATAAGGGGAGCTAAAGAGTTGAATAGGGAGCAACGTAATGTAGAGGCAGTAACAACGTGAAGGCAGCGGTGCAGAGGGATTGATGGGACTTCAGCAGTGCAGAGAGGTTTTTCTCTCGCAGTGCAGTGTTGCAACATAACAGTGTTTCCAAGAAGGAAAATGTAAATCAACATCCAGGGAGCTTCAATGATGGAAGGAAACTTGACTTATCTGTCAAACAGTTGAGCAGAAGTCTTTCAGTTGCTTACTTCTCAGCAACTGAGTTGTAGTGCAGCAGTTAGCAATGGAAGTGCTATGGGCAGCATGATGCAACAATTTGAGAGGGAGCTGCAGTAAAAATGTGGCAGTGTTAGTGGCAATGGCATGGGAAAAATTACAGAGAGAAGCAGTGCAGTGGATGGAGGGCAGCACGCCAAGCATCAGCAGCACAAAACCAATAGCAAGATCTTGCTATGCATGCTATGAATGCATTGTTAGAGCACACTTCATGCTAAGAGGGAGTGTTAAGATTTTGTATATTTGGTGTAGCATCGGGTGTGCTCTACCCCTCAAATTTTGTGGAGGGGCTAAGACACACTTGAACTCCAAAACCCAGAAATTTTTTTGAGAAATTTCATTTGGTGTTCAAGTTATTCAAATAATTAATTATTTTAATGGATTTCCTAAGTCTAAACTTAGGAAAATTAATAATTAAAGTGAGTTAATTAACACATGTGCTGAAATGTTCTAAAAGGCACAGATCAAGCAGTCTTTTAATCTCATTCGTTGATGAATGTTTTAATCTCGGACGTTGAAGGGTTCAATGAAAAAGTATAAGAGAAAGGCTTGAGGGTCAGTTGGAGACACACACATAGAGGCAGAGCTGAGAAATAGATATGGAATTCTAGGGCAGGGTTTGCTAAGAATTTTCGAAGGAATTTTCTGCAGCAAGGGGTAGTATTGGATAAGGGGATGATTGGATCCCGGAGCCAAGAGTCAGTAAGAGGCATAGGAGCAGAAACAAGGACAACGCAGAGAAGTAGAGCATCAACTACACAGGCGCTACACAGGACAACGCAAAGGCTCCAGAGGGCTTCACAAATTATGCAGAGGGTCTCTAGGGCTAGCGTAAGGCTTGTGTCACCCTCTCAGGGGTTACAGGGCCCCTCTCTGTGCAGCGCAATGGCATTCTAAAGCTAGCATGGCTGACGTTATGGCTTCAAGGGCAGTGTTGGGGTTTCTAGGGCCAAATCCGGGTTGAGTCTTGTAAATCCCATTTAAGGGTCTGGATCAGTTAGATATTTGGTCCTAGATCTAAAGGTTAGCTGTAGATTTGATTTATTTTATTCTCTATTGGGATTTCCAAATCTGGAACCTATATTTACTGTACTTAGAATCTACTTAATAAATAAACCCTCGTATCTGCTGCACTGGTTTTCCCGCTTTGGGTTTTTCCTGGGACTTATGTCCAAAAATCCATCTGTCACTTTATTGGATGAGCGTATTATTCAGTAAATGATATGCATGTGTAGACTGTAGTTATGTTTATTTTGATATTTTCTGAATCTAATTTCTGAAAATAACTTGTAATAATTTAAATCAAATAGGAGAAATAAACCATGATACTTCAGTAGATTTTACACATGGTATCAGAGCGATAGGAGATCAAGTTGAATCTCCAGCAATCAGTTGAAGAAATATTTTTCTGCAGTGTGGTAGAGAAGAAGCAAATCTGGAAAGGGCAACTTGGCAGCAGAAGAACGCAGATCCAGAAAAGGACAACGTTGAAGATGCAGAAGACCATGAGGCTATGCATATCCTTCCCAGGCCAGCGTAAGGACTACGTCACCCAGTCTGGGATTACACAGTCCACTTCTGAGAAACACTGAGGCTACGTTGGGCCAGCCAGTGAGACATAGTCCAGTCATTTCTTCAGTTGCAGAAAATTTTTGCCAAGATCCAGAAGCAGTGCTTCAAATCTTCAGCAGTGCTAGTGTGGTGGAAATTCTACAGGTGCATAATTGTGCCTAGCTAAGTCAACGAAGGCAAGAGGAATACAATTAATCAGCAGATCCGAGCCAAACAAATCTGATATTCGATCAGGAGGATCAGAGAATGCTGTCTGATTGTGTTTTGGTGAAATATTTCCAAGAGGGAAATCGGATTTCAACAGAAGCAATTACTAGAGGGTTTCAAGTCACCAAGAAACCCATATCCAAAGAGAGAAGTATTGGTTTTGTCAAATCTGAGCGAGATGGCTTGATATGGACTGAGAGATCCTGATAGGTTGGACGACATGTCCAACTATGTTATCTGGAATGCTAGAATCATGTCAGTCTTGGATGAGTATGGTCTCAAAGATCATGCAAAGAAGGTTCTTGTTGTACCAACTGATGTTGATCCTCTGAGGAAGCATGAAGAAAATCAAGCACGGTCCAAGCGTTTGATCATAGACGGATTCAAGGACCATGTTATACCTCATACTGTTGGGAAGACTACAAAAAATGGCATGTGGGTAGCCTTGGACACGATGTACTAGGGAGGCTTTGTCCAACGAAGGATGCTTCTGGAGAACCAAATGCGGTTGTTCCAAATGATGAAGGGTGAAGAGATAGATTCATTCCTCTTCATGCTTTAAGCTATCTGAGATCAGATGATTGGCATAGGTGATACTCCAGATGAGGGGCTCTTAGTGAGGATTGCCCTGAATGCAGTCTCTGAATAATGGGAAACATTTGTCCAGAGCATTCTGGGAAGGGTAGTGTTGCCATCATCGACAGACATGTGGGCTATCCTCCGCCAATAGGAGATCAGGAGGATCACCAAGAGGAAGAATATCAGTGGTGGTAGCAGAAAAGCCAAGGTCAAAGAGGAGGAGGACAATGCAGCCCTTGCATCAAAGGAAAGGAAGCAACAAGGGAAGAAGAAGAGGGACCTTTCTAAGGTTTAGTGCTTTAACTGTGGCGATCTTGGACACTTCGCCAACACTTGTCCTAAGAAGAAGGACAAAGGATCTTCTGATCCCAAGGTTGTAGCAGAAAAGGATGATGGCTCTGATGATGATGCAGCCATGAGTGCTCATGCACCTTGAGAGAAGAGGTGGGGTGACATGGATTTGTAGAGCATCTACAGATAGTGGCGGGATCCTTGAATCAACCCTACTCTTGGATCACATACGAGCTACAAGAGCCTTAAGACGGTAGCGGGATGAGTTGGGAGATGGTTTCATAAGGTCACATGAAGTAGAAGGGGAGCTGAAGAACTCAAGACGGAGCAACGTAATGCAGAGGCAACAACAACGAGAAGGCAGCAACGTAGAGCAGCTGATGGGACTTCAACATCGCAAAGAGGTTGTGCTCACGCAGTGTAGTGTTGCAGCATAACAATGTATCCAGGAGAACAACACAAATCAACATCCAGGGAGCTTCAGTGATTGAAGGCAGCCTGACTTATTTGTCAAACAATTGGGCAAAATTCTTTCAATTGCTTACTTCTTGGCAACTGAGTTGCAGTGCCAGTGTTATGGGCAACATGGTGCAACAATTTGAGAGGGAGTTGCAGTACAAATGTGGTAGTGTCAGTGGCAGTGGCATGGGCAGCAGTATAAGGAGAATCCGTGCAGTGGATGAAGGGCAGCATGCCAAGCATCAGCAACACAAAACCAATAGCAAGATCTTGCAGTGCATGTTGTGAATGCATTGCAAGAGCACACTTCATGCTAAGAGGGAGTGTTAATATTTTGAATAGTTGGTGCAGCATCAGGTGTGCTCTAGCCCTCGAATTTTGTGGAGGGGCTAAGACACACTTGAACTCCAAAACCCAGAAAGTTTTTTGAGAAATTTCAGTTGGTGTTCAAGTTATTCAAATAATTAATTATTTTAATGGATTTCTTAAGTCTAAACTTAAGAAAATTAAATAATTAAAGTGAATTAATTAACACATGTGCTAAAATGTTCTAAAAGGCACAGATCAAACAGTCTTTTAATCTCAGCCATTGATGAATGTTTTAATCTCGGTCGTTGAAGGGTTCAATGAAAAAGTATAAGAGAAAGGCTTGAGGGTCAGTTGGAGATACACACACAGAGGCAAAGCTGAGAAATAGATCTGGAATTCTAGGGTAGGGTTTGCTAAGAATTTCCGGAGGAATTTTTTGCAACTAGGGGTATTATTGGATAAGGGGATGATCGGATCCTGGAGCCAAGAGTCAGTAAGAGGCAGAGGAGCAGCAACAAGGACAATGTCGAGAAGCAGAGCACCAACTATGCAGGTGTTTCACAGTCGCTACGTAGGTGCTACGCAAGACAACACAAAGGCTCTAGAGGGCTTCAAAAATTAAGTAGAGAGTCTCCAAGGCTAGCGTAAGTCCTGCGTCACCCTCTCAGGGGTTACATAGTCCCTCTCTTGGCAGCGGAGTGGCATTCTGAAGCTAGCAGGGCTGACGCTGGGGCTTCAAGGGCGACGTTGGGGTTTCTTGGGCCAGATCTGGGCTGAGTCTTGTAAATCCCGTTTGAGGGTGTGGATCAGTCAGATATTTGGTCCTAGATCTACAGGTTAGCTGCAGATTTGATTTCTTTTATTCTCTATCGAGATTTCCATATCTGGAACCCAGATTTACTGTACTTAGAATCTACCTAATAAACAAACCCTGATATCTGTTGCATCGGATTTTCCGGGGACTTATGTCCAAAAATCCATTTGTCACTTTGTTGGATGAACGTATTATTTAGTAAATGATTTGCACGTGTAGACTGTAGTTGTGTTTATTTCGATATTTTTTTAATCTAATTTCTGAAAATAATTTGTAATAATTTAAATCAAGTAGGAGAAATAAACCATGATACTTCAGTAGATTTTACACAATTAGGCCCCTTATTGTTAGTGTTAGTGTAACCCCTTATTGTTATTTTTGTGCCCATGTAGTCCCCATATTGTTATTATTGTGCCCCATACAAGCCCACTATTGTTATTGTTGTGCCCTTACATTATTATTGTTATGTAGGCTCTTATTATATTGGGACCCCTTAAACTCCTACATATAGAAAGTAGGTTTTGTCATTTGTATCATCCAATAATTGTTCATTTATGTAATGTAAAGGAGGTTTCCCCCTCGAAGATGCTGATCTCTAAGTGGTTGATCTATCTTTTCTTCTATTTTGTGAGCTAGTTTCATAACATTTGGTATAAGAACTTGGGATTCTAGTTATTGAATTATAAAAAAAATAAAATTGAAATAAAATTTTAGATTAAAAAAAAAAGAAAATAAATATAAATAAATAAATAAATAAAATAAAATAATAAAAAAATAAAAATAAAAAACAAACAATTTTTTTAAATTAAAAAAAAATTAAAAAAAAAAAAAAAAAAACTTAAAATTAAAAATAAAAATAAAAATATTAAGTTAAAAGATTAAATAAATAAAAAATAAAAACTAAAACTAAAAATACAAAATAAATTACATTTAAAATATAAAAAATAAATTGTAAAAAAATATTAAAATTTATTAAAAAAAATAATTTAATTTAAAATTAAATTTAAAAAAACAAATATTAAATTTTAATAAATTAAAAACAAAACTTTATATTTAAAAACAAAAAATTAAATTAGAAAAAAAATTATTAAATTTTATTTTAAAAAAATAATTAATTAATTAAAAAATAATAATTTAATTTTAAAAAAATTATTTTTTTAAAATTTAATTTAATTAAATAAAATTTAATATTTTTATTTAAATTTAATTTTTATATTTTGGTTGAAAAAAGTTGATAAAATATACTTAAATGTGATTATCATGTAAAGATTTTTTATACAATTTATGAATCACATATTTTGAATTGTTAAATCTAAAATTTTTGTGATCCATAATGTAAATAAAAAAAAATTCGGATTAATCACATCATTAAGATTGACCTAATCCTAATGATGTGATTAATACTAAAGTTTTTTTATCTACATATTTTGAATGTTTAAACTAAAATAAGAACGGTACCTACCGCGAAAAAATATTTGATGTTAGCAACCACGTGGCAACAACCACAATCCGTTGTATGCATGTACTTGTGAGAGTCCAATCACAGGTCCATGTAACGAGGCTTCCAAAGTCTGAGGAGAATCGGCTCTTCAGCGTCAACTTCTTCAGAAACATGCAAAAGAACTTGAGAACAAGCAGGCTGCAAACTTCTCCAAGTACAGGACAATGTGGATTGACATTTGATTTAAATTTCAAGATGCAGTGATTGAAACTTGTTTGTATACAAGAATTGTGATGGTTGTGATCGGAGAGTCAATTGAGCACCTTATCAACACGACTAGATGACATGACAGACAGATCACAAATGTTCTATCCCTGATTTTCTTGGGCAACTCATCAGAATGTATATAGAAAGCTTTCATTATATAGTAATGGAGGAGGCCGAGTGTCAGATAAGGATAACAAAGACAATTGGATAAATGTAAGTCTCTATGTGAGCTTATAATTCATCATACTTAGCTCAAAGGCAAATGAAACAACGACAACTGGATAAATGTAAGTCTCTATGTGAGCTTACAATTCATCATACCTAGCTCACAGGCAAATGCAACGTTGGAAAAGAGAAACTCCAACAACACTTTAAAGAAAGCCTTCAAATTGAATTGTTTCGAAGAATTGACACATTTTCCCTCAAAATGCCTTACAATTCTCCGAATTGCTTTGGAGAATTAACATTTTTTCATTGAAAATGCCCTACCATTTGGAGAATTGACAGCTTTTACCTGAAAAAGCCTTAAAATTCAGTGTCATATAGCCAAAATGGTGCTTTAAAAGTGAATATCTTTGTAACATTGACATATTTTCCCTAAAAATAACTTACCATTCTCTAAGTTGCTTCAGAGAATTGACATTTTTCACTAAAAATGCCTTACAATTTGGGGAATTGACATCTATTTCCTGAAAATGCATTTTTTTAAAGGAGAGAAAAATCAGACATGTTCTATTAAGGAAAGTCCATGTTTAAATATGACTGAAATTCCATGTTTAAATATGACTGATATTCTTTGTAAAAGGGACATATCTATCACTGAAATTCCATGTTTAAATATCGCTTATTCGACCAATGGGGAAAGGCACATTTTTGAAGACAGTTGCATTTATACCCCACCAAATGCCCCAGTATATGAAGAAAGGTAAAGACCTATCCTTCTAGGATTGTGCCATCCACATTCTATAGCATTTTTCAATAGTCTGAAAGTGTCAGCATCCATTTAGCTTTAAGTTCTGTAAGACAGATCAAAATGGCAATGGAGAAAGGGCATTGAATAAATAAGTACATCACATCCTCCACAAAACCTTGACATAAATATCACCTCCCCAGACCTTTGAAGCCCCACTTACAGAAGTTTCTCCATACCAACCATCCAAAGAGATTATCTTTAAAAGCATGTGCCAAGACCAGAGATGCCTAAACCAAACACTTTTCTATATGAGAATGTAAAAAAGTAATAAAAGAGTACATCTAATATACTGATATCTAATCCAAGTGAAGACAACCAACTAATTTTATCATGTAATCCAATTGTAATACCTTCCATTTTTAAATTGAAAATGTATCTATCCCAAATCTCAGCAAATATATCCAAGTCTGCAACATTCATCTAAGTAAAGTATAACTGCAATGGATCCATATTGTTTTGAATCTAGCATATAAAATATAGACCGCTATTATGTAGATGGTGAATGATCTCATTCATGAATAGATGGTCACCCTGAAAATATGAGGTCGATCCCAATTTGAATAGATCTGCTCGAGCTCTACCATAGGATGTGTTTTTCAAAGAGCCCCTCATTATTTTCAAAAATCTCTTCCATATATCACCCCTTCTTTTTGACACCTGATCCAGCTTTTATCCAGTAATGAAGATATAGGTATTTAAAATAATTTTCTTGTTCAATCTTTTGCCTTGAAACTATCACCCGATATGACGTGCCAAAAACTTTGGGTAAGAAGATCCTAACCAAAAAAATTGGTATTTTTTAAAAGGCGTAGTCTAATTAGACTGTTTTTTTGCTCTGAAAATTATGGAAATTTTGGTAAGATTTTAAGAAAATTTGGCCGGGATTTTTGTAAATCCAAATTATAGCTATCAAATTTCAATATTTTGGGTGCATTAGAGGTTTTTAATGGCGCTGAATCCATTTCCACCATCAAAAATATGATTCAAACACTGCTACTGCAAGATTTCTTATTTCTTTTTGCCCAGATTCCAGCCACTTTTGGTCATCTGGGCAATTCCTCCGCCTCCATAGACAACTCCTTTTTTAAACCCCATCCACCCATCTCCTTCTGCATTGAGATTTTAGCCAATGGCATAGACGATATTTATAACCCCCTTGCACTAGACCATAGGAAGTTTGCAATAATGGTGTTTATATGTTTTATAATAGTTTTGGAAAACATATATAAATGTATCCAATAGATTAATATATTCAAAGTTGTCTACTGAAACAATAAAATCGCTTGGATGGCAGTTTTTTGCCGAAATCCAGTATTTTTTTTCAAACAATCAAGCAGTTGAAGTGTTTGAATTGCATTTTTGATAGTGGAAATGGATTCAACACCATCAAAAACCCTTAGGACTCCCAAAATACCGAAGTTTAACAACTTAACCCAAATTTTCAAAAATCCTTACCAAACTTTTTTCATAATCTTACCAAAATTTCTAGATTAATCTGTAATATTTTTTTGACTACAAAATATATAACAAATTTAATGGGGATCAACCTACCACCCATTGATAGTCATTTGTGTTCCCAGGTTGAAAACCTACATTCAAACTTGTTGATTAACCATTTCCAAACTGAAATAAGAGATATATGTTGGGTTTCATCCTGAAGCCAAGGTACGCGAATCCGTCCTCAGAGGACTGGAATCCACCGAAAAAATGCCTGCAATGTCTGTAATTTTTCCCAGCTCATAGGATGTGTGCATGAGCATAGACTTCAAACAGTTCATAATTAAACGAGAGGCGTCCCCAAATTTTGAGATAACCTCTACAAAAAGTAGAACGCCTGAAAATAATCCTCTAGTTTTCGCCATCGTCTCATACCTTCAAATAAGGATGCCATCGTCTCATTCTCATAACCTGCAGATGCCAACTTCGCCTGGCCAAACTTGTGGTGTACCCAATCGAATGTCTGCTACCTTACCGACTCGTCATCGTCTCACACCCGCTGGTTCTCCACTGGTTTCTTTGGTGAAGTAATTTTTTTTTTTTTCTTCTGAAAAAAAGAAAGAAAGAAAGTATTTTCTCCTCAGCTCCGCCTAGCTATGGATTGGGCTACTCCTCTCTGCATAGTCTTCGTTGGAGCTATCATGATCAGCAGAGGATGGGGAGATGTCGCTCTAACTATTTCCCAATGCTTAGAGCTTCTGCAAAGCGTTGCCTCCAGCTCTCATATATCACGTAAGGCCACTGAACGGTGAATTTTTACCACCGACATCCATTGACGGAAAATGTTTTCATTCCCTGAAAATGCATTACGATTTGGAGAAAGCCTTCAAATTGATTTTTTTCAGAGAATTGACATCTTTTGCCCTGAAGATGCCTTACGATTCTCCTAATGGCATCGGAAAATTGACATTTTTCCACTGAAATGCGTTACAATTGGGATAATTGACAATTTTTTCGCTGAAAATGCCTTACAATTGGGACAAAGCCTTCGAATTAAATTATTTCAAAGGATTGACATTTTTTTCCGCGTTACAATTCTCCGAGTTGCAATTTTCCGGCTTACAATTTTTTCCCGCGTTACAATTTTCACTGAAAATGTCTTACACTTTGGAGAATTGACATCTTTTCCGTGAAAAGGCCTTAAAATTAAGTGGAGAAAACCGTTAAATTGAATTGCGGGGAAGAATTGATATATTTTCCCTGAAAATGCCTTACAATTCTCCGAATTAAGTCCAAAATTTGACAATTTTTCACTGATAATGCTTTACAAGTGAAGAATTGACAGCTTTTTCCTGAAAACCCCTTAAAATTCAGTGTCACGTAGACAAATTTTCACTGAAAATACTTAAAATTTTGGATGAGAATTGACATCGCTTCCAATAAAAAGCCTTAAAAATTTGGTAGATTGATATCTTTGGCGTTACTATTCTGACTGCAAGTTTTTGTGGGAATTTAGGAAAAAAAAAGTTCAAAAAATCAAGTAGTTAGAGTGTTAGAATTGTTTTGTTGATAATGAAAATAGATTCAACACCATCAAAAAAGTTTTAGGCACTCAAAATTTTGAAATTTATCATTTGTAATCCAAATTTTAAAAAATTTCTACCAGAAATTTTCAAATTCTTACTAGAATTTCTAAATTATTTTGTTGGTTTTTAAAAACTACTAACAATATCTTTTCCTGAAAAAACCTTAAACATTTGGAAGAGTAATATTTTTTTACCTGAAAAGGTGTTAAAAATTCAATGTCCTATAGACAAAATGGAAAATTGACATTTTTCACTGAAAATGCCTTAGAATTTGGATTATTGTCATCTATTCTTTGAAAATGGTTTACAAATCTCCAAATATCTTGGGAAAATTGACATTTTTCACTTAAAAATGCATTACAATTTGGAGAATGACATTTTTATCAGTATCTTGATGACAAATTTTCACTGAACTTGGAAAATCAGTAACTCTGCCACTAAAAAAGACTTAAAATTTAGTGTCGTGGAGACAATTTTCCACTGAATTTGCAGAATTGATATCTGTTCCCTGAAAAAAAAACCTAATTTTTTTGGAAAAATGACATCTTTTCCCTGAAAAAAAACCATAAAATTAAATGTCATGTAGTAGAAGATATTTCACTAAATTTGAAACATTTATATCTGTTCCATGAAAAAGCCTTAAAAATTTGGAAAAACAACATATTTTCCATAGAAATACCTCCAAATTCAGTGTCGTCTAAAACCCTTAAAACTTTCATGGTCGACGGACAAAATGATTGGAGTACGGTACAATACCCCTTTTTCTCCTTTTCTTCTTCCTCTTGTGCCACAGATCGAACTCGCGACCTCTGACATAATCGCTATTTCGACAACCAAGGAGTCAGCAAGGACCGCGGCACAACACAAGTCGTATTTTTAAGTCTATATTTAAGTTTGTTAATTCTTTGCTGCTCGTTAACCGAACTAAAATTCCCTATTTTGATTTGAAGGCCTTTTTTCAAACGTTCACCATAATTCCAATTTAATATCTTAAAAATCAAATTATCATAACCATACAAAATAAAATAAAATATTATTTTAATAAAAGCAAGAGTGTTATTAGTGGATATAATATTTATCATTAAAAAAAAAAACTAAATTATTATTTTAATAAAAGCTAGAGTGTTATTAGTAGATATAATATTTATCATAACCATATAAAAAAACTACAATATTATTATTAGTGGTTTGATTTTTAAGTTTACTAAGGCATATATATTCTCTCTTCTTTGATTTTGAACCTGTGATTTTTTAAGAGAGAACACATGCTCTTAACCATTATACCACGCTCACGCTATGAATTAATGGATATAAATTTTTATTATTATTCAATCAAAATAGGTGAACATAAACTTTTTAAGAAATTTAGGATGGTTGCTCAAGTGTAATAGAGACTTTTTATATTTTGGTATTGCATATTGCAATTTAATAATAGTAACTATGGGCATTTTTTCTTATTGGACATACTATAATTATTTGGGTTAAAAATTGTGGTGGTTTTTCTTTTATTTATTTTTTAAATAAACAACTCTTAACACTATATATAACTGAAATTTTTCATCATATTGGGTTTATTGGTTTTATATACTCTATTGTAGGAGTAGTTTATATTTATGTTTTGATCATTGTCAAACTTTGTTCTTGTAACTTATGTGAGTATTAACTATGTTTCATAAAGAGTTAAGGATGGGTTTGATATTAGTTTTTTTTTTCTTTTAGTTGGTTTGTGTATTACTTTTTAATTAAGATTTTCAATTGTTTTTATGTTTAATATTAACAAAATTGAAGGGACTTTATTGTTCATGTTTCAAATTTTCACAAATCTTTTTGATGGGTCCCATGCTCAATTTAAACAATTTCATAATATTCCAAGCCAATGTGACATAAATATGTCAAAAAAATATATAATTGAGACAATAAGTGGTAGTGCTATAGAATACCACGTGGTAACATAATGAATCTTATGTGGTATGCCAATGAACATTTTGCATTGAAATTTGTCAAAATTCTTATCCTTTCAATTTGAATGGAACTTTACTAGGCTCCATAATATTTTAGGTCCACTTAAGCAAACAAATTCTACCCTTAATGTGTTATCAATATGAATAAGTTTTTTCCCAGTCCCAATTGCACTTTACACTATTTTAGGCTTGGGAGGAGATGTGAAATAGAGCCCTTGTGTTCTCAAAACAAATGATCCTTGTATTCTCAAATGGTGTTCCTAATGGCTATTTTGATATGTTGGTTCAATAATTCACTTATGATCCAATTCGACTGCCTATGAAAGATGAACTTCTTCATATGCTTTATAATCGCATGACACTTGAGAGGATTTGGGAAACCAAACACAATATTTCCAATCCATACACCTACCAGCCCTTCGCCAATAGCAATGTTGTCCCCTAGGTTGAGTCGAGGTAACATATATGTCCATAATTCTTGAGAACAGAACCCAAAAACTAACTCTAGGTATTAAAGCTATACCTGAATACACCAACATCTTAAGCACGTGAAACATGGAGAATCTCTTGAATGAATTTAGCTTTCATTATCAAGATTCGTTCAATTTCCATTATTGAGGAGAGAATGGGAAACATTATGCAGAAAAGTACTAGGATGGCATGTGCAAGGAATTGAATTTGCTTTTTCTTTATTACCAATACAAGGATGAAAACAAGGAGACATTTTTTTTCAATCAAGGGATATGAATTATTGTTCAACATAATCGATGAACTCCTTAATTTATGTCATATAAAGCTTTATCAATGAAGTTGGTTGATAATGATTTGAAACATTTAGATGTGTCTCTTATTAAGAACCACATTTATGTATCCAAAGTAAATAGAGTTTTTCTCATGGTGATTGCCTTGGAACACTAGGCAAAACATCCTAGAAATGGGGTTCCCATCTTGCTCGCTAGATGGTGTGATTGGATACCAGCGTTGTAGCGCTTCTAAGTCAGGGCAAGTGGCGACCATATGCTTGGGCATTTTACACAACGCACATGTTGGTCTTGTCTGCGGAGAACGGCTGGGGTAACTAAGGGTTCCCCAATTGGTCGTTTTTCAACTGACAAAAAGAGGATGGATCTACTTGTCACATCTTCCTCAGTTGTCGAGTCGTTCATCGATTCGCTGTTTGAGCCATCTTCTTGGGAGAGGCAAATTATGGTCGATCGCATACAAGCTAGCATTGCACGGAATCTAGGGACATAGTGAGCATCCAAAACTTCAATGTCTATAAGGATCGTCTTGCCGGCTAAGCAAACCAGGACGTTTTGGTAGAGACCAACGGGGGTTGAAGGACGTCCATCGTATGCTCTAAGAGTGATGTATGATGGCTTTAGTTCGGGAGACCCTAACTTCTGCCAAACGCTCTTTGACATGATGCATGTGGATGCACCCTCATCAATTATACATCAGTGGATGGCGATGTTTTGAACTAACACATGTATCTGAAAGGTGACCATTAAAGGAAGCCTAGGGGTGGATTTGTCTGAACCAAAAGCTATTGGGCGTGAATCAGCGGGGTCGATGGCACTTAAAACAGAAAGTAAGGCTTTCCTTTGCTTTGGGCATGATTGTAATACCTCCAAAGTTGACATGGCAGCGAGAGATTGAGCTAGATCATCCATGATGCTATAGTTATGGGCTGCTTCGGAATGGTTTCCTACCCGCCTAGTTGGTCCCTTGGCCATTTTTGGAAAAGGTTCAATAGGCATCTTTGATATGGTCAAAGGTGTTGTTGGTGCACTTGTACTAGCCCCTTATGAGTTGGTGTCTAGTGGAGTATCGTAATTTCGGTTCCGTGTCTAAAAAAACATTTCTTCGCCAGTCATGTAGATTTCATGGCTGTTCTTTCCGGAATCGTCAGGATTTTGTTGCTGAGTGCTAATTGTCCCTTGGTGGGGCAAAAGCTCATGCATAACTGCTTTCTATTGGGAGGATCCCCCTTGTCCTTGGTTACCTTGAAGCTTCTTTAGCTCAGGGAGGTCGGGACAATGATGAGTGTAATGGACGTACTCACCACAGATTGAATAAGAGTGGTTTGTCCAAAGATTTTCCCTCTTGTTCTGCGTTTGGGGGTTACTTGGTTCTTGGTTTTGATTTTAGTTGGAGTTGCCTCCAGCTTGAGATCGCGAAGGGAATTCTTGATTGTTTCCCCCCTGTCCAGGATTTCCTTTAGGCTTGTTTTTTCCTTTTTTTTTAGTCGCATTGGGAGGATAATTTGGATTCTCCTGATTATATGGTTGGCGCAGTTGAGCTTGGGAAGGTTTCACAAAGTTCACATGTGCATTATTCTGCATATGCGAGTTTTGCGTTGGGGACTGGGCATATTGCGGTCTTTCTCCCTGGTTTATAAATGGTTGTTGGGGGGAAGCTCTTCCGTCAGCATGTCTAACTGCATACTAGGTCCCCTAAGCGGGAGGATACAGACCTCCCTGCTAAAGGAGATACGATGACGCCCTATTAGTCACGTTTTGCGAAAGTGCATAATGACTTTGATAGTCGGGTTGTGGTATGTCCTGGGTAGAATCATATGCGTAATCGGGGTATGGAACGTTGCTGCTTAGGTGATTTTAGGTCAATGACCCAATCAAACCATCTGTGGAGTTCGACGCACCTAGAAATTCTTTGTAAGTTTGCAGGCGCGGGGCGTTAGGCAAGATATTGTAAATATATCATGACTGCGTATAGATCAGCTTGAGTTTTTAGGCCTTATTGATGGCGTCCTCTTCGGATATGGGCTTTTGTTGTGCCACATCCTTCGAAATCTCTGCAGTGAGAGTTTTCAGGAACAGGTATAACAGAACTCGATCTTCGAGTTTGGCTTTGCACAAACTATGACGCCGCTGCCATTTGTGGAGATGGTCCAAGATATGGATGGCAGGTGTTTGCCTAAAGTGGGTCAGTAATTCCATTCCAGAATCGTGGTGGATGGGTAACTGAAAATAGGTTAGGAATGCAGTAGCGAGGGCGCTAAAGGTTCCATGTGTAGCAGATGGCTGCTCCACATACCATTTCGCTGCTATTCCGGTTAGGGTGCATTGAAATAGACTTAGTCGAATAGTATCGTCAACGATGTTGTTCGACGAACACCATAGGTGGAAAGTCATAACATGATTTCCTGGGTCTTCCGCTTGCTTCCCTTCGAACTTTGGAATGTCCACAGGGAGCTTCGTGGGCATGGGAGGCCATGTAGGGTTGTGTGCAATGGGATCGTTTGTCAACTTAGTTAAATCTAGTAAATTTAGTGAAGCTAAGAAAGGTGACTGAGAGTTTGTAGCCATTGCAACTTGTGAAAACACAATGTTCTAGTTAGGTATAGGGTTTGTCTGTGACGTGAACTACTGTGAGTTCACCTGACTTCTTGAATGGGTATCACTCCTCTATCCCCTAAGGGTTGTGGGAGGAGTGGTATGTGGTGACCCTGTGGGGGTGCTCATCGGTGTGGCGTTGGGTTACCGACGAGGATTCCCAAATAATGATGCCCAAATAAAGGATGAACCAATAAGGGTGGCAGTGTTTTGTCTTTGACGCCTAAATGGCGAAAGACCTGGAACCCCTCCCGGTAATGGGCAGAGGTCCAAAAGGCGTCTAGATCAATGAGGTCTCATTGGGTCCGTTCTGGCGTCGTCTAGGTATGGTTTTGGAAAATTTTGAGAGGATAGAGATTACAATCAAAGAAAAATTATGATCGCATACATAAAACAAAGCGAAAATAAAACATAATTTTTCCCTTTAGATTAATCCTATGTGACCAGTCAATAAAAAAATATGGTTTTTTGTTGTTTTTTTGTATGATACTCAAATCCTAGAAGACCTAAATTTTCCTCACACGCCCAAATGTAACTGAGCCTTGACAAGATATCTTGCGAATGCTAGAGCAACATCCCGAAAGAGTTGGCGACGCCTCCAGTCAACTGAAGAAAATCAACCAAGGTAAGGGTAGAGGATCTAGTGCTTGCCTGCACCATCACCTATATGGAAGGATGCCCTAATTTTGGTCACTAGGTACTGTTGTCCCACATGAACGTTTGAGTCTTGGGCTTCTTGGTAATTCAGCTACCAATACCCGGTATTAGACGGATTAGGTAGCCCTGAATAATACCGCAGGCACTGGGCCTAAGCCTAACCCCCTCTGAATCGGGTCTCTTTTGCGCTCGGGTTTACTTTGCTGTGGGAAGATAGATGGATTTAAAAATTCCCTAAACAGTCAACTTCTATATTTCAAGATGTAAACTGACTAAGGCAGCTTATTGGATGTCTACCCCCTTGGTCCCAACTTAAGCTATAACTTCTCTTGTGGCCCCTGTGGGGAGAGTTTAATGCGTTTAGTTAAGTTAGTTTTATGTGGCTTTGATTCACTTAAGGTGTGAATGTGTGTGAGCAAGATGTGAACAAGCACATAGTTTGAACATGTGGATATGCAGTGATCCTTTTCAAAATCCCCTATTTAAATTAGGTTTGGTTGTTCCTTGCCCAAAAGTAAAACATGTGCGGATGTGGGCCGCTTACAATGCTTCCTAGTTAATCTAATTGATCAACTATAGGGAGATCGTGAATTATCAGTAGAGAGTGTTCATATGCTTGCCTAGGATCACACATGGGTGCAAAGGCAGCAGAGATTACTTACTCTTATAAAGATAATTCGTTCTTGGTCTTGAATCCTAGTGCCAAAAATTGAACTAATATTAATGACTTTCAACTAGGAAATGAAAAGAAAAAGTTTTCCTATGGTGTGCCTTTGTGAAGTGACAATTAGAATAGGATGAGGACCCTAGCTCGTTGAAGCTTCGTGTGTGAAATAAAGTGAACAATCACAATGTTGTAAGATGCGGATATACGGTGAACATTCACAATGTTGTAAGATGCGGATATACGATACACTATGTTTGGTTGTTCCTTTCACGAAATAAACAATGTGCGGATAATGGGTTGCTTACAACTTGTCCTATTTAAACTAAATGTTTGCACTATAGGGAGATTGTAAAGTATCAAGAGAGAGCGTTCATATGCATACCCAAGATCATTGTTAGGTGCAAGGGCAACAAAAATTACTTGCTTTCTTTTGGTATTTTAATCCTGGTCCCGAAACCCTAATGAAAAAATTAAAACTCGATTTAATGCAAGAATTTGAAAACTAACTAAAGAAGTGTGGACTTGGGCCACTTACTCTTCGTTAATTAACCTATGTGTGTGATATCTACTATCAATAATCAACTTATTTAGATGACATGTGTGGATATGGGCCACGTTTCTTGTCTCCTAATTAAACTAGGTGAGTATATCATAGTAAACTAAAAATTAGAATGATGCACTAGCTACACTAAATTTAAGCTATCACACATGTCTAACAATGAAGAAATATCAACCCAGTGTAAAGCCAATTCAAAGAGCACATACAAGAATAGAGTCATTAAAGCCAATTAGTTTTCCGAGATTTTTTTTTCAAATAAATAAAAATAAGAATGATTAATTACATCGAAAAATAAGTTTTAATGTTTAACAGTTTGATATATGTTTTGATTTTAATTTTAAAATTAAATTATTGCTATACAAATATTTAATGTTAACTAATAATTTTGATTATTTTAAAATAACATATATATATATATATATTTTCTCTGAATAAGTCTACTCCTATTATTGATACAAAATTAAAATAAAATATTTAATGTTTACTAATAATTCTAATTCTTTTAAAATAAAAATGATGTTATTGATAATAATAATGATGTTATTAAATTTTTTTTTACATAATTGTTCATTTAAAATAAACACATGTTTAAAAGGCTCAATTTTTTTTTTCCATATCATACGTTGGCCATTATGATAAAAAGAATTGATACCACCCATATTTAATATTTGAGGTTATTTATAAAATTAAAATTAAATGTTATTAATATAATGAAGAATGAAAACTTACTCCAAATTTAAAAATGGGTTCTTATTCTACGTTGATTGAGATGTTATGTGACAAACTTATAAATGTAACGATTTGATCTCTAGTTTTGTTAATATGAATGGAAATACAAATAATTTTTTCTCTGATTTTTTTTTCACAAGCTAGGAAGGTTTTCCAAACACATCTTTTCGTGCAGCAAAAGTGTTTTGCCCCCAAATTTCCTATTCATTAAAATAAATAAGACAACAGATTGTTAGAATGTGTAATTACTACTTGTCCAGTTGTGACTCTCTATGAATAGAGTCTGTTCCTATTTCCTAGGTTAGCTAAAACTAGTTTCCTTATTTGGTGTGAGGTTGAGATATTCCCTCAACCAACTTATTGTACGTCCAAGATAGATTTCCTATCTTGAGACTCATTCTTGTATAAATGTGTGTAATCTATTTTATCAATAATATAGTTTGCATATTCACAGTTTTATTTTGGTATCGGAGCTTTGAGTAGACCTCGGCCCTCCTGGGCTGAGGGAAACGAAGAGTATATATTTCATTTGTTTTTGTCGATTTCCTGGTAGATTGTTGTCAGTGTGTGGATCAGCGTGCCGTTGAAGAGTGGATTTGTCCACATATTGAATTCGATCGGATACAAGTACTGTTTGCAGAGAGGGTTTTCTGGTGGCTGGACGAGTCCACTATTTTGGGATTGTTGCAGAGAATCTCTTGACCCCGCACAGCAGAGGAGTTATGTCATGATCTGAGTTTGATTGTTGTTCAACTTCTCTACCCACATGCTTACCTATCAGGATTGGTTCTGGTCCTGAAAGTTTAGGACCGAGTCCTGAGTACTGAGGAAACAGGGCAGGAAATAGCTCTGTGTTTTCTTGGGTCCACCTTCAGCAGATTTATTTGTGGTTATATTCATGAATCCGGTCAATTGTCAGAAGTACTGCACAGTCAACTGTATTTGTATTTTCTTCTTTGATAGCCGCTGGAACCGGCTAACATTCAACTCTGGCTTTCAAATGAAAACACTTCATAACTTCGAAGGGGTAATATACTCTTACTCAGAAAACAGAAGGAAGGAGCAGAGTCAATGGTTCCGTTGACTCTGAAATCACATCCTCGGGAAGAAACAAGGACGAAAAAAGCAGCGGCATTGGTTCTGTTGAAGTTAAAACTGTTGCAAAGATGGTGAAATCGTAAGGAAAGTGAAAAGAAATTTGCAGGAAACTTGGGAATATAGATTTGAAAAGAAGTATGGCGTTTTTTTCTTTAAGTTTTTGGATATTTTTTTTCGATTTTGATTTGGGATTTCATTTTTTTTTTTCAATTATTTGGAGGTTTTGTGCTGCTATTTGGAGCTTTGCAGAAGATGGCAGTCTCCAGTGTTGTTGATACCTATTCGTGAGGGCCAATGTGGCATTGACGGGCTCGTGATCTCTGCGGAATTGTCAGTGAATTTCCGTAGGTTTATTGCTTGCGTTTGATTGTTCATATGTAAATTGCAAGCATGATTTTTATTTCTTTATGCTGCAATATCTATACTTTCAATCCATCAAGATCTTGCACAAGAATGGGACTGGCCATGTTTATGCTGTTGCATATTGTTGTAACGAAGGTGAGTGCTGAGAAAGCAGTGCTTCCTAGAATGTATGGTGTCATCCAGGACCTCGGCGCTGGCAATGCCATCCTCATTATTGTCTAGCTCTTTTTTCGCTGGAATAATTGTGATATGTTTGGAAGATTTACTCAAGAAAGGTTATTGATTGGAATCTGGCATTTCATTATTCATAGCTACTGATATATGCGAGAGCATTATTTGGAAGGCCTCAAGTCTCACTACAATCAATAGTGGACAAGGTGCAGAGTTCGAGGGAATTGTGTGTATTTTGGGTAAAACAAATATTTTGGAACTAAAATTAATATACATATTGAGATTAGTCACCTCAATATGAAGTTAATTTTGTTAGAATTGACTACTCTAACAAATGACAGGTTAAGGATGGAGTTCCAAGTTCTAATTGACAAAGAAAAAGGATGCCCAAGATGTGAACATTTCAAAATATGATGTAATGGAGCAGCGGCAACATTTAAAGGAGGATGGACAACGAAAGTGAAAGTTTGTTTTGTGTGGTTTTTAATGAGTCACAGAGTTGAATGGTAAGCAAGTCTAGGATGGTTTTGTAGTGGTCATTTTATGTACCTGGTAACTCCAAGAGATGGAGTATGTACACCTTATAAAGGTATGTGTATCCCTGTAAAAGTTCGTGGTCATCTCAAAACCACTTTGTAACTACAGGGTCATGGTAAGCCAGAAACCATTTTGAAGTGTCAGTTTGTGGTCAGCTAGAAACCACGTATAATAGTGAAGCAGACTGGAAACAGGTCTATGTTAATGTTCGCCCACTGATGAAGAGCATGGTTACGGGTCATCCGATAAAACCCGGGAAGAGCATGGTTACGGGTCATCCGCTAAAACCCAGGAAGAGCATGGTTACGGGTCATCCGATAAAACCCACGTTGGAGGGGGATCTGATCTGTAGATACAGGTACATGTATGCAGTGATAATGGTTGACAGAACCATGTATACGAAGGACATCCTACAAGACCAGCGGTTGCAGCAGTTGGTACCCATGCATTCCGGTGGATGGTTGCTCCTTTATATGGACGTCGACATATTCTTTGTTATGTTTGATCACAACTAGATTTTGCGAAGTGATATCGAGACAAGTAGTCATTAAGGGGGTGTGTTAGAATGTGTAATTCCTACTTGTCCAGTTGTGACTCTCTATGAATAGAGTATGTTCCTATTTTCTAGGTTAGCTAAAACTAGTTTCCTTATTTGGTGTGAGGTTGAGATATTCCCTCAACCAACTTATTGTACGTCCAAGATAGATTTCCTATCTTGAGACTCATTCTTGTATAAATGTGTGTAATCTATTTTATCAATAATATAGTTTGCATATTCACAGTTTTATTTCAGATTAGCAACAGGGCAAAGTGATCAACAAATTAGGTAGTTCAATCTAATAAACTAATGGGGCAAAAAGGAAAAATTATGAAAAACAGTTCACGAAAATTATGAAAGATGCGAACTATACTTGCTAAAAAACGAGACATAGGAATGTAATTTTCTTTCCTCGTTTTGGATTCAGTTGCGAGTCTTCCCGAAACACAATTCCATCAAATGAATTTAAGGTGATGCGAACTATACCTGCTAAAAAACAAGACGTAGGAATGTAATTTTCTTCCCTCATTTTGGATTCAGCTACAAGTCTTCTTGGAACGCAATCCAATCAAATGAATTTAAGGCGTTGGGAAGTATAGAACACCCTTTACCTCCAATTCCCTGCAAATTCCCTCCAATTCTTTGAAATCTCTGGAGAGACCCGCGAGCTTCTGGCAACTTCGGATAGAGGGAGAGACCCACGAGCATCCATGGACTTAAAACCCTGCAAATTTCTTGGGGTAGAAATAAAAGATTAGAGTTTCACTGTCTCTGAAATCTCTGGAGAGACTCACAAGCTTCTAGCTGCTGATGAATTTGGAGAAAAGGTGAAGTTATAAGGTTATGAAGCTGATAAAAACGAGAGAAAACAAAATATTTTTCTAGAGATTTTCGGGCAAGTAAAGACAAGTATGGCATGGCATGGCATAGACATACTCATTAGGACTCTTAAGAGTATTAATGAGCCAATAACCCATGATTTATTGGTTGCCAAATATTTTAGCAGTGAAGTAAATCTCCTCCATCGAAATAGGCTCACCCACATCCTTGTCATCATCTCCAGTGAACATGCGAGGGTAATTATGAATAAAATCCCACTGATGTCGTTGCCCATGGCCTCTCGAGCCTGAAAAAAACTATCAAAGTAATTTATAGGCTCCATGTGGATATCCGATGTTTAAGAAATTTTCTCTCTTGATCAATCAATAATCTCCCAAATGGTAGGAGTAAAATTTATGGGAAAATTTGGTATCAATGTCCACACCCTGAATCCATATGGCGCAGCAAGGAAGTCTATTTTGTACCTGGGGAAGATATGATTGTCCGTCAAAATTTAGACCTTATCACCCATTACTTTGCTTTCTCGTACCCATGAGAAAACACACAAATCCTATTAATGAAAACAGGGGATGGTTACAGATTCTATTTTTGGATCAAATGAAAAAATCTGCCGAGAAAGATACTATAAGTTGTCCAGCTAAAGCAGGGAAAACAAAAAACCTTCTCCATTACCAAATTAAGAGACTCTCATAATCAAATATCAAAAAACCTTCGCTTGAGAGAGCCCAAACCCAAAAGAGCCCAGATCAGAAAAAGATCTGAAGAAGAAGATCTAGAATGCAATCGAACCGGATCGAATCAGAGTGTCTGAGGAGAACTAGTGAAAGTGGATCGAACCAGGAGAGGCAGAGACTTCGCTTTTTGACAAAATATCAACCTCTCGTACCCATCTAACCACTACAAATCCCATACTGAAAAATCCAAATCCTAGTGTAACCTACGAATGTCTCAGTACATTAGCGACTCTTCATCGTCTCAAAACTTCAAATACGGAACCTTAGCAACTCGTCATCGTCTCACACCGCTGGTTCTCCGCTGGTTTCTTCGGTAAAGTATTTTCTCCTCAGCTCCACCTATCTATGGATTGGGCTACTCCTCTCTGCGTTACGCTATATATCCATCTACATAGTCTTCGTTGGAGTCATCATGATCAACAGAGGATGGGGGAGATCTCACTCTAACTATTTCCCAATGCTTAGAGCTTCTGCAAAGCGTTGCCTCCAGCTCTCATATATCACGTAAGGCCACTGAACGGTGAATTTTTACCACTGACATCCATTGACAGAAAATGTTTTCATTCCCTGAAAATGCATTACAATTTGGAGAAAGCCTTCAAATTGAATTTTTTCAGAGAATCGACATCTTTCGCCCTGAAAATGCCTTACAATTCTCCTAATGGCCCAGGAAAATTGACATTTTTTCACTGAAATGCGTTACAATTGGGATAATTGGTATCTTTTCCCTGAAAATGCCTTACAATCTGGACAATGCCTTCAAATTAAATTATTTCAGAGAATTGACATATTTTTTCCCCATAACAATTCTCCCCATTGTCATGGAAAATTGACATTTTTCACTGAAAATGCATTACAATTTGGAGAATTGACATCTTTCTCCTGAAAAGGCCTTAAAATTAAGTGGAGAAAGCCTTCAAATTGAATTTCTTGGAAGAATTGATATATTTTCTTTGAAAAATGCATTACAATTCTCCGAATTAAGTCCAAAAATTGATATTTTTTCACTGAAAATGCCTTACAATTGAAGAATTGACAACATTTTCCTGAAAAGCCCTTAAATTTCAGTGTGGTGTAGACAAATTTTCACTGAAAATGCCTTACAATTTGGATGAGAATTGACATCGCTTCCAAGAAAAAGCCTTAAAAATTTGGTAGATCGATATCTTTGGCTTTGTTTACTGACGCAACAAAATAGTCTGGACTATAGGTTTTTTTTGCTTGAATCTAGTAAAAAAAGATCAAAAATTCCAAAAAATCGAATAATTGGAATGTTTAAATTGTTTTGTTGATCATGGAAATGGATTCAACACCATCAAACACCGCTAGACACCTAAAATCTTGAAATTTAACAATTGTAATCCAAATTTTCAAAAAATTCTATATGAAAATTTCAAATTCTTACCAAAATTACTAAATTATTTGTAAGTTTTTAAAACTACTAGATATCTTTTCGAGATATTTTTTTTTACCTGAAAAGGCTTTAAAAATTCAATGTAGACAATATGGAAAATTGACATTTTTCACTGAAAATGCCTTAGAATTTGGATGATTGACATCTATTCTTTGAAAAAAATTTACAAGTATCAAAATGACATTTTTATCAGTATCTTGATGAGAAATTTTCACTGAACTTGGAAAATTAGTAACTCTGCCCTGAAAAAGCCTTAAAATTCAATGTCTTGTAGACAATTGAAATATTTTTCTTGAAGAAGCCTTAAAATTTAGTGTCGTGGAGACAATTTTCCTTAAATTTGCAAAATTGATATCTGTTCCACTTAATAATAATTTGTCAAAATTATTATTCTTTTAATTTGAATGGAACTTTACTGGGCTATAATATTTTAGGTCGACATAAGCAAACAAATTCTACCCTCAATGTGTTATTAATATGAATAAGTTCTTACCTAGTCCCAACACTAGAATTAATTGCACTTTACACTATTTTAGGCTTGGGAGGACACGTGAAATAGAGCCCTTGTGTTCTCAAAACGAATGATCCTTGTATTCTCAGATGGTGTTCCTAATGGCTATGTTGATATGTTGGTTCAATTATTCACTTATGATCCAATTCGGCTGCCTATGAAAGATGAACCTCTTCATATGCTTTATAATCGCATGACACTTGAGAGGATTTGGGAAACCAAACACAATATTTCCAATCCACGCACCTACCAGCCCTTCACCAATAGCAATTTTGTCCCCTAGGTTAAGTTGTGGTAACATATATGTCCATAATTCTTGAGAACAAAACCCAAAAACTAACTCTTGGTCTTAATGCTATACCTAAATACACCAACATCTTAACCACGTGAGACATGGAGAATCTCTTGAATGAATTTAGCTTTCATTATCAAGATTCGTTCAATTTCCATTATTGAGGAGAGAATGGGAAACATTATGCAGAAAAGTACTAGGATGGCATGTGCAAGGAATTGAATTTGCTTTGTCTTCATTGCCAATACAAGGATGAAAACAAGGAGACATTTTTTTCAATCAAGGGATATGAATTATTGTTCAACATAATCGATGAAATCCTTAATTTATGTCATATAAAGCTTTATCAAAGAAGTTGGTTGATAATGATTTGAAACATTTAGATGTGTCTCTTATTAAGAACCACATTTATGCATCCAAAGTAAATAGAGTTTTATGGAAAAGAATGAGTTATATATGCATCATTGCTAAGGAAATTGGGATCCATGGTATATATATTTCCAACGAGGCCAATTTCCATTCACTGCATTATGTATTTTCAATTAGCCAATAAATAAAACATGAGCAACTTATTATTATGATCAAGTAATTTGTGTTCTTTCTTTCACAATGATTACAAACAAAACTAGAATACCTTTCAACTGAGAATAATGTTGTCCGCTCACGCATCTGTTCTAAATGTTTCAAGAAAGTTGTTTGTATACACATTTACGAAGAGGTACAAGATGAATGCGTAAAGTTGCAAAGATAAAAAAGAGTGTTAATATCACATAAAATAAATTATTTGTCACACCAAAGTCATTAATATTTAATTAAAACACTATAGGGACCTAGAAAAGTTACCTTGATTAATTTATGTTAAAAAATGTAGTAAGAAAGGCTCAACTTGACTTTAGCCTTAGTCAAATTGAGTAAATTGAATTTCCACGTCAACAAGACAACTTGGAGGCAGGTAACTAGTGTGACATGGATTTTGTCACCTAGTTAGCTCAATAAATTCGAGTTAGAGGGCTTGGAGTTCAGTTATGCATGTGTGATTACTAAATTTTAGCAATCCAATTCAGTTATTTTCAGTTGGATTCAATTAACTGGCTTCTAACCAAGGAAAATTTTAAGGATGGAAGTTTATCTTAAAGTTTAGCAACCTTGGCGAATCTTACTAGTCCCCAATATGTAAATTGAAAAATTTTTGATATTATTTTTGTGAAAATATTTAGGCTTCTAATTATTTTATATTAGTATATATAATTTTTTGGCGATTTTTAAGGTAAAATAATTTTATACTATAAATTTTGGGCGAATTAATTTTCAAAAAAATGGAAATTGGCAAATCTTTTTGTTTGAAAAAACATGGAAAATTAGCCCATCTGCAAATATTAGCCCCTAAAATTTTTCTTGCCTCTAACTATTGATAGATTCAGTTGAAGGTTAGTTGTGCAGTGGGACAACAGTCTAACTCTATTAGTTAACTGATTAATCAACCCAAAATAGCTAATACATGCATGGAATTTGAATTCTTAAATTGAAGTGGAGATGGCAAGTCAGTGCAACATGAGTTGTATAGTCGTTGAGTGTACAGTTGTTGCATGAGATCAGGAGATCAATCCTTGGAAATTTTGCAAGAAAATAAGAGGAAATTCCTATCTTTTAGGAGCTAATTTCCTCAAGGATTACACAAGGAAATAGAAGGCTAGATGAGAAAATATTTGGCTAAGTGTTGGCGATATTTTCTCATTCATCAGAGAGAACAATTATTATTTTTCAGGTTGTGCTCAGAGGTTGAGCAATCAATTGTAATAGTTTATCTATTCAATTGATTAATGAAAACAAGATTTAGGGGTTTTCCCAGTTGGGTTCCCCTAGAAATCACTGTGTATTTATGATTTTAATTATTGCATGTCATTCTAAATTGTGATTTCCATTCCGCAGATCAGTAGAGTAGAATTGTGTCTCTTGTTTTTAGGTTGAAATCTTGAGCAGTTGCAATTTATATCAAATTTCTACATGGTATTAGAGCCCTGAAATCACATTAGAACCAATATTTCAAACTTGTCTCTCAACAATTTTGAAGTAGCAGCTTCAATGAAACATTTTTTCTTCAGGATTGAGAGAATGTCTTTCAACGGACTAGGATTGGAGTGTGCTCTAGACGGTAGCTCGAATTTCATATCCTGGAAGGATTGAATGGAAGTAATTCCTGGTGAAAATGGTGTGTTAGAATATGTGAAAATTAACATTGAAAACCTCTACAATCAGATGCACAGTAGTTAACCTAGTGGAAAAAGGATGTTACAAAGGCAAGGAGAATTATTTTGGAAGGTGTGAGAGGCCATGTGGTTTCAAATATCCATGGAAAAGAGACACCATTTTCTATGTGGAAAATACTCATTGAGCTATTTGGAAATAGTAGTGACCATAGAAAATTGGACCTGAAAGACAAACTTTGAAACATCATGGCACAGAAAAATGGTACTATTCTGCAGTATCTCTCTAGGTTTACACAAGCTCGATATGCGCTTGGAGGGGTTGGGGTGAACGTAGTAGAAGATGACTTGGTCAGCCTAGCTCTTAGGTCCCTATAATACTAGTATATCCCCTTATTATTATTGTTAGTGTGACCCCCTTATTGTTATTGTTGTGCCCATGTAGTCCCCATATTGTTATTTTTGTGCCCCATTAATACCCACTATTGTTATTACATTATTAATGTTATGTAGACTCTGATTATATTGGGACCCCTTAAACTCCTATATATAGAAAGTAGGTTTTTTCAATTGTATCATCCAATAGTTGTTCATTTATGTAATGTAAAGGAGGTTTCTCCCTCGAAGAGTTTGATTTCTAAGTCATTGATCTATCTTTTCTTCTTTTTTGTGAGTTGGTTTCATAACATTTGGTGTCAGAGCTTGGAATTCTAGGGTTTTGCTTCTTCAAATAGGTCATCTTGGAATTTTCACTATAACGTTTTTTCTACGAGGCTTCAGAAGCTTCATTTTTATCACGTGGAGAAAAAATATTGATAAACGTCGTGTAAACATTTCAAACTTTGGTTCGCTATATTTTCGTAGATATGATCTGTGGAAGTTAGTGTTTTTGCGGGCTCCAGAATTTCATCTAAAACAAGTGACCGAGGGAAAATAATCATAAATTTTGTTTCAGGAATCGTATATGAATTCTATAAAAAGTGGCCGAAATTGAACAAACTTTGGTTTCTTATGTATCGATTTTAGAGAAAAATGTCGAAAAAGTGACACGTGGCACGTCGTACAAGTTCTCTCTACTGAACCAGTCCATAATTAGGTCATTGTTGGAGATCGGGCATAACTTTGTCTTGAAGAATTCAAATTAGGTATGACTTGTGGAATTGGAAAGAAGACTCAAAGAGATAATACAGGACTGAATTTCAAATATTGGGGACCTGAAATCAGAGAGATACTGCAGGTTCAATATCGAGCTCCTCAAAAGCAAGAAAAATGTGTGTTTTTTTTTTTTTAATTACATAACATTTGTTTAAAAAATCAGTTTGAATTGATTCGAAGGGCATATTGAAGCATTGATATCAGTAATGGGTTCTAAATACCTCCCAAAAATAATTGCACATCCATTAAGCCATTAGAAAGCTCTACTATGACTCATGAAGAGGAAGAAGTGCAACATGATATATAAACATTACGAGACCAAGTGCAAAAAATTTTGCTCTCGCAAAAAGTAACTAAAAATGAAATAGAAGCTAATATGTATGGTTTGAAGAAAGGCGTGGAAGCTAAGATGGATGGATTGAAGAATGGTGCAGAAGCTAATATGGATGGCATGGAAACTAAGATCGATAGTATAGAAAAAAAACTGAAAGGAAACTTGGAAGACATGAAGAATGGTCTAAAAGCAGACATTGAAGGTTTGAAGGAAGGTTTGATAAAGTTGATACAAGAAATGGTTCCTAATGGTGAAAAGGTAGTAGATGAAACTCATGATGAGAAAAAAATAATTTTTAATCATGATTTCATAGGCTCTAATGTTGGATTTAAGGCCCACCATATTCCAAATATTGATATGAGGAAGTTTGATGGCAAGTATCTGGTAACATGGATACTACAAATGGCGAAATATTTTGATCCTCGTAATGTGAAAAACACCAAAGGTACATGTTAGCCCCCAATAATATTTGTTATACCAAAAGGTGGCTAAGACTGTTTGAGCCTTCAAAGAACAAATTTCATTGCTAAAAATTGTTGGCTCTTGAAGACTCTAGAAGGCCTCATGCCTCTGTCCAAAATCTTCATTACTATTTCCATTTTATACTCAGAAAGTTCTGTTGTTTTCAAATGAAAGACTGTTGCAAGACCTTCATTTTCCCCCTTCTCAAACCTTCATTTGCTTCCCTTTTTCTCCATAAAAACTCCCTTGTTTTCATAAATCCTCTTCTTCCATTTATGAAAATCACTTTTCCATAGTTAAAAACCCATTTTTTAACTATACTGAAACCCTTGAAACCCTTTGAAAACGTTGAAAAATCAATAAAAATTCATATTTTATATAAAAGCTTAAGCTCTCTTGGGCTAAGTCTTTAACCCTTTTCTTCCATACACCCGCACCCTAGAACCAAGTGCTAAACCCCTCACAGCGCTTATCGCATCGCACAAACCCAAGAGCGCAAGTCTTTATGCCATTATAAAAGCTCCGATGCGATCGCGCGATCGCATCACAATATTCCAATGAGAATATTAAAATGCCCTGGCCCGATCCACGATTTGCGATACCCTCGATCGCATCATTATTTTGTATGTATATACCGTGGGCCCGCCCTCCGTACTTAAACCTTGTAAATTTTTTCGTTCCCGATCGATCTTTTTCTTTGTAAAAACCCAAAACCCACTTTTCCAAAGTTTTGGTCTAAAAACCAAAATCACGTGTTAAATATTTAAATGGGTTGATTGAAAGACCGATTGCGCAATCTCAATCGCAGAAAATACAATGGGTTGATTAAAAAGCCCGAGCCTGAAGTTCCGATATGCGATGAGCCTCTTCCCTTTTAACCCCGGTCATACCATTCTCCATGCGCCCAATGGCCCCACAATCGGGCGCCTAGCCCTATTATATATCCCGTCCAAAACATAAAAAACCTTTGTTATTTGTAAACTTTGGGTTTTATTTTATTTTATAAAATTCTCCGCCGGAACGATTTCTCAATAAATCTACACCGTCAATCTAATCCATAGATTGGGCTATGCGGAGTCCGTCTACCCGGTGGTCCCCGCCAACTGTTTATCACTCCAGAAACCGTGTGGTATCTATCGCACCGCCTTTGGGCGAGGGCAGTTTTTTCTCGATCGCCAGTGATTCCATAAATTTGCCGCCACGAGTCCCCTGTACCTTTTTCAAAACCGCCGTCCATCGCGCATTATTGTTTGGACGTGGATGCCCAGCGATATTGCCGTGGACCGTCCGATCTGGGGCAGGCCATCCAACGGCTATCACTCACTGAAGATGCATGATAGTTAACTAAGATGCACACGCGATAACACAGGCGTCTGTGCAACGACAACGACATCTCCGCCACCAATCTGATCTGCAGATCAACGGTCCAAAATTCATCGCAAAATTCTCCCCGTTTGACTTTCAAACTCCGCTCCCAACCGTTGATCTCTGCGCGATCGACGGCTCAGATTTAATCTTTTATCCATCCGGTCCACGATCCCTCTTGATCAAGCCTGACCGTTGGATGATGCCATCCAACGGCCACACTCTTTCCCCCCTTCTGAAGCAGTTAAAACTAAAACACGCAGGATTTCTTAAATGTTTTATGTTTTATGCAGGTTTTAAATGGTTTTCACTGTTATATTGAAGAAAGGCCTGGGGCCGGGGGTGACGATTCCCGTGCCTTTAGTCCTTAAAATAGAACCATTCACGGGCTCTGTTCAATGATTTATCAATGTTTCATGAGCGTTGATAACATAAAGAGCCCTGCGCGTCCCTAGACATCGACAAGACACTGTTTTATTCAAAAGAACAGTTAAAGAGTATAAGTTTGAAGACAAAGCACATCAGATGGAGATTAAAGATAGATCTGGGGAATTACGGCAAATAATGATTATCAAAAGCCTAATTCCCTGGGTTAAAACACAATTAATAGAAAATCATAAGTGTTTCACAAACAGAAAAGGCTTCCACTGCTTCAAAGGAGGCGAATTGATTCCTCAGCTACCAAAGGAGCCACCTGTTGCCTCAAACCATTCAAACAGAGGCCGAAGTTATTGCAAAACCAAATATTTTGCCTCAGCACAGCCAGGGAGTTACTTCTGCAAGGAAATCAATGCAGAAATATCTGCAGAGTTACTCCAAACATTACACAGAGCCTCAAAGTCAATAAAAGCTCCCACCGAGCTTTGATATTTATTGTAAAACAGTTAATACAGTAGTCCACCTGTAAACTTCTCCATCGAGCCCCTCAAAAGGCCAAGAAGTCTTGAATCTGTATTAATTACCTTAGGAGATCTTTTATCATATCTCACCTCCTCGTCCTTCTATAAATACTTCTGTAGAAGATGAGAAGTTGTTGTTTGGTTGGTTGTTGTTTGATTACAGGCTGTAATATTGAAACTCTCTGAAATCAATACATAGTACTTTGAAGTTGAAGAACAAATTGAAGTCTTGGAGGTCTTGATGATGTTGTTGCATGCTTGTTCCTGAGAAGGCTCTATCATTGGATCCATGAGCTTGGCTGTTGGTGAAGTATTCTGAACTGTTTTATGTTTTTCCCCTATTTTCATTATGTTCCATAATTTCTTACTACAGTAGGATAGAAAGTATTAGGCTAAGAAATGACTCCTGGAAGCACCTTAGACCTGTTCATCCTTCACTGTTTTATGTTTTCTTCTGCTGAAGTATTTTATAGGCTTTAAACTTTCTCTTTAGTCTTCATGCTTGTTTATTTCCTTGATAGTTTGAACAGTTGGTTTCAGCATGATTTATGGTTCTCCCTGCTTGTCTGCTGCCACTTAAAAACCGTTATTGAAGTCTCCCTTTGAAGTTCTTTGCTTATAGTGAATCAGAGAGGTCTGTTTTGATCTTGCCCTTTGTCCTCACTTAAACAGTTGGCTTAAAGGTCGTTATAATTATGATCATAGATGTTTTTAGGTGTTCCCTCTTCTATGACTGTGGTTATCAGTAAATCTTATATGTTTTCTAAAGTCCTTTAGAATAAAATCTTTGAGGAAATAGGGTGTTCCCCGAATCTTAGATTTTACTTTGAAAGTTGTTTTGAAATCATTGTTTGCTTAAAGGTGTGATTTGTAGAATTTATGGTTAGCCCTATCTATCAAAGAACTCTTTATTGTTTCAAATTCCCTTTGTTGAGAATTAAAACTCTCTTTCCAAATCATTAATGTTCATTCCATTCCAAAAACAAAAGGATCCCGTGGCCAAGTTAGATTTTCCCTATGATATCCCATATCCTTTAATGAGTGTGTTATGACCTTTTTTGACTCCATTGCCCAATGAAACAGATATTTTACTGTTCTATATATCTTTCCTAGACCTTTCATGTTTTGTTGTATCATTTCAATCCAACCAAACAAACAAACAACACCTGCACTTAATAACTAGTCTAAAATCAATATTCTAAGCACACAAGATAAACCTTTACAAACAAACATTTGAGAGATCCCTCTCCGAGAACTAGAGGACTAGATCCTGGAACTCTAAAGATTGGTTCTGATGTTGCCTTGTCTTTTGATTTTCCAAACTATCAAAACACGGGACACCACCAGTACACATTTCTACTTTATATTTAGAACCCAATCATTTTTTATGGTATCGATGGCTTTGTTCTGGTAAACCACTTGTCACTTGGTAAATTCTTACGGAGGAAATGATTGCACATTATGAGGATACAAAGAGAACCACATTCTTCATCCAATTGATAAATCTCAAACCAAAAGGTTTAATGTGCTCTATGATCCAAAAGTATTGTATTATTTTGTTGTACTAAGTGTCTTTTTAGTTACAAAACATGTACATATTTGTCTCCAATTGTTTGCTTAAGGATTGAGGAATTTAACCATGAACATAGATGAATTTGTGAATTATAAGCATGAAAATAAGCCTAAATAACACTAAATAGCAGTGTATAATAGAGAAATAAAACCACAAATAATATTTTCACAGCTGGCATGATGAAGCAGTTCACCCCTCCTAGGCTACATCTACTGGTCCAACTCCTAATGGCATGTCCATATTTAATTATGCTCAAAATTTTGAAAATACATGTGTTTACAAGACTCCAATAGTTTTTTTATTTGCACCAATGGCTTCAGAATGCTCAAATTAGTCTAGGTGGACTCTTGTTTCACCCAAATTGGTCGAAAATTGACCCTGCTAGGATCTTTCCCATCATCTACTACAAAACCTCCACTAAAAATGGAGGATTGCAGTTAACTGAAATTAAAAATAGAAAATATCCGCATTTTTCGTGGCACACTATTAAATATGCTAGTCAAACTAACTGTAGCATTCAACTTCAAAGTTAGGGGAGGGGGTGGCCACATGCCAACCCTGGTAATCCCCACAGTCACATTTAACTTGGAGCGGAACCCACTCTACATGTCACGGTAACCGCACATGTGATAGGGTTGAAAGTTATAATTTAAATGATGCAATGTTTATCCACCATCCAGAATTATATGTTGCAGTTTGTTTTTAGTTCATGTGACCAATCCAATGGGGCCGCCGACGGGTTGGGACCGTCGACGGTCCCCCCCCCATATACACATGTTCTAAAACTTAAATATGTTTGGCGCCCTTATAGGTTAAGATTCACGTGATAGCCTGGATGGTTGAGATCTTTGTGCGCGTGCTAGAGGTCGCAAGGTCGAACCCCTTGGACCTCAACAAAATTTTAATCAACCAAACAGGGGACACGTGGCAGCCTCAAGGTTGGCCACGTGTCACCCAACCATAGGTCCAAAAACAACAATTGTACAACCACATCGATGAACTAGATTGCGCCACTTGGTGATATAACATTAGCTTGGGAAAAAGTAATATTCTTAGGAATATTCCCATTTTTTCTGACTGTACCTCTGCATGCTGACTGGGCATCCCAGTCAAACCTGTCGCAATTTTAGCTATTTAGGAAATCGATCAGAACGCGATATCTCCCTCATACGACATCGGTTTTTCAAACCGTTTGCGGCATTGGAATCATAACAATGATGTATACCCAGTCGCTCAGGTTCAGTATAGTTTCGAGCACCTTCAATGTTGAGAAAAATTCATGAACTCCTGATCACACCTCCCCATTAGGAAGCTTTAGGACCCCAAAAGACTTGATTACCTGTTCAGTAGATGAGGGTACAACTCCCTCACCTTTCCAACTTCCATCCACTTTTCCTTGCTTGGCTTACTACCTTTGAGCCCAACTCGAAGGTAGTCAATACTTCCCCTCTTAGATGCTCTTGTCCTCCTGTCAAGAATTGTATCTTCCTTGAGCTCATCCAGAAATTCTGGCGAAGGCAGCTAAACATCACTTCCTTGATCATCGATCAAAGGTGGCTCATACAAATGTAAGTTTTCAACATTAACAACTGAATACATTTGCATGTATGAAGGTAAGTCAAGTTGAAATGCATTGTTACCAACTTTCTTTATGATCTTGAATGGACCATAGCGAATGGGTTTGAGCTTTTTACCTTCTCCTTGCATCCTTTCTTTGCTTATGTGCAACCATACCTCATCTCCTTCTTGAAACTTGTGATCAACTCTATGTTTGTCATGCCTCTCCTTGTATTTGCTTTGACTCTTCTCAAGCTATTCTTGAACTTGTTGATGTATAATCTGAATTTTCTTATTGAACTTTCGAGCCTTGTCAATATCACTATGCCCATCAACTACAACATCCTTCTCAAAGATGAAGTCTAATGGCGATTTTGGAAAATACCTAAAGCATGCTTCAAAAGGTGATGTATTTGTAGAATAGTGCTTTTCCCGGTTGTAAGCGTGTTGAATGTAATGCAGTTTCTCATCCCACAACTTAGGATGTTTGTTGCAATATATTCTCAATAGATGCACAACAGTTATGTTCACCACCTCGGTTTGGCCATCAATTTGCAGATGAAAATAAGTACTCTTTTTCAAATTTGTGTCCATCATCTTCCAAATATTGGACCGAAAATTCCTAATGAACCTGGAATCCCTGTCACTAACAATAGAAGTTAGCAATCCATAATGAACCCATACATGTTGAAAATAAAGTTCAGTAGTTATGGTTTTCTTACATGGCATAAGTATACACATTTTACTGAATCTATCCTCAACTACATAAAGATAATCATGTTTTTTTCTTGACATAGGTAGACCTCCAATAAAGTCCATGGAGACACTCTCCCATGGCCTTGATGGTACCGGTAGTGGCGTGTACAACCCAAGCTTCCTATTGCTAGGCTTACTTGTTGCACACATAGAACAACCTCTTATAAAACACGACACACTATCTATCATGCGAGGCCAATAGTAATACCTCTGTAGATGTGCCACTATTTTTCTTACCCCAAAGTGTCCAACAATAAGAGACAAATGAGCCTCTCTCATGACACTTAGACTCTCTCCTTGTGGTATACACAACTTGCCCAAATGAAACAACAAATTGTTATGCATGTGAAAATCATTTTCCTCAACTTGATTCCCTTCACTCAAACTAGCATACACATATTGAAAATCAACATCATGTGCATATTGTTCTATGTAACTCTCATGTACAATAGAATCATTTTTAAGTAAAGTAGAACACTTATGATTGGCCTTGAAGTCATATCAGAAAATTTATTGAAAATACCTTTCTTGTACCTTATAACCAAGTGAAAATGTTGAAGGAAACCCATACACCTGAAACGTCGTGATTGCTGCAATTTTGTTTGCGACTGCAAGTACTATAATGGTTGGTGATTGATATGTATAATCGTCTCTTTACCCATCAATTAATGTTTCCAATTCTTGACGCTTTGTACCAATGCATACAAATCTTTGTCATATGTAGGATAATTAGTTACAACACCATTGAATGTTTCAGAATGAAAAGCAATAGGCTTACCATGTTTCAAAAGTACTACGCCCATGGCATAATCACTAGCATCAGTTTGTATCTCGAATGGTTGTCTCAAATTCGGTAATGCAAGGACTGGAGTTGAAATGATCTTGTATTTTAAAGCTTCTAAAGCGTGTTGCTGTTTGCCTCCCCATTGGAAGCCTTTCTTCACACTTGTCACTGCATGCATAGGAGCTGCTATGGAAGAAAAGTTAGTAATAAACTTTCTCCAATACTCAGCTGCATCTAAGAAACTTCTTACCTCGGTTACTATTTTGGGAGTGGGCCAATTCACAATGGCTTCCACTTTAGAAGGATCAATTCTCAACTCACCTCCTCCTACAATGTGTCCCAAATAAACCAAATAAGTGTTTCCAAACTCACGCTTTGACATATTAAGAAATAATTTCTCTTTCTTCAAAACATCAAGCACCCTATTTACATGCAAGACATGTTCTTCTCTTGTTTTGCTAAAAATCAGTATATCATCTAAATACACAATCACAAAGTCATCAATAAATGGATGCAAAACATTATCCATAACACGCATGAAAGTTGTCGGTGCATTACACAAACCAAATGGCATAAACAACCACTCAAAGAGTCCTTGTTTGGTTTTGAATGCAGTCTTCCATATATCACTTTCTGCAATTCTTACTTGATGATATCCACTTCGTAAATCTAACTTAGTGAAAAACTTTGCTTCTTTCAACTGATCTATCAAATCATCTATCCTTGGGAGTGGGTATTGATTCTTTACCGTAATCTTGTTCAAAGCTTTGAAGTCTACACACATGCACCAAGTCCCATCTTTCTTCGGAATCAAGACTATGGGTGAACTGTAGAAATTCTATGCACTACGCATGCATATGTCCAAGATTCTCCTGATCACACACTATTTTAACTTCATGCACAATACAGAATCTATTCCACTATTGATCATCACATGCGGAAATTAAATCAATTGCAATGCACACATGAAACCATAAAAATTCACACACATTAACACAGTTGTTTTATGGGAAAGCCTGAAGCTGAAAATCCCAACTATATGTATATAATATATGTCATAGATATCATGTGACAATCCTCATACAAAGCTTATCACAAGCTCTCAGTACAATCCAATCGCTACACACTAATCAGGCTAGATCTTGCAAATCCATACACCGATCTTTGCCACCTGCTAGCTTGCCTCTACTGCGCAATCCTTGTTGAAGAATGGCTCTGGATGAACTCGAATTGCTCCAACCTTGCTCACGAAATCTTCATAGGCATCTCAATCAATGTGTCGTGCAAAATCATGCAACACTATAGTCACAACTGATAGTCACACTTTCTCTTTCACCTACCTCTCCACTGGTCTCCACTGAACTGTCCATGCACTGTAGTTAACTGATGTAATCTTTAGTTGATTAATGAGTTAATATTTAGTGAATTAATTATTAATTAATTCACACCACTCTCACTAGTGTATCAATCACTTAGACTAGATACAACTAGCTCAACTGTGTCTAACTGAGTTAAACTGAACACAACTCCACCAACTACTTCTACAACTCCACCAAACTACGCTCACATGAGTTCTATTTAGAAGTCTCCATGCCATGCTTCACTCCACTTAACCCTCGGGGAATAGTAATTCCTTAAATAGGTTAAAACATTTTTACATGTACATAAATAAGTGCTCCAAGAGAAAAATATAATGTTTAGAGTCCAAATATTATTAAGAGCTAATAATATTCGACATATCTATTTTTAGATCAGCGCTCTATAAATAGACTTCACCCAATATTCTAAAAATAGAAGTCCATATATTTTTCCAACTTGAACAACCATCCACAAATAGCATCCGGCAACTCATAGAATATGATTGACATGTCTAAAAATAGACATAGTCTAAAAATGGACTTTGCGACAAAAATCACCTGTGTGGACCCCACCTAGTTTAGGTGATCACTTTCCAACTAGGATCAGGAATGATTTTTCAGGATGCCTCCTTCATTGTTTCTTGTTGCAATCTTCAACATGAACCACATGGAGAAGTGCTTGGCCTTATGAGTCCATTGTCAAACATGTCCTTGATTTTCCTCTTTATTTTAGCATTCTCCATTATCGACATGCGATACATGCTGATGCTTGGAAGAGGGCAATCTTGCTGCAACTGAATCTCATGTTGAATCTCACTTTTTGGAGGCAATCATGTTGGCTCCTGAAACATCTCATGATGTGCATCAACTACATCATATAAATATGATTTCAAATTAGGATCACAATCCTCAAATGATTCATGATTAACGTCAACTTTAGCCTTAATCATTAGAAGAACAAAATTCTTACTTGAATTCACTAGCCTCTTTACCTGTCCAGCATTTACCATAGCAATGTTTGTCTTCGTGCGATGTGCTCTAACAATGTAATCCTTTCCATATTTGAATAAATGGTATTTGTTCTCATGGTGATGGAAAATCGCTTTCATGTCATACAAGTAAGGACTACCCAACACAATACCTGTAATGTCAAGCAGAACCAAATCTAATTCAAATGTGTCAAAAAAATGTGCAGTTATTGAAAACCGTAATATACACTTCTTTGAAACCTGTAAATTTTCATCCTTACAAATCCAACCAAGTAGATATGGTTTTGGATATGGAATGGTCTCAAGATTAAGTTTCTTGACCAAGTCTTCAGAGATTAAGTTTGCTTGTGACCCACTGTCAAACAATGTGTCAATCTTGGTATGTTTGGATATGACCCTAACATGAAACAATTCAATTCTCTCTTCTTCATTTGGAGCTTGTATGTGACAGTTTGATGTACTAGTACTGGGTTTAGTTTCAATTTCTTTCCCCTTCATGTTCTTCAATCCCATGGCTGTAATTTTAGATTCATCACCTGAATCCTCTCCTAAATCATGTTGAGTTGTAGTTGCAGTTTTCTGTTTCCCTTTGTTGTTCTGATGTTTGGGCCTCTTTTCAGGATGTAATTTCCAACAATGATTTTCATCATGGCCTTCTTTTGAACAATGTTTACAGACCACTTTTTCTCCCTCTTTCTTTATAGATGCATTCTTTTTTCCCTTACATTTTGAGGTATTCTCTTTGTTTTTCCCCTTAAAAGGTTTGTTTCTACCCTCATCAGAAATGTTTTTCCCTCTAGCTTCTAGATGTGTGGCATGAACACATACCTCATATAGACTTGTGGGGTTAAACATGAGAATAGTATGTCTTAGGTAGCTCTGTAATCCTCCTATGTACTTGAGCAAAGTATCTTGGCTCTGCAAATCTGCCCCTAATAAGAGAGCTCTTCTCCTAAATTATTGGGTGTAAACTCTCACATTATGTCCTTTCAATTGTCTAAAGTTCCGCCAGTTCATTATGGCTTTCTGCATATTATCTAATGGATAAAAATGTTGTTTTATTGCAGTAATGAAATCAGTCCATGATAGGATAATCTTACCATGCTTCTTGATCTCCTCCTTTGTCTTGGCTTCCCACCAAACAAGTGTTGCACCTTCCATTCTCAATGAAGCTAATTGGATTTTGGTATCATCATCATGAAGGCTCTGAATTCTCAAATAGACCTCCAATTTCCTAATCCAATTATCAAGCTTTTCTGCATTGACTTCACCATTAAACACTGACAATTCAAACTTAATATCAAGTTTTAGAAAAGGACTTTTGCCAGTGTTCTTTGACTTGTGTGGCTGATGTACTGAAGATGAAGTAGAGGATTATGATGATGAGGGTGAGGATGGTGACTTTCCACTGCCTCCATTTCCTCCATTTCCCTTATTTGATTTATCTTCATCATTTTGACCTCCTGATGATCCCTGTCCTTCCTTGTGAAGTTTGGATCCGTCTCCTTCTAGTTTCTCATTCCTTTCTTGATAAAGGATTCTCACCATCTTAGTCATGTCAAGGAATGCTTTCCTGAACACTCTTTCTTCCTCTTTGGGATCCACTTCTTCATGGATTTATTCTTCCTCTAGAGGCATGCCTAATGCTGCTTATGCTTCTTTAGGAGGTGAACTAGGTGGTGGAGAATGTGGAAATCTTTCCCTCCTTTGTTGTGGCTCACTTTGAGAGCCTCTTGCTTCCACTAATTTTCCTTCTCCTCTCTTGAGCTTGAGCCTAGTAAGCATGTGAAACTTGCAAACTGTTAAAAAATTATTTGCACACAACAACACCACATAATAAACTCTAGCTCTGATACCAACCTGATCTGCAAGGACTGTATAATTTTTCTGTGCTAAGTGTCTTTTGAGTTACAAAGCATGTACATATTTGTCTCCAATTGTTTGCTTAAGGAGTGATGAATTTAACCATGAAACATAGATGAATTTGTGAATTAGAAGCATGAAAATAAGCCTAAATACAACATTGTATAACAGAGAAATAAAACCACACATAATATTTACATATCAAGCATGATGAAGCAATTCACCACTCCTGGGCTACATTTGTTGGTCCAGCTTCCAATGGCATGTCCATCTTTCACTATGCTCAAAATTTTGCAAATACATGTGTTTACAAGCCTCCAATGGTTTTTTATCTACACCAATGGCTTCAAAATGCTCAAATTAGTATAGGTAGACTCTTGTTTCACCCAAATTGGTCGAAAATTGACCCTGCTAGGCTTTTTCCCAATATCTCCTACAAAACCTCCATTAAAAATGGAGGACTGCAGTTAAAAATAGCAAATATCCACATTTTTGGTGGTGCACTATTAACTCTGCTAGTCAAACTAACTGTAGAATTTAACTTCAAAGTTAGGGGAGGGGGTGGCCACATGCCAACCCCCGTAATCCCACGATCACAATTAACTTGGAGCGGAACCCACTTTGCATGTCACAGTAAAAATGCATGTGATAGGGTTGACATTTATTGTTTAAATGCTGCAATTTTTATCTGCCATCTAGCATTATATGTCGCAGTTTGTTTGCAGTTCATGTGACCAATCCAATGGGGCCGCCGGCGGGTTGGGACCGTCGGCGGTTCCCCCCCCCCCCCCATATACACATGTTCTAAAACTTAAATATGTCTGGCGCCCTCTTAGGTTAAGATTCACATGATAGCTCAGATGGTTGAGACCTTTGTGCACAAGCCAGAGGTCGCGGGGTTGAACCCCTCGAACCTCAACAAAATTTTAATCAACCAAATAGGGGACACGTGGTAGCCTTAGGGCTGGCCACGTTTCACCCAACCACTGGTCCAAAAACAATAATCATACAACTACATCGACGACCCAGATTATGCCACTTGGCGAGATATCACTAGCTTGGGAAAGCAAAATATTCTCTAGAATATTCCCCTTTTTTCTGATTGTACCTCTGCATGCTGTCTGGGCATCCTATTCAAACCTGTCGCTATTTTAGTTGTTTGGGAAATCGATCAGAACATGATATCTCCCTCATACGACATCGATTTTTCGAATCGTTCACGACACTAGAATCATAACGAAGAGATCTACCCAGTCGATCAGGTTTGGTACCGTTTCGAGAACTTTCAATTTTCAGCAAAATTCATGAACTCTTGATCACTCTGGCAGAGCACATTGAGGACTTATAAAAACTGAATATCAGGGTAGAACATATTCCAAAGGAGCATAGGATTGATGTCTTCATAGGGACTGTAAAGGATACTATCCAACATGAGGTTTGCCTTTGGGAACCTAATTCATTGGAGAAGGTTCATGGTGACAAGAAAAATTGAAAGAAAAATTATGGCAACAAGGAAGTCTACCAATCAAAACTATAAATATGGAAATGTTGTTGCGCCTAGCCTTCCACAAACTAAAAGGTTGAAACCACAAAAATGAGAGGAAAAAAGAGAAAAATGGATTTGTTATAGTTCTGATAGAAAATACACTAAAGATCATAAGTGTGCTAAAAAGAAATTAGATTACATAGATTGTGAAGAGGAGGAAAAAAAGGAACAAGAAACTTCAAAAGAAGAGGATAAACACTAGGAACCGACCTTATAGAAAGTATAAATGAATCCAACCATATCTTGTAATGCATTGGCATGAATTACCACTTGTTATGCGGAATTATGGATTACAGATAAAACACATTCCCTAAATGTGGTGTAATGCATTTAGAACAATAGGTCAAAGACTTTGCAAATAATTTTCCTAACAATAAATAGACACACCGAATAGATTAAGAAACTTACTTGGAGTCCAAGCGCTTCCTATTCTACTTTTGTCGCTCTTGTTGTAGCTTCCAATCCAAGCTTGATCGCCCAACTAGTTCCTGCAAACACAAACACTAAACAACAAAGAGATTTCAATATATAGATGGATATTCATGTTAATCAGTTAAATCAATGAAACATGAAACATATACATCAGATAAGAATTCATAATATGAAAGAAAAAAGCTTATACAGATACATATGTGGGAAAGTAAGCAACAATCTTTATTAATGGATAGAAGGGGAGGTTACAACTAGCGATTGATTTGATGTCACCAACTCCAACATCATCCTAGCCTCATCACAATGAACATCTCGCCAGCAGCATATCACTCAAATCAAACCCTCAATTGAGATTCCAACAACATTTCTCTACCAAATTCTTCCTTATCAAGCACTATAATATGTGCTCAATTTATAGATGAGCTAAAGGTAGTTTCATAATCAATGACTTTCTAATAATAGGAAAGACATGTTTCCTAGCTTAGAGGTGTTGAATGGACACATTGATTTGAAGTTTGACACATATGCACTCTTCTAGAAGGAACTGGCCATGTGGAGATTTCGGAACAATGAGAATTTCACTCCCAATTGACCAACGCACCCTTTAATGTCGGGAAGTGCTTTGCAAAGCACCCTTGAACGGAGGTAGCTGCATATGCAAAGCAGTTAGTCCCTTGAGAGACTATGTTGATGAACTCATAGGTGATATAACATGTACTTCAAATCTTGGAAACCTTGCAATGGAAGTCATGGATGATTTGTTCTTGTTCTTTGTCTTAGGGCATGTAGCAACTAAAATGATAGGGGATGATAGACCCTATTAATTGGTTATGGGGATGATGTCCAGTTTAACCAGGTCATTGGGAATGATGCCCAAATTGACCTATAACAGATTCCCTGTAATATCCCCAAAATGGAACAAGTAGCAATACTAAACAATATTACTCAGAAATAACACATTTCAGCAAAGTAAGAGCAGGAGGCCAATATGGAGGCTCAATAATTACATTTACATCAGCAAATCAGAGTTATATTGAAGCCCATGAGTTATAGAACAGAAAATAGAAGACTTTACTTGAAGAAAACCCTCAAAATGAGGTGTTGCAACCATAGAATATGACTGAACAAGCTTGACAACATTATTTTTATTAGCTGATAACAGTTGTAAATTACACTTCAGATCTAGAGCAGATCTGTGTACAAAAAGTTAGATTTATCACTAATATCCTCATAAATCCCCTTTCCCCTGGCTGAAATCCTACTTCCAATCTTGGAAGTCATTTCCCCTTGTAATAAATTCCCTTTCCCCTTAGTCTAACCCTTTCCCCTTCCTAATCCCCTTTCCCTAGTTAAAAATCCATTTTTCCTTTGAAAAATTAATTTCCCCTTTACTAACTCCCCTTTCCATTAAAAAAAATAAAAAAACCCACTTATCTAAAGTTTTAAATGATTAAAGTATACCTGGCCCCACTTCAAAAACCCTCCCCGATATCCTTTAAACACCTATTCCTAATGCATTTTTAACATCCTATTATTATTTTTAACAAACCCCTTAGCATATAGTTTATATATTTTCATTAACCCCCCCCCCCCCATTACATGTTAACTGTTCCATTTTGTATTTCCTAACCGCTCATATATATATCCTAACCCATTTAAAACATATCCCATATTACATTACTCCCTGCTATTATATTAATTCCTTGTTTTAAGATATCCCTGAACCATTATTACAATAATCCCCGTTTTATTATATTAACCCCATTTTATAGTAAACCATTTGCGTAACTCTTTTCTCTTACCCCACCACCTCCAAACGCGAAACCTCGATAGCCGTCCGATCTCCACTATCAAATCTAACAGTCTTTAAGCCATTTCACATTATCTCGATGATCTACGCCACGGGAGGTCGCGAAATGGGTGGTTTCGCAACCCCTCTCCCCTACCACACATCATTCCCATGTGCTATCGCACCCCCTAGACCAAAACCTTCAAACCACTTTCAACTCGTGCGATAGACCATTCATGAAACCGCTCCTGCACCTGTCAAGAGACCACAAATTTTCCGAAATATGAAATTTCGCTATTTCCATTTATTTTCTCATCTCCGTTTGAATTGTGAAAATAAAATGCCAGTTCTAAGCATAATTGAAACCCCACTGCAGTTCAGACTTGTTTCACAGACTTCCCCGTTCCCCGAAGCCATTATCCCTTCTCTGCAAAACTGTGTTTCATTAACTATTGTTTAATTTTTTTCAGGTATTTAAACAATAACCATGAGATTGGATAAAAAATTTCATACTAGTTCCAAACTTGTTTACTCCAAAAAATCCCTGGTTATGAATTTGAATGGTTTTCCTCAACAGAAGATTTTATACAGCAACAGAGCAGAAGGAAACAATTTACACAGTAAAGGTTAAAACAGAGATGAAAACATTTACATCAACAACAGAGAAGTTTATTCAAAGTAATTCTCTAGGACATATTTTACATGAAGTTACAAATGTCTTTTCAGTAAAATCCATTTTGACTAAAAACACAAGAACACCAGAAAGTCAATATGATTTACTACAGATGAAAGATAGAGGAAGAAGACAGCGTAAGAGATAAACTAGCATAAGAAGAACAAACTAACAACAAGTAAGGAAAACAACGTCGGATTTCAGTTAGTTAGAAAGGTGTCACTACCCTTTTGCATCTACATATTTTATTTCCTAGAATAAGTCCTAATTAGTTTTAGGATATTTTGTATTAAGTTTTGTATAAATATTTCATCCATTCGAAGTATTAGTGGCGGATTCCTAGACATTTATATAGTTGAATTGATCTACCACCAGAGGTTTTCTTGTACCTTTTTCCAAGTCAACAGACAGGACAAGTAATAAAGGCATTGCACTATAGGATTCATATGTTGAGACACTTCAATGAAATATATTTCAATTTTTCATGTTTTTCCTTAAGTATTCCATAAAATTGCATGTTTTCCAAATCTAAATGTTATAACATTAATATTATTGCAGAATTTTTTTAAGTACACTCTGTTTTGAACTATTATTCATTTTAATGTTTTCTTCTGATAGCTGGATCTGAGAATCCTTAATTGCTCTCCTATCCCGATTAGCCTCTTTCACCCTCCTTCATTATCTGGTTTAAGGAATCCTTAACTGCTCCTTGATCCCGATTAAAAATCACTTCACCATTCAGCCTTTAAGATCTGATTTTGCTCAACTACCTTGCCCTGTAAACACTTCCTTTAGAACTTGGTTCTATCCTTTTTTCTTAATATTTTGACTCCATATCCCAATGAAAAATAGACAGACACCTATCCATCTAAATCTATAATTCCACAAAAAAATAAAAATCAAACCAAATCAATCTTACATAATTAGCCTAAAATCAATTACAACAACAAAGTTAAATCATTTAGAGAGAGCCCTCTCTTAGCATTAGGAAGGCTAGATCCTAATCTCAAAAGTAGGTTTGTGGTTACCTCGGTGATTTCTTTCTTTAGCCTTGAGAAATTACAGAGCAATAACATATTGGCGACTTTGCTGGGGACGAACATATTCTTCAAAAATATTATACAAGGATCAGATCTGATCTATGATGGTGGACAGTGATCAGACACACAAAGGTTAAAATCATCCACCTCGCGACTCCAAATCAATTTCAAAATCAAATCCAAGACTCCACTAGAGGAATGAACCTGAAAGAACAACATTGGAAGATCAGGTTTCTAACTTGGATTATAATCCAAGACATCATGTTATTTCTCATCAAAAATGTTTTTCAATGTATATTGTATTTTAGAAAATATCTTAGATTAGTATTTAATTACTTTCCTTTAAAGATTGTAAATGAAAATTTTCCTTATCCCTTTGAGCAGCTTTATTCTGAAACTTGTGATGATCATCTTCCGATTGATAAGCCTCAAGTAATCAAGACTAATATTACAATCCGTGTACATGTTCTTGTACCTTGTAAAGTTCTTGATAGATATAAGCCACTCATCTTACCTCCTATACTCCATGATTTCCCTGAGAACTATTACAAATATCTCCCCATGTTTAATGGAGAAAATGGTAACATCATGGCTGAAAAACATATTCAAGGTTTTGAGAATTATTTGGACCTATTTGAAATTAATGAAGATGATTTTAGTATCATACTTTTTTCTCTTTCTTTGCAGATTAAAGTAAAGATTTGGTTCAAGAACCTGCCTATGGAAAGCACCTCAAATTTCCAACGGTTTGTCAAATTTTTCCTTGATAGATGGATAATCAAATTCAACCTCTTTATGATCATTGAAGAATATAATCAATTGAAAAGATAGCTAAACGAGACAATACAACAATTTTCTGCCAGATTTAATCAAGTTTATTATTCATTGCCATCAAATATCAGACCTCCTCTTGATTCATCTTTCTTTAATTATCCGAAAGCCTTTGATCTAGAAATAGAGTTTCAGTTAAGAGAAAGAAATTCAACAACACTTGAACAGATGCAGAACATTGCAGTAGATGTAGAAGTTAATCTGCAAATTAGAAGGGAAAAGTTGAAAGTAGAAGAAGAAAAGAACAACATTGCTGAGCACCTGCTATCTTCAGAGGTAGTACTTGACATTTTGGTAAGTAAAATAGAGGAAATGATACAAAATATCACCATGAAAGATGGATTTTTTGTTCAAGATCACCATGACCCACTTATTGCAGAAAAAGAAGAGATAACTGGCCATAAACACTTTCCTGCTAATCCCAACTACCATAGATCAGAAAATGGATTTATAGATTAATACATGGAGGAGCATTTTGCTGATCTAATGTGTATGTTTCATGAAATTCCTTCTTTTAATGATTTTCCTAAGTATGATCAGTATGATGATAATTATGTTCTCCAAATTCAAGCTGACTTTACAGAGAAATCAGTAGTTAGTTTGTGGGATTAGGAAATTCAACTTTAGCAACTCGAATACAGTGATCATCCAATACCGATCACCAATGGGAGTGAAGAATAAAGTGCATAAAATTTGGAAATAAGTGAAGGATCTTTGCCTATTTTTTTTGCTTCATTTCAGTTCATCAGAGAGAACTTTAATGCAATAAAAAGTCAGCAGTCTTTAGGTATTGTTATTGACAACAAAGAAGACAATGAAAATCTTGATCAGGATCCTTCAGTTTCACAATTACAGTTATCAAATTCCATTGAAATACCTGATCAAATGACATAGGAAAGTTATATACCACTACATTTTGAAGCATTTCAGTTTTTAAAGGAAATTTTTTATAGTATCTCTAAAGCAAAGGATGAGTAGTTTGTAGAAATTTATGAAGTCCCATTGAAACCCATATGTAATAGGTTGTAACAATCCTTCCAAGTTCTTCATGATCCAATAGCTGATGTGTTGGATGATGAATGCGATCAAAATATTTCTCCATTAACTAACTATGAGCTTCAGAATCAAGATGATAAAAGTCTCATCAGACAGACATTTCCATCAGTAGAAATATCATCACAAAGCGTATTTGAAAATATTCGATTATCTCGAGACAATCATGGGTTAATTTTGCAGGGAAACAATAGTTTAGTTTCATGGCATGGAGGCCATCCAAAAAAGATGTACAACTGCTTGGATCAGTTAAAAATTAGTGCATATGCCTTGGAATATCCTTTTGAACAGTTTCTAGAGTCAAAAAAGGAGGTTAAATATTTCCTTATCAAAGGCATATATGTTGACAAGTTTCTATTAGGATGTAGAACTTCAGTTTTGATCACAAACAATTAAATGCAACAAAATACATCAGTGAATATAATGCTTGAATGGTTTCATTCACTGTTTCATTGTACCTAATCAGAAGTTGTACACATGATTAGAGTAAGTAGGTAGAGTTTTAGTTTGATTGTTTTCAGCAGCAAGTTTATTTCAGATCAGATTTCAATTCAACATGTGTCATATTTCAGTTTACATAAAAGGTTGTGATTTCAGTTTGATATTTTCAGTAACAGAGATTATATGACAAAGAGTGTGAAGGCTTGGGATAGGCCCAGTGGATCAGGCCACTAATCGACAATGTTCTTGACATCTCACAAGGAGATGCCATCCCCAAGTCGAGCCATTGTTAGGGTCCTATAATAATAGGGATCATAATTTTGAATTGGCTATTTTTTAATCTTGTAATATTGTATATACCTTTGCTTTCTGCAAATGTTTTCCCATATTAAAAAATGAAAAGAGGGTATGTCCTAAAAGAAAAATCAAAGGACTAAAAGAAAATAAGATTAAAAAATGATATAAAGTATGAACCCCACGAAAAGAAACAAAATAGATCCTGAAAGTATTGCACATTCAAATGCCACTACTTTTAGTTTACTTTATGCAAATAAAATTGTGTGTTGCTTGTCCAAAATGCCACAATTAATGATGAATCATGTAGTTTAATCTTGATTCATTCATGCTTTTAAATTTCATGTCATGATAGTTAGTGAATAAAGATCTGGCCAAAGCATTTAATCTTGGAAGATCAGTAGTTAAGGTAGAGAATAAAAATGAGCTCATCAATTTAATCTAATCCATTGGAAGTTATAAGGTTAGAAGTAGGTTAGTTTGCTTATTAAAAGAAAATAAAAGGGTCATAAAGCTCAAATGCATCCAATAAAGGAAATAAAAATGTTAGGGTAAATAAATGGTAGGTAGATTACTTTCACAAGTAACGGGAAGCATCAAATGGTACATCTCATATCACTAATATCCTCATAAATCCCCTTTTCCCTGGCTAAAATCCTACTTCCAATATTGGAAGTCATTTCCCCTTGTAATAAATTCCCCTTCCCCTTAATCTAACACTTTTCCCTTCCCAATCCCCTTTCCCTAGTTAAAAACCCATTTTTCCTTTGAAAATTTATTTTCCCCTTTACTAACTCCCCTTTCCATAAAAAACATAAAAAACCCACTTATCTAAAGTTTTAAATGATTAAATTATATCGGGCCCCAGTGGAAAAAACCTCCCTAATATCCTTTAAACACCTATTCCTAATGCATTTTTAACATCCCGTCAATATATTTTACAAACCCCTTAGCATATAGTTTATATATTTTCATTAAACCCCCCCAACCCCCAATTACATGTTAACCCTTCCACTTTGTATTTCCTAACCGCTCATATATATATATATATATATATATATCCTAACCCATTTAAAACATATCCCATATTACATTACTCCCCGCTATTATATTAATTCCTTGCTTTAAGATATCTTTGACCCATTATTACATTAATTGTTGTTTTATTATATTAACCCCACTTTATATTAAACCATTTGCATAACTCTTTTCTTTGACCCCACCAACTCCAAACGCAAAACCCTGACAGTCGTTTGATCTCCGCTATCAAATCCAACAATCTTCAATCCATTTCGCATTCCTCCGATGATCTAAGATTAACACCATGGGAGGTCGTGAAATGGGTGGTTTCGCAACCCCTCTCCCTTGCCACGCGCCATTCCCATGTGCTATCGCACCCCCTAGACCAAAACCGTCAAACCACTTTCAACTCGTGTGATAAACCATTCATGAAACCACTCTTGCACCCATCGAGAGACCACAGATTTTTCAAAATATGAAATTTCACTATTTCCATTTATTTTCTCGTCTCCGTTTGAATAGTGAAAATAAAAAGCCAGTTCTAAGCAGAATTGAAACCCCATTGCAGTTCAAACTCGTTTCACAGACTCCCCCATTCCCTGAAGCCATTATCCCTTCTCTGAAAAATTGTGTTTCATTAACTGTTGTTTTATTTTTTGCAGGTATTTAAACAATAACCATGAGATTGGATAAACAATTTCATACTAGTTCCAACTTGTTTACTCCAAAAACTTTTTGGTTATGAATTTGAATGGTTTTCCTTAACAGAAGATCTTATACAACAATAGAGCAGAAGGAAAAAATTTACACAGTAAAGGTTAAAATAGAGATGAAAGCATTTACATCAACAACAGAGAAGTTTAAACAAAGTAATTCTCTAGGACATATTTTACATGAAGTTACAAATGTCTTTTCAGTAAAATCCATTTTGACTAAAAAAATAACATAAGAAAGTTAGTATGATTTACTACAGATGAAAGACAGAGGAAGAAGACATCGTAAGAGATAAACCAACATAAGAAAAACAAACTAACAACAAGCAAGGAAAACAATGCCAGATTTCAGTTAGTTTGAAAGGTGTCACTACCTTTTTGCATCTAGATATTTTATTTCCTAGAATAAGTCCTAATCAGTTTTAGGGTATTTTGTATTAAGTTTTGTATAAATACTTCATCCATTCGAAGTTTTAGTGGTGGATTCATGAACATTTCCAAGTCAAAAGATAGGACAAGTAATAAAGGCATTGCATTACAAGATTCATGTGTTGAGACACTTCAGTGAACTATATTTCAATTGTTCATGTTTTTCCTTAAGTATTCCATAAACTTGCATGTTTTCCAAATCTAAATGTTATAATAGGAATATTATTGCATAATTTGTTTAAGTACACTTTGTTCTGAGCTGTTATTCATTTTAATGTTTTCTTCTGATATCTAGATATGAGAATCCTTAATTGCTCTCCTATCCCGATTGACCTCTTTCACCTTCCTTCATTATCCAGTTTAAGGAATCCTTAACTGCTCTTTGATCCCGATTGAAAATCACTTCACCATTCAGCCTTTAAGATCTGATTTTTCTCAGCTACCTTGCCCTGTAAACACTTCCTTTAGAACTTGGTTCTGTCCTGTTTTCTTGATATTTTGACTCCATGGCCCAATGAAAAATAGACAGAAACCTATCCATCTAAATCAGTAATTCCACCAACAAATAAAAATCAAACCAAATCAATCTTACATAACTAGCCTAAAATCAATTACAACAACAAAGTTAAATCATTTAGAGAGAGCCCTCTCTGAGCATTAGGAAGGCTAGATCCTAATCTCAAAAGTAGGTTTGTGGTTACGTCGGTGATTTCTTTCTTTAGCCTTGAGAAATTACAGAGTGATAACAGAGTGGAAAAATAATATTTGCTCGGTCGGAGAAATCATGGACCAAGAAATACCCTTCTAGCAGATTCAACCATCTATCTACGGTGTCTACATCTATCTGGCCTTCAAATAAAGGAATGTCAAATTTTACATGTACCTTGAAGGGTGTGGCACCTCTAGAGTGGTTTTTGGATGTAGATGTGTTGTAGGTGGGCAATAGTTGAAGGATCTGAGCAAAGTTCTCCATCATCGTGTTCCTTTGTTTCTCGAGGGTCTCCTTGAGAAATATTTTGATAGGATCTCCTACTCCCTCATATTTATTTTCTTCCTCCATGGGATTTCGTCAAGGTTTGCGACGCTGATCTTGCAAGGGTTCAACCAGATCGAGCCCTGACTCCTTATACCCTAGACTCGTTGGAGACATGCAAAGAAATACAAAGAAAGAGCAGACCGCTCTGATACCACTGAACCAGATTTATGCAGGAACACAATAAAATACATAAATAGAAATAAAAAAATTGATGCAGTGGAAATAATACTTCATTTAATTAATGTTAAATAACAGAGATATGCTTACAAACATAATGGAAATAAAATAGCTAAGGCGTTGGTAACTTATCTCTAAGAAGAGATGTGGTGGCTATAGGCCTCTGAACTGTGTTACAATGAGGCTCTAGGGCCTAGTTATTATTTAGAAACAATGGAAAACCCTAAACATCCAAAAACATAACCCTAGGAGATGAAGTGCCAAAACTATGGGCCCCGTTTGGGAAAATTGGTGTTTCAACTTTTTGGGGACGTAACTTTGGCATACGATCTTCATTTCACACACACCATACCTCGTTATAAATATCTATTCGAGGAATACAACTTTTTATGTGATCAACACCCGTCCATGGACCCATGTTGCTCCCGGTTTTCCCAAAAAACATTGTTTAGGGCCTCAAAACTACTCCGGAAGTTCAAGACCCGAAAAAATGCTAAAATAGTAAGTTGTGCTGAAACTGAAAAACTGAAAGAACTGATGGTTGGGGTTCAAATGGAATAGGTGGGTGGCCACTAATATCCACCTAGATCATTAGGGCCTCAAAACGGCTCCAGAAGTTCATGACCCGAAAAATTGCTAAAAATAGTAAGTTGTGCTAAAACTAAAAACTAAAAGAGTTGATGGTCCAGGTCCAAATGGAATAGGTGGGCGGCCACCAATATCCACCTGGATCAAATGTGTTGGATGTGAAATATTTTCCTTCATGGATGGATTTTCCATTTACAATCAAATCAATATTCGCCTAGAGGACCAATATAAAACAACTTTTATCTGTCCTTGGGGCACATTCACTTATCGAAAACTCCCTTTTGGTTTAAAGAACATTGGTGAAACATTTCAGAGGGCAATGAATTATTATCTCCATGACATCAAACACATTTTTCAACTGTATCTGGATGACTTACCTGCACATTCATAGAAACGGGTTGATAACCCGCTACATTTGAGAGCTATCTTTTTACGATGTCATCACTAAAAAATACACCTCAATCCATACAAATGTGTATTATGTGTCAGTTCTAGTCATTTGCTTGGTTTTTTCGTGTCGAAAGACATAATTCAACTTGATCCATTGAAGTTTCAAGCCATTCTTGATTTGCTTGTGCCTACCAATCTACTTCAATTACAGAGACTTCGAGGGAAGGCTAAATTTCTAAGGAGGTTCATTCCCAACTACATTGAAATGGTTGAAGGATTTACTCGACTCTTGAAAAAGGGGACTTCCTTCAATTGGGATGAGGTTGCGCAAGCTTCCTTCGGTGTTCTTAAAGATACCCTAATTGGAGCATCATTAATGTATCCCCCAGATTATTAGAGTGATTATTTCTCATATCTTGTCATTGCAGATACAACCATCGCCATGGTTTTATTCCAAGAAGAATATGGGATAGAACATATGATTTATTATTTGAGTCATAATCTCAATGTTACGGAAGTTAAGTACACTTATGTTGATAAGCTCGCTTTGGCAGCCATTCAAGCTGTACATATATTTCACCACTATATCCTGCTCCGGAAGACCATTTTCATTTCGGATTGCAACCCTATGACATACATTTTTTCACGTCAATTGCTGGGGGGGAAATATTCAAAATGGATCGTCATTTTGTAGGAATTTGATTTGGAATTCATTAAATCCAAGTCAAAGAAGTCTTTGGTTTTTTCTCAGCTTATCTACAACCTTCCCTCGAGTAGCGCTGAGTCTACATCGGAACCATCTATTCCAGATGAGTCTTTATTTCTGATCACGCCATCTGAACCGTGGTATGGAGATTTCATCATCTATCTCCAGACCCAAAATTTCTGACACAATACCTCTCGCTCGCAACAACGACATATTCAATACCAAGCCAAAGATTATCTGATCGTCGGCAATACACTTTATCGTCGTGGTGTCGATACGATTTTACATAGGTGCCTCACTCATGATGAGTTCGAGAAATTTTTGAATGATTGCCACGCTGGTGCTTGTGGTAGACATTTGTCTGTTTTTTCCACTGCGCAGAATATTCTCTGCGCTGGTTACTTTTGGCCTACCATATTTCACGACTGTATTCTTGCGGTCTGAAGTTGTCATGCTTGCCAGATATTTGATCATAAAACCCACATGCCGCCAACAACAATGCATCCTATCGTCGTTGTTGGACCATTTGAAAAATGGGGCATTGACTTCATGACATGTAACCCTTGCTTAGTCGAGAGGCATGGGTATATTATTGTCGTCATCGATTATTTTACCAAGTGGGTCGAGGCGATGCCTACATTTAACAACATAGGTGAGACAACTGCATTATTTTTCTTTAACCATGTGGTTACTCGGTTTGGTGTACCGAAAGCCATAATCACAGATCATGGAAAACTTTTTCGCAATAACATGATTACTGAGTTGACTGCCAAGTTATGGTTTTCACATGATAGTTCTACCCCTTATTATCTGCAAGCTAATGGACAAGTTGAAGCTATCAACAAAATTCTTAAGCGTATGCTTCAACGAATGACTTGGGTTCATAAATGAAACTGGAATTTAATTATGTACTCAGATTTTTGGGCTCGTCAAACCTCAGTGAGAAACAGAACCAGATGTACTCCCTTTCAGCTAGTTTACGGTTTGGAAGCTATCTTACCGATTCAATGTGAAATTCCATCGTTGAAACTTGTGATTGACCTGCTACCTGACACTTATGATGAAGATGTGTTTCTTTTAGATCTCATCCATCTAGATGAAACGTGTCATGAAGCCGCATTAGAAAATGAAGCACATAAGATACGGATCAAGGCACAATATGACCACAATGTCAAGCCTCGCACCTTCTTAGAAGGAGACCTGGTCTTTCTTTATGATCAGGAAGCTGATAAAATAGGAACAGGAAAATCTGAACCATTATGGCGTGGCCCCTATATTGTCAAGCGTATTCTTGCTAAGGGTGCCTATGAGTTGGTAGATTATGATGCGATTCCATTGTCGCAGCCTCGTAATGGGTTGTATCTTAAACGTTACTATGATTGATTCTACATAGTAAACACTGCATGATACTGTATATATGCTTTGATTATGTGTGTGTCACGGTGTGTCTTTTAGATTTTTTTTCAGGTGGTTAGTAATCCTCTTTGCATTTTTTTTCAGATGTCAAAATATTTGGAACCATTTGTTGGTTATTCCGATGGTGCTATTCATAGTACGCAGAATCTATCCTCTGCAGCATGGCCATATTCGCTCCAAGTGGCGAGTTAGTGAGTTTCCAAGGGATTTGTATCGGTCGATCCACCAATAATACAACTGAGTATAGCGCATTGATCAAACTCCTCTCTGATGCCATTTCACTTGGCATTCGCCGCATCATCATTAGGCTGGACTCACAACTTGTCGTACTACAAATTACTAGTGTTTATACTGTCCGAAATCTAGTTATTCATTGCATGTTCCTTAGAGTTCGTCTTTTGGAAAGACATTTTGATTACATCCAATATCAACACATTTCCAGAAAATTTAAAACTTTATTTGATTCTTTAGTGAATTATGTGTTAAATAGACAAAAGCAACATATGTAAAGATAGATTTTCAATTCACATCACACAATTGAATAGGATTGCACATAAACATAGGAAAAAATTGAAAGTAAAATAGATATATAATCGATTTTTTTACAGAAAATTGTGTCCAAGACACGTTGGTCATATGCCCTCAAAATTTATACAGACATAGCATATCCTATGTAGATCTAGTGGTGCTCATGATAGCAGGTCACTGTTTGGGCTATCATGTGTAATAGCCTCATCCAACGGCTAAGCACACCAATAGTATGGCGTTGCAGCTTCATGGGTAACTCCTTAATCTGGACATCTCGTATCCAGAGAGTCAACCCCTCCACATGCTACTGTAACTCAACCAGAGTCTTTTCCAAATCCAAATCCCGAAGGACTGATCTCCCGACAATCATCTCTGCTGATTCACCCGCTTATTGTGCACGACCCACTTGTCGAAAAATACTCACATCTGCATACATAAAACTTTTTTATTTTAGTCTTGGAAACATCAAAAACAAAAAATATGTAAAAATCCCAAAAAATAAAAAACATGGTCAAAACATTTTACCTATAGTACCCCATTGAGCGTCAGCTGGTAAAATCAAATCTGGGTCTCCACAGAAATCCATCCCTGCATATGGATGCTCCTCTATGATGATATGTTGTCATCGGAGCCAAGTGAAGAATGTAGTGGAAAACGAGATCGATGACTGACCAGCATGTCTAGCCATCAGCTTGACCCACCGCTACATCCATGGATCTCTAGGACCAACTAAACCTAGTGTCACATGTTGTGGCTTCATCAATGGAACTTGCTCCAAAATGAAAGTGATCAAGATCGACCCATAGTTTAAATTTTTTGTATTGCCACTTTTTACTTTGGTCAGTTATTCTTTCATCTAAAGGAGTACTGCTTCAGCCCATTTGAACATGATCGGCTCGAGACACTCAAGTGCATACTACATGTATGATCTTTTCGCGACATGAAGTGTCACACTACTAGTTAACTTTGCAATAGTAAATAGGAGTGTTCGCAAAGGCATGCCACACACATCTCTGATGTTTATCTTTCCATATTTTCTAGGCTTTGTACTTGGCCGAAAAAACTATCGAATGTAGTCCTTCACTGTCTCACCTCCACGAACAGGACCCGCAAGGGAAATGAGGGCACCACATCTCAACAAACTTGTAAGAAAGTAAATGTCAACCAATATTGGGAGCACTTTGTCCCCAATGTGAAATTCCTGTAGTGCCGGGTCCCATGAGCGAATCAAGAACTGCAATGGTTCCATATGTTTCCTCATCCCTGACAATATAAAATACTTGAGCAACCCACAGTCTATGAGGGCTCTCACAGTTCCAGGATCATTTAGGGCAACCATATCATGTTCCTCATGTTCTCTTTCTCGCCATGTAATCGACATTATGATCCGATCAAAGCCTAAAATCAAACAATAAGCTTATTTAGGATCCATTCCATGCAAAAAAATGGAGAAATTTTGGGCATAAAACATAATGCAAGTTTATGAATTGCGCCAAACGCACCCTTGTTCCTTAGATAGAGAGTTTTAGAGGAATTGAGTTTCTTTTTAGCCCCTCTACAACACAAGTTTTGACATCCAAAGGTGCGTTGGTCCTAGGGTGTTGTATATTTACCCTAGGAGCCCCAGAACCCTAAACATTTTGCATGAAAATGGAAAAGAATGCAACCAATAGAAAGAGGGAAGTCATATCTCCTACCTGGTCCGGACAACTGAGAAATGGTCCACATAATCTGTCGCAATCAGCTGTTGAAGTTCAAGGATAAAACTGGCTCAGAGCACTAAAAACTGAATGGTAAATGTGAAATGGTAAAAATGACTTGGTAAATTCTTATTTAACTAGTCTTTTTTACTAATATATGCATATTTAATGAATTGACTATAATTTTTACCCATTTTTACTATTAAAACATGTATTTTTAATCCGTTTGGTGGTTCTTTGAGCAGGTTTACAAATGATACAGTGAATTTGATGTGCATGATTGTAAAATGAACTTTGACCACAGAGCACACTTTTATCTCTTTTTCTAGCTCTGTTAAACACGCAAAAGGAACCCCCTGGGAGTTCTCTTTCAACTCTTTTTAGACTCCCAAAACATTAAAATATTGTTGAGCACTTGTCCTTTCGAGCTCGTAAAAGGAATTGAAACAACATCTACTTAGTATAAGTTTAATTCTTTTCCGGACTGAGATAGATTATTTACAAAAAAGGAAAACCCTAGTCGAACATGTCTAGGGGTTCTCTTAGGTATTATTTTATGCTTTTTAGATCCGAGGGACAATTTTATGAAAAAGAACTTGTGGAGTTTTCTTTTCCTCCCTTTTTCAAACTCTCTAAACATGAAAAAGGACCAAGTTTTCACTGTCGTTAGACTCGTGAAAACATCACATAGCAATGGATTCACCCAAAGGGTGTAATTATACATCAAGCATATGTTATCCTCCTCAAGCTTGTAAAAAAATAAAGAGGTACTGGTCAACAATGACTAGGGAAAATATCAAAGGGATAACTCTTAAACATAAGACTTATTTACTTCATCTCCATGGCTTTTGGGTTGGGCTATCTTCTTGATGGTATATCATACCATCCATCACTTTCGTTTTGGGTCAATGCTTCCAACTCATTCAGTGTCACTGATATGTTCAAAGAGAAGTCACTCAGTAATTCCTCATCCTTTTCAATGCTCATAAAATTCATTTCATGACCGCCATCTCTGAACATTACTTCATCAGTTACATTTTTTCTCTAAAATCATTACACTCGTTTCGTGTCATTGATGGGGGATACATCAAGGCTCTCCTGCGACAAGTCGCTTCCTTTCGACATCAGCTCATCATCTAGGAGGTTGAATTAGAAACAACCTTTCAGTACCTTGGAGCCTGCATACATCAATGACAAGTTTCTCGTTTTCGGTGACAGGTTGACATCACAGGGTTTCGACCAAAAGACTTTGTATGGTGTTCGACATCAAATCATTTATTCACACCATGATGAGTGTACTACAGTACTAGACATTATCATCATCGGTGGTTTCTCTCACGTTTGTTAACGACTAACATCATTTGTTGGTAATCAGATGATGTCTTCCATGTTCAACTTCAGATCACATATTCACATGGTTAGACTCATACTTAAGCAATCAAGTGAACAAGATAGAAGACCTCGGATCTAGTTTCATCCATCCAGGCTGCGATTTCAGGAGTAGTACCACATCATCCGTATGATGGTATTTACGTAGATGGTCCTCCTATCATGGGTCTATATCTGTACATGACTTTTTGATGTTATGATAGTTTATGTGATGAGTATGGGTATGCCTCCCTCGGTAATTCATGTCCAAGATGAAAAATATATCATGATGTAATGTATTGTAATTGATGCAAGTCATTGTCCGCTTCACATCCTACTCATCACATCGGAAAGCATATCATTCAACATTATCATTTATGACTTCATGCTTTAGGGGGTTGCTGTTACATGTCAATTTGGGCATCACTCCCAAAACCAAGATCAGTACAAATTAGGGTATATCATACTCTAAATCAATTGCTACATGCCCTAAACAAGTGATCCCATTGATGGTTTTTCTCCATGAAAATTTCACTGCTTGAAGTCCAGTTGAAGTATTCCATTGAGCCATCAACACACCCCTAGAATGCAGTAATTGCTTTGCAAAGCATCTACTCCCATGCACAGTTGTGTTGCTGAGAATCTAGGCCCATTTGACAGTGCATTGGTCGACTGTGAGTGAATTGTTCATAGGATTTCAGGAATATTCTCACCTTCTAGTGGCTTCTAGAAGTTGTTCCAACTATCACACTATCTGATAAATTTGAATATGAACACCACAGAGCCATTGAACCTCTTATACTCCTATTCCATTGAGCAAGGAATCCTCTTCATCCATTTTTGGAAAATCCATTCAATGATCCATTAATGTCAAACTACCTTCACTACTTATAAATTGAACACTGATCATAGTGAATGTTGTACCTTAAGAAACAATTCCTTAGCTGTGATTAGGAATCCATGCTTAAGACATTTGTATAATTATGTCACATAATTATTGATCTTCGTTTAATCACCTCCAGATTTTAATCATTAAACCCCAAAATCAAATGCATACAAATGTCTCACAATGCTATTATCTGCCGATATAGAATGAAACGATCAGAAGAACTTGAAAGGGAAGAAGCCCAAAGTGATATTTTGTTCTACAGGATTTATCAATTTAAACTTCAGAAGAATTATAAGAAAGGAACAGTTAAAATGAAGGAGCGCCTATTAAGGGTTTTAACTCTTATTTACACACGTAAAAAGTGCCCTGCAGCTTCGATACTTCATTTTATTCAAAGACAGAAAACACCATGTAAACAAGAAGACACATCAATATCAACAAATGCCAGAAGCTTGTTTTTCATTCATTATTAACTTGAAATCTGAGTCTAAAGATAGCTTCCTAGAGGTCAAAAAACTGGAACCATACTCCTCTTCTTACCTCTGCTTTTATATCTGCCATCTAATCTAACTTCCTAACTACTATGACCAGTTTTAAAACTGATTCTTGAAGTAGTTTAGGAAATTTTTGGATTAATTAAATTTACAGAATACTTGTTTTAATATTATATATATAACCAAAAGTAGGATCTCACCCTGTTGCAAGTTAAAAGGGACGAAAAGTGCATTTTGGGTCCCACTGCTACACCCATATGCATTATTGACAAAATCAACCATGGTTTTTGAAAACCAATAACTGCCTATGTAAGCACTCGTAGAAGTTTCTTGACAAAGGGCTGAGTGATACCGTAATGCATCGTAGCCGTCGATTTGTGAATAATGGTTTAAGCCAAACCATTCTACGAGGGCACTATTTCTCATAAATTATGATTATTTTGTGATGCCGCAAGACCATAGGATCTGGGCCAGATGATCCAATTCGTTGATTTAACTTCCATATTATATGTGTTTGCTTCCCTCAGTTAAGTTTTCCGTATCATCATTCACAGGATAGGTTTCGCCTGAAACCTTGACAAAGAAAGGAATGCGGCCCGTCTGATATCTTACACAATTGATAAAGGAAGTCACTGTCATCTGTTCAATCCTACAATTCGTAGGCTCTTTTGAGGTAATCCATTTTCACTCGAAGAAGAACCTCACCAATGTGTTCAGATGCATCCTGTAGATTTTCAACACGAACCACTCCCTTGAGCACAATATCCATTTCATAATCGCAATTGTGGTAAACAACCCCAAGACATTCAATTAAGAAGGTGATTTTTGTAAGAGTGACATATTGCCATATTTTTGTCTTACCTGGTATAGGTGCTACTTTGCACACATTTTCGATTCGCAAAATATTGATTACGGATGATTTCCCAACATTAGGATATCCAATGAAGCCTACCGATATTGCTTGCTCTTCATACATTCAAACTGCCTAAGAACTGAAAGAAGAGAACTCTTGCCAAATGAGTTTGTGATGCTCACATGGAAAGCAAGTAGGATACTCCTGTGAGAGCACGTGAAGCCACCCTTTTGTAGCCCGAGCAGGGACAAGATCACACTTGTTCAGTAAAAGGATGAGATGCTTATGCTTGCAATTTTCTTTCAAATTTTTTTCCAAGTGATGACACCTTGTACCTTGAGGGTCCCTGGCATCCAAGACATTTTGCGTAGGACCGAAATATGAACATATCTTCAACAACAGATGGCATAAATGGCTTTAGCAAATCAGCTCCACTCCTACCAATATTTAATTGTGCTATTAAACCTTCAATGATGATAGTCAGACTTCAATTTAGCATCATTGGGACCAAAGGCATCTAAAACAAATATGACAGGCAAAGTCTCAACACTTCCTGTAATAGATTCTGGAGCTAATGTTTTGCTTTACGTTGATCCAACAGTAGGGATTTTGTCTAAAATAGCTCCTTGTTAGTAATGCTACTATTTCAAGATATGATTTCTCAAAACCTAAGCTTGCCATGTGAGCCAATATATCCAAAAGCTTAAGCCATAAGACTCTTCCAAACTCTTAATGAAAAGAGGTAATATCATCTCCACAACTTCAGGCCTTTTTAGCAGAAGCGTTATGTCAACTAACAATTGTATCACATTCAACTGGACTACAGAGACATTTTACTTCTCTTTTCCTCCTTTTAATTTGCTGATACATTTAGCAATATATGTTGAGCTGGTGATTAACAACTTGACCATGTTCTAGTTCTTCTTAATTTTCTAGTAATCATTCGTCAACAACCTTGAATTTCTAAGAAACTCTCTCGAGTTTTAGCTGAGAGATATTGTGCTACAATAGTGCACAAGAGAGAAAAATTTGAATTAGTATAGTTATGTTGGTGAGATCACAGCTCTTAGAGGTGTCTTTTTCATGTAATTTTATGCTGTTGGAGTGATGTTGCTGATGTGATGAGGATAGGACTGAAGTTGGAACGATTTTACATCGAATCGATCCAACTGGTTGTAACTTCTCCTTCTACTTCATAATAAAGAGATTTGTTCCTTTCCTAATACATGTGTTCATGATTTAATATGTGTATTTTCAAATATAATCGATTCAATTTGATTAAGATGAATAGATCATATTCCTTTATGTCGTTTTTTGTTTTTTGTTAGCCATTGCAGGTATCAATCAAGTGAGTTCAGTTCAATTGAGAGCGACGGAAGTGACAAAAGGGAGTCAAGGAATATCGAAAGATCATAATTAGGTGTTCTTCTCTCATTTATTTATCTTAAGGAAAAGTTCAAGTGTTTTTCATCTGTTTTTCTAAGTGCGACCACCACACGTAGGGAAATATATTTATTCATAGGTTTGAATTCCGTAAAACAATGTTGATGATTTTATTTTGATAGCTGACGAAAAGCTCATCAAATGTTACAAAGAGAATCTTGCAAGATAATTTGAGATGAAGGATATGGGGATCTTGCAATATGTCCTTGGATTGGAAATTTGGCAAAGATATGGGGAAGTATTTGTATCTCAAAGAAAGTATGCCAATAGGATTATGAAGAAGTTTCACATGGAGAGCAGTAAACCCATGGAGACTCCTCTAGCAAGGAAATGGAGAAAGGTGGATGCTACTTCAGGTGAAGTGGTAGAAGCTACCATCTACAGGCAGCTTGTGGGTTCAATCGTGTACTTGGTGAACACACGACCAAACATATGCTATGCAGTTAACCAACTTAGTCAAACTATGGTTAAGCCTACTAAGCTCTATTGGAAGGCAGACAAGCATGTGTTGAGATACCTTAGAGGCACCACAGATTTTGGGCTATGGTACAGGCGGATAGAGGGAGTGAAGCTTCAAGTCTTCATAGATGCAAATTGGGCAAGGAGTTCATCTGACAGGAAGAGTACATCAAGGGGCATCTTTAGTATTGGGTCGGCAGTATTTTTCTGGTATAACAGGAAGTAGAGATCAGTTGAACTCAGTTCAGTAGAGGAATAGAAAATGGTTGTTATTCAAGCAGCTTGTGAGGCCATCTGGATGAGGAAGATACCTGTTGGTTTGTTTGGTTAGCAGATGGATTTGACCATTATTTATTGTGATAAACAAAGTTGCATCAAACTCTCAGTTAATCTAGTTTTTCATGACAAGTCCAAGCATGTTTATATCTTGTATCACCATATCGTAGATTGTGTGCAGAGGAGGATTATGTCATTAGATTACATGCCTATAGAGGATTAGGATGCATACATATTGACAAAGGCACTATCAAGAGGAAAATTCGAGTTCCATAGAGGCAGGATCGGGGTAGCAGACATTCCCTTTCTTGTTGAGAGGGAGTGTTGAAATTGGCAACAAGAAGAGGCTTATAATTCAATTTCCCCTTCATTCAATTAGAAGGAAATTGTAATTCCACATCACATGAAAACTTGTATGAGTTAACTAAGTCAGGAAGAATTAGTTAGGTAAGTCAATTCGAGTTGAGGGTCAAACTGGAGGCATATAGAGTTCTCTCTAAGTTTTAGGGGGTCTAGTTACAATTTATTTGGAGTTGTAATTATTTAACTTAATTATTTGAACTAAAATCAATTTAACTAGTTCTAACTGATGGAGGAAATAGTGAGAGGTCAGGTGAATTAAATATGTTTTAGTTCAAATGCAGTGATCAATCAAATAACTAATAATTCAGTATAAATAGTTTTTGCATGTCAGTTATGAGGAAGGCCCAATTGAGATTGGAGTTAAAGGGAAGTGTACTATCAGTTGTATAATTAGATAATTGTACAGGTCATGCATGAGGTCGGTAGAAGGCCTTAGATGTATTGTGCACTCATTAATTGGGAATTTCCTAATTAATAGGGGCTTAATTTCCCTAGGGATTGTGCAAGAAAGGCATGGCATCTAGAGGCAAGAAATTGGTTAAGTATTGGAACAAAATTTCTTGGGATAGAGTGAGAGATTCAATGATAGTGCAAAGAGCTCTCAAGCTTGAGAGAAGCGTTGTATTGTTCCATATTCTTGACTTAATGAAAATAGAGATAGCGAGGTTTTTAGCTTTGACTTTCCCCATATATATATTTGCGTTGAGTGATTGAAATTATTTCTCTTTCTTGTTCATGTGATTGTGCGATTCTAATTGGTTTCCACAATTTGTAGAGTAGATTCAAGTATTTTGTTTTAGCATATTACAAATATCATTTTGAATCTACGTGGATTTTCTACACACCTCACAGTTGGATGTAGGTGATGAGGCAACAAAGGATCACATCCAAGACCTGCTCTTGATGTTTTCACTATAGGGTTAATAGGAGAAACAATTCCCTGTCTATTCTTCCCAAGTCCTCCTCCGATATATCCCATTTTTTTCAGCAATCGGGATCCAATCCCAATAGTATGGTTTTCAAAACTGGGTGTGAAAATAGCATGTGATGATTCATGATCATCTTCATTGGTTTTTTGACAATCAACATCATCAATTGTGGAAGAATGAGAGCTTGGTACATTAAGATCAATTGTATCCATCTCAAATTTCTGAAGACGACTAACCTCCAATTCAAGTTGTTGCTTAAACTCTTGCAGTTTTTTAATGACCTTATATTTCTCACTTAATTGTTGAGACAAGGCATCATAATCTTGTTTCAAAAAATTATATTGCTCCATCATTGTTTCTTTTAAACAATCAATCTCCATAATGTGTTGATTATTTTGTTCTTCTATTTGCTTCTTCAAATTTGAGTGAAAAAAAGACTCAACTTCCTCTTGCAAGTCATCAAGGAGATCAATCTTCTCTTGAAATTCATCTACAAGCATCTGGAGATATTTTCCCATGGTTGATTCCAAATGGTCAACCTTCTGGATTTTCTCAGCTATGGAAGTTTGCAACATATTTTTAAGAGTTGCATTTTCTACTTGCAAAAGGGCTACCACTCACTGCAATTAAAGAACCTCTTTACGAAGTTCATATATTTCCTTCTTCTCAGGGAGCTCCTGCAATCTTTTACCCATCTTGATGACACAAAATTGGCAAATGTTTTTCCACTAGCCACGAAGCAAACACTGCTACAAAACAAGACTAATGATGACAACAATAGGAGCTTTACAATTCCAATCACCACACAAAATAGAGAAATTCACCTAGCTTTGGATGACTAGTCGGAAGCCTTTCATAACCACCAATCATAAAAACATCAAATACATATACGGATGGAAAATGACCATTGAGCATCATTTATAAATTCTCTTAATATTAAAAAAAAAATCATTCAGTAATAAAAACACTTGCCCAAAATTACTTTAAGGAAAATACTTCTTTAATTTGTTGTATGGTCAAAACAAAGTTATCGATCAGACGAGAAAATTACCTGGTACCTGTTTTTTTGAGGTAGCAAAAAAAACCCCTGATTTTGAAAAGTGGTGATGTAGAATCACTTTTTTTTAGCATATTTTTGACACTTTAAATTTTTTATTTATGAAGTATGAACATTTGTTTTAAAATGTTAGTGATTTTCATGCTAATTTTAAAAGGTGTTGATGAAGCATCCACTGCTTTTCTTTAGAGTGGTGATTTCCATGTTGGTAATAAAACATAAAATTAAAATTAAAAAACATGACAAAAGAAAATCAAATATATAAAAATATATAAAAAAATAAAAAATGAAATAAAAACCAATAAAAATGTAAAAAATAAACAAAATTAACTTGTAAAAATAAAAAATTTAAACAACAACTAAAAAAAATTGGAAAAAAAAAATGGAAAAAATTCAAAAAAACAAATAATTAAAAAAAAAAAAACAACTAAAAATTAAACCAAAAAAATAAAAAACATCACAAGCAATTTTTTTAAGATATTAAAAAAAACCACATAATTTAAAAAAGATAAAAATACAAATAATAAAAATTAAAAAATAAAAATAAAATAAAAAATAAAAATTAATTCAAATTTTAAATTTTAAATTATATAACAATAAGAAGATAAAAATAATAAATAAATAAATAAATAAAAATTAAATGTAAAAAAAAGAAGAAGTTAAATTTAAAAATAAAATAAAAATAAAATTTAGATTAAAAAAATATATAAATAAACATTGAAAAGAAAAAGCAAAAAAAAAACATTTTTTTTTAATTAAAATATTTTAAAATTAAATAATAATAATAATTAAAAAATTAAAATCATTAAAAAACAATTAAATTAAATTAAAATTTAAAAAAATAAATGAACTGAAAATATTAAATTAAAAAAAAAAAAAAAAAAAATTAAAAACTTAAAAAAAATTAAAAATTATTAAAATTTATTAAATAAAAAAATAAATTAAAATTAAAATTAAAAAAACAAATATTAAATTTTATCAAATTTAAATTAAAAAATAAAATATTAAATTAAAAAATAAAAATAAAATTTAATAAATAAATAAATAAATTAAAAAAAATAATTTAATTTTTAAAAAAAATGTAGATTGGCCTCGGCCGCCACCTGGTCTGCCAAAATTATGAATTTTTTTTTAATTTAATTTAATAAAATTTAATAATTATTTAATTTATTTAAATTTAATACATAGATGGCTTTGCACTATGGTTTACCTGGAACAAGCGATCCTCCCGTAGAGGCATTGGGGGCATAGCTTGCTACATTAAGAAGAACATCTCCCCCCATGCTCGGATTTATAAAAACGATCCTTACAACCAATATAGTTGGATTGAGATTACTGACATTAATGATAAAAAGACCTACATAGCAATCTGTTATTTTTCCCCATTAATTGTAACTTCTATAAGAAAAAAAATCTAGATAAAAATATTCCTTACAGTGGTTTAGAGAATGATATTTCTAGCATAAGGAATGAAGGTAATATCCTTTTAATGGGTGACTTTAATACTCGAACTTCAAGCAACCAAGATATTCTTCTAGCAATCATTCCAACCCCAATCCTTTTTGGTTAGACGAAGACCTTACTATGGCTAGCCAGTACAAAAGGAGCTCTGAAGACCTTGGGGATAATTTGTTTGGGTCGGAGCTAGTCAAGCTCTGTAGTGCTCAAGATCTCATAATTGGCAACGGTATAAAGAAGTGGCCCAATTCTAGCCAAATGACCTGCATCCACGGGCTTGGCAGGAGCATGGTAGACTATGTTATTTCCAATCTCCCTTTATACAACGAAATAATAAATTTTGACATCTTAGACGACCACGAGCCTGACTCTGATCATAGGCCTTTACTCATAACTCTCAATTTTGTCATGCATAGAGATCCCATAGAAGATAATCCTTATAGTCAAAAGAACTTAATCATTGATAGAAATAAAAACGATCTCTTTATAAATGAATTAAAAACTGATTTGCTTCCTTTATCTAGTATAGACAACATAGATGACCTCTATCATAATTTTACTACAACCCTCTCATATTTTATTAACAAGTTCTCAATTGAAGTCTCAAGTAATAAAAGAAGTAGCAAAACCAACCCATGGTATGACAAAGATTGTAAAAGTGCGAGGAGAGCAATTAAGGAAGTTGTTGATGAATCTCTCAAAATTAACAAGATAAAAATCTACAAAGCCCAAACTAAAAGAAAAAAAAGGCAATATATTCGTAAAAGACAAGAGAATCTCTTACACCTCTCTAAGGTGGTTCCTAAGAAATTCTGGAGGCAGATTCTAACTAGGAAAACTAAAGATAATAATAAAATTTCTTTACATGACTAGAATTCCTATCTTAAAAAGCTTTATGAATCTCCAAATGCTAGGGATTTTGAAACCCTGCTCACAACGAAAGAAGTTTTCTCATTAGAAGACATTGATTTTGGGGTTAAACGCCTGGCAAATGGGAAAGCTAAAGACATTGAAGGGTACCAGGCGGAAATCTTAAAAATGGGATGTTCTGTCCTCATCCCCCACATCCACAAGCTTTTCAACCAAGCTGTCAAGCAAGGGTTCCCTAAACCTTGGACTCAGAGCCTCATTATCCCTATTTTTAAAAGTGGGGATACAAATAACCCCTCTAATTATCGAACAATTATGATCAGCCCTCTCTTAGCCAAGTTATATGGTATTATTTTGGAAAAGAAGTTGAGCATTTGGCTTGAAAGTGAAGGTAAGCGGGCTAAAGGTCAAGCGGGTTTTAGAAGGAAGCACTCAACAATGGACCACCTCGTTATGCTTAGGATCATTCTGGAGGAATGTCGCAATGATAAATCCAATCTCTTATGTTGCTTTGTGGACTTTAGAAAGGCTTTCGATACGGTTCCTAGAAATAACCTATGGAATAGATTAGAAGAGCTAAATGTTCCTTTCGAGCTAAGAGCGGTCGCTATAAGGTTATACGAGAATGTAATTGCCAAGTTAAAGAGCAATGAGGGGTGGTCGAAAGATATTAAGTGTAATATCGGAGTTAAACAAGGTTGCCCCCTCTCCCCTACCCTATTTGGCATTTACATCGACAAGCTAGAAGGTTCTTTAGAGGAAGTAAGATGTGTTGGAAAGATCTTCGCTGGGATAGTCATCATTCTTCTTCTCTATGATGACAATATTGTTCTTCTCGCAAGGTGCCCATCTGATCTTGATAAGCAACTTAGACTTCTTAAGGATTTATGCTCTACCATGGGTATGTCTATTAACACTGACAAAACAAAAGTTATGGTTATCAAATCCAAGAAGGACACTTACGCTAATTTTATATATGATAATAGTAACTTGGAGGAAGTGTCTTCTTACAAGTACCTAGGAATTGATATTCATCAGAAGTTCAACTGGAACTATAGCATTCAGAAAATGATTAATGGGGGGTGGAAAGCTTATTTTGTTCTTGAAAATAATTGTAAAACGACAAACCTCGTAATGTGGGATAGAAAGAAGTTCCTCTTTGAAACTTTAGTCACTCATGTTATCTTATATGGATGTGAGGTTTGGGGTTGCAACATCTCTAGAGAATCCTGGAGAAAGATTGAGCAAATCCAGAAGCGTTTTATAACGTATAACCTTAAAATTAAACGCAATACACCCTATCCTATTCTCCTTATAGAAGTGGGTCTTTCCCCTATCGAGAGCCTAGCTATGACTAGGCTTATGTTGTACAATCACAAGCTCAATAGCATAGGAGACCACAGACTTCCTAAGCTAGCTTTAAATTCCAGCCAAAACCACCTAAGGCTTAAACGAGGTTGGTATAAAGACACCAAGGCTTGGTTAAACCATTGGGAGATCGACGAGAATGTTGCATTGCAAAACATTAATAACATTAAAAAAAAATGTTACTTCTAAGTTCAAAGAAAAAATGTGGTGTGAGAAAGATCTAGTAGCTAAAAGAAAATTAAGATATTATAAGGAGGTCATCAACCCCACCTTAGAAGATCAAAAGTATCTCTCTATTTTAACTAGATCAAAGAAGAAAATTAATATAGCCAAGATTAGAATGAACTCTCATGAGCTCCATAGTGAAACAGGTCGTTGGACAGTTCCTAAAACACCATGGATGTAAAGGATCTGCCATCTCTGTGAGAATATGAACATCGAGGATGAAAATCACTTCCTCTTAGAGTGCCCCACGTGCAACCACATTAGAGCTCAATTTCATAATCTTTGTTGCAAAACTGACCTTCCTAGCCTTTTAAGATGTCAAAATTATAGTGAGCTCGGGAGGCTTCTCTCCAAGCTTTTTGAGTATAGGAATAAAATCTTAAATCAAATTAAATAATTCTTTTCTTTAGGTCCGATAGACCAAAGATTGGTCTCAGTGGACGTTAACCATCATCATCATCATTAAAAAAAATTAATTAAAAAAAATTTAATATTTTTTATTTAAATTTAATTTTTATATTTTAAATTATTTTTTTAAATTTATTTGTTTTTTTAATTTAATATTTTTAATTCATTTTTTTCTTTCATTTTTAATTTTTAATTTATTTTTAGATTTTTTTTAAATTTTAATTTTAAAAATGTTTTTTAATTTTTTTTTTTGTGATTAAAAAAAAAAAACTTAATTAATTAAAATTTAATATTTGTTTTTTAAATTTATTTATTTATTTTTAAATTTAATGCTTATATTTTAAATTTAATTTATCTTTTAGAATTTTGTTTTCATATTTAATTTTCATTTTTAATATTTGTTTTCATTTTTAATTTTTAATTTTTTTCAATTTTTTCTAAATTTTAATTTTAAAAATATTTTTATTTTTTATTTTTTATTTTTTTCTATATATTAATTTAATTTTTTATTTTAAAATTTTATTTATTTTTTTTTAATTTTAATTTTATATTTTAAATTTATTTTATTTTTTAAAATTTAATTTTTAAATTTAATATTTTTATTTTGTTCTTATTTTTATTTATTTTTAATTATTGTTATTGTTATTATTATTTTTAATTTTAAAAATGTTTAAGTATTGAGGTGTTTCCTCATTGCATTATATTAGTACAATTAAGTCTCCTTGAGCTAGAGGCCATTTGGGATGGGTGACCTCCTGGGAAGTCCTGGTTACCGGGTGTAAGCCCTGGAAGTGATGATTAACGCTATGTGATTCATTTCACTAGTTTCAATCACACTTCTTCAGCCCGCGAGCATGACCCGATGCAATGAGTGCTAAGTGGACTATTAAAAAATCATGAAAAATTAGTCACTTACGACTACCTCTCTTGGAAATGGTCATAGTTGAATGACTTTACTTAAAGTTTCCATAGTTGAATGACTTACTTAAAAATGTTTTTTTATATTATTATTTTTTTTCTTAATTATTATTATTATTATTTTTAATTTAAAAAAAAACAATGAATTTGTTTTTTTCTCAATTATTTTAAAATGTATTTTTTGTTTTTTTTTAATATAAATTTTTATTTAAACACTTTTCGTTTTCAGAGTGTTTTTTTGTATAAGGGGGCTTAGAAAATTTGAGGAAAATCTAGCTCTTCAACGTCAGCTTCTTCAGAAACTTGCAAAAGAACTTGAGAACATGCATGCCTCAAACTTTTCCAAGTACAATGTGGATTGACATTTGATTTAAATTTCAGGATGTAGTTATTGAAACTTGTTTGTATATAAGAATTGCGATGGTCGTGATGGGAGAGTCAATTGAGCACCTTATGAACACTACTAGACCGTATATGGATGACAAATGAGTTGTCTTCAGTGTGATTTTTTGGAAGTTTTTTGGGTGGATTTTTCTTGTTTGATTTTTCTAAAATTCAGCAAGAATTTATTTCAATCACAAGTTTGATGGGTAACCATCAAAGTGCCTTAGGAATTTTCAGGATGTTGAATCCATATATACAATAAAAAAACTAATTTAAATAACAAAAATCAAGATTTCACCTTTTTTTTCAACAAAATCAAGATTCCCACACAAAAATAAAAATAAAATCACACTAAAACAACTCCAATCACAAATGTTCTCATTCATGGGCCACTCATCAAAATATGCACCTTTCTGCTATTGTTGATTCTGCCAATTTTTTCGAGTCCAAGAAGAGTCCGCAGGTGCAACGCTTAGCCCCCAATGAAGGCTCCAATAAAGAACAAAATTTAAATGCTGAGACTCCAAGGGTCGTCGATTTGATTCATTACCGCAGCCATAACTTTGGCAGAAGAGCACACTCCAATCTTTACTGATCGAACCTCCGATTATTCTACAACATTACATTTGATTCGATGGTCATTTCCAAAAATCCTTTTAATGTCTGATCTGATTGCTAAGAATCTGAGCGACCAAAATCCCTTCAGATCTAGTAGCGGTCCCTCTCACATTGGAGAAAATATCTTTGACCTGGGAAGAAACCAATCAAACGAATCCTCCGTAAGGATCATCCTCTCCTAGATCTCACTAGAACAAAACTCCTCGCATATCTTAAAAAAATAATTAGTACTCAAACAATTCAGCAGGATAGGAATCGTCGGCTCTGATACCATGTTAAGAGTATTGAATTATTCACAAACTTGTGTCAATGTACATAGAATGTCTTTATTATTTAGTAATGGAGGAGGTCGAGTGTCAGATAAAGATAACTATGACAACTAGATAAATGCAAGTTCCAATGTGAACTTACAACTCACCATACTTAGCTCATAGGTAAATGAAGCATTGGAAAAATCCAACAACACTTTGGAGAGAGCTTTCAAATTAAATTGCTTTGGAAAATTGACATATTTTCCCTTAAAATACCTTACAATTCTCCGAATTGCTTTGGAAATTAACATTTTTTCATTGAAAGTGCCCTACCATTTGGAGAATTGACATCTTTTACCTCGGAAAGCCTTAAAATTCAGTGTCATGTAAGCAAAATGATGCTTTAAAAGTGAATATCTTTGGAACATTGACATCTTTTCCCTGAAAATGCCTTATGATTTGGAGAGAGCATTCAAAATTTGAATTGCTTTGGAAAATTGCAATCTTTTCCCTGAAAATGTCGTACCACTCTCTAAGTTGCTTTAGAGAATTGACATTTTTCACTGAAAAAGCCTTACAATCTAGGAAATTGCATTTTTTCCATGAAAGAAAAATCAAACATGTTCTATTAAGGAAAGTCTATGTTTAAATATGACTGATATACAACATATATGAAAGTAGCATATCCATCAATTTTCCAGGGGAAAAAAAATCAAACATGTTCTATTAAGGAAAGTCCATGTTTAAATATGACTGATATATAACCAATATGTAAGTAGCATATCCATCATAATTGAGAGCACAAAATTATGCTTCAATTTGTCAAAAAAAAAAAAAAAAATTGATGTAGGGAAAAACCCTATATACTAAAAGCCAACATAAACATAACCATAACCAAAATACAAACTCTCACTAAAAAAATTGTATGTAGAAACATTCCATTGAATGAAAATGCATTTGAGCATAGATGAATTGGATGAGAGGGAATGATCTGATGTTGTGAATATATCCCTGGACATATACCAGATTTTAGCTAATGACACAAGATGATATTTATGACCCCTTTTTGCACCAGACCATAGGAAGTTTGCAATAATGGTGTTTATATGCGCGTAGTATAAAGAGGTAGCGTTTTCGCTCAGAATCCAACAGATATTTTGAAAAAATCCGGCAAAGATTTTATCAGAATCTTGTTTACAGTTGTTAAACTTTAGTATTTTGAGTGCCCTAAAGGTTTTTGATAGTGCTGAATCCATTTCCACTATCAAAAATGAATTCCAAACACTCCAACTACCTGATTTTTTGAATTTTAGTTGATCGGATTCCAACAAAAAAAACGGTCGTCCGGGCTATTTCACTGCCTGGGTAGACAACTTCGTTTATATGTTTTATAATAGCCCTGAGAAACATATATAAATGCATCCAATAATCTAATATATTATGCAGAACCAATTTAGCAGGGATCAACCTACCACCCATTGATAGCCATTTTTGTGCCCAGGTTGATAACCTACATTCAAACTTGTTTATTAACCATTTCCAAACTGAAATGACATTTACGTTATCTGTTAGGTTTCATCCTGAAGCCAAGGTAAGTGAATCCATCCTCCAGAGGACTGGAATCCACCGAAAAAATGCCTGCAATGTCTGTAATTTTTCCCAATTCATAAGATGTGTGTATGAGCCTAGACTTCAAACAGTTCATAAATAAACCAAAGACATCTCCAAATTTTGAGATAATGTCGAATAGATGCACCCATTGTTCCGAGGAGACCTGTCCAAAAAGTAGAACGCCTGAAAATAATTCTCTAGTCTTTGCCATCGTCTCAAACCTTTAAATACGGAACTATTTCTCATAACCTGCAGATGCCAACTTCGCCTGGCCAAACTTCTGGTGTACCCAATCGAATGTCTGCTACCTTAAGCGACTCGTCATCGTCTCACACCCACTGGTTCTCCGCTGATTTCTTCGGTAAAGTATTGTCACCTCAGCTCTGCCTAGCTATGGATTGGGCTACTCCTCTCTGCCTTACGCTATATATCCATCTCCACAGTCTTCGATGGAGCAATCATGATCAGCAGAGGATGGGGAGGTCTTGCTCTAACTATTTCCTAATGCTTAGAGCTTCTGCAAATCGTTGCCTCCAACTCTCATATATCACGTAAGGCCACTAAACAGTAAATTTTTACCACCGACATCCATTGACGGAAAACGTTTTCATCCTTGAAAATGCATTACAATTTGGAGAAAGCCTTCAAATTGAATTTTTTCAGAGAATTGACATCTTTTGCCCTGAAAATGCCTTACAATTCTCCTAATGGCATCAGAAAATTGACATTTTTTCACTGAAATGAGTTACAATTGGAATAATTGACATCTTTTCCTTGAAAATGCCTTACAATTTGGACAAAGCTTTCAAATTAAATTATTTCAGAGAATTGACATTTTTTTCACTTTACAATTCCCTCAGTTTTTTCAGCAAGAAAAATACTTCTGGTTTATATAATGTACCAGGCCATATCACTTATAGAATTCAAAGTACTTACAGTAGTTCCAATTACATTTTCACCTGTTGAGCTGATATCAAAATACTGCTTCATAAACATAGTTCTAGATCATTACATTTAATAAGCTGAGAATACTCTCTCATTTTTCTTTCCGAATGGATCTTAAAAAAAAACTGTCAAAAAATACATTTAATTTCTTATCCCTTCACACTCTGTTTCATTGAGTTTTCTGCTTGCTTTTGTTTTCTTTCCTTCCTATTCTTGTTACAAACAAGCATTGTGATTCTTAACTAAAATTTACCTTACCCACTACTCCCGGTCCAAAAGAGTTGTATAATTCATAGTGCATCTCCCCAAATCTGCCCGTCAATCCTCTTTTAGATAATCTATCTGCTTCATTGTTTTTTTCTCTATACACATGGCATAATGTTATAGAGGTGAAACTCCGCTTTAAAGAATGAATCATTTCCAACCAATGAGTAATATAACCTGGATTTAATTAAGTTCCCTTGTTCATATGATCAATAATGACCTTTGAATCTCCAAATACCCAAAGCTCCTCCAGACAGAGTTGATTGGCGAACCATAACAAACCCCACAAAGCTAAGATTTCAGCCCTCATGTTAGTTCCTCTTCCCCCGTTCCAATATATTTTATAATGGCAATCCATAGATATCATGAGCCAGGCACCACATCCAGAGCTTTGAACTTGTAAGGCGCCATCAAAATAGTGTATTTCAAAGGGCCACAATCTCTTCGATGCCTCACATGGTGGTTTCTGCTTCAACTTCAACATTTCCAATGAGAAAAATATCTTAACACATATATTATGAGGGGTACAAGGCTGCCCTTCAAAAATCATCTTGTTCCTTCCACACCAAATATACCAATGAAATAATATAGGAATGGATTTTAGGCGTTTCCCCCTCCGAAACCACCACCGAATACAATCCACCGTGGTCTTGTATTGTGGAATCGATTGCTTCAGAAAGGAGCATAGTATATTGAGTGCCTCTTGTGCAAATGAACAACTGTAAAATAGGTGATTGTTATCTTCCTCCTGTTCCCTACATAATAAACAAATTCCAGGCCCCTGCCACCCTTTCTTTTGAAGGGTTCTCCATGTCAAGTTTTTATTTTTCCATACCAAACATATTAGAATAATCATTTTAACCTGTACCTTGACATTCCACATTAATTTGAACCAGCTGTTGGGTTTGTCTCCCAAATACTCTGTCCATCAGTACGTTATAAGCCTCGTCTCCACTTCTGTTCCTTCCTAAGTAATTCTATCTCCTCCAACACCCTTTCGCCAGCCCAGGTATTTTATGGAGGTTATATAATTATCCCATTCCTCCTTTTTTATTTCCTCCAATCCCATTTCCTTATATGTCATCCATCTCGGAATGTCATATTCCCATTCCTTTATTATTTGACTCATGAAAAATAAGCCTCTATGATTAATTTGTTCAATAGTCTCTCTGCTTAGAATTATGTTCCGTCCATACCCAAGAATCTGCTAACTTCCGATCAGAATCTTGTTTCCATTTACAAAAGACCATTTGAGATACTCTTTGAATATGGGCCAGCACTTACTAAATCCTTTCCAAATATTTGATCTGCTCTTTACCTCTTCCCATCCCAAGATAAGGATATCCTCTGTATTCTTCTGAGCAAGGTATTTTTGACTTATAATCTCCTTCCATAAACCTTTCATGGTCAAGCACCTCCAAATTGATTTAAAGATGAGGGATATGCTGAAAGTTTTAAGCTCCAAAATACCCCATCCTCCCTTCTCTTTTGGCATTGTGATACACTCCAGATGAGTCAGATGAATGGTTTTCCGCTCTTTTCCTCCATTCCAAATGAATCTAGCAATAACCTTTTTAATCTCTTTCATCGTCTTGTTTGGAATTAAATAGAGATAAGCCCAATATATAGTGTACTATTGTAATACTGCCTAAGTCAAAATGAGTCTTCCCCCCCTCGATAAACACCTATTTGACCAGTTGTAGATCTTATTCTGGAATTTGGCAACAAGTCATTTCCAATCATCCACAGTGTACTTTGATGGCTTCATCCTGAAGCCCAGATAAGTCAAGCCCTCTCTAATAGGTGCAATGTTGAAATTGAAATAGGCCCCCAATTCTTTAAAAACCTCCACATCACCCTCAGGATGGTATATACAAGATTTTCCTATACTTATCAGCATATCAGTTGCTTTGCTAAATCCGTTTAGGATCTTTTTGAGCTCCTCCTAGCTGCTTCTCTTCATTGACCCGAATATTAGGACATCATCAACAAATAGGTTGTGTGTTACAACCTTCCTCCTACAGACTTCAACACCTTTAAAGCTCCCCACCTCCACTACTTGCTTAATCTTCATACTTAGAGCGTCCATAATCAATATAAAGAGGAGGGGAGATAGAGCACAACCCTGTCTCAAACCCCGTCCAAGATGAAAAAAACTTGACGCAGTTCCATTTATTAAGACTGCCATAGAAGTATGGGTGATACGACCCATAATCCATCCCACCACCTCCCTGTCAAGGCCTATTTTAAAAAGAACCAATCTTAAAAAGTTCCAATCCACTCTATCATAGGCCTTGTTTAGATCAATTTTCATAACTGCAACATTCAATTTCTTCGCCTAAATAGAGTGTAAAACTTCTTGGGTAACAGCCACAACATCATGGATACTTCTATCCTTGAGAAAACCAACCTGTTCCATCGTGATATACTTCAACAGTACTCCTTTCATTCTCTCAACAATAATTTTAGAATTAATTTTATATAATGTATTGCATAAGGAAATTCGTCTATAGTCATCAAATGTAATCTTACCTTTCCTCTTTGGAATCAAAGCAAGAAAGGTCAAGTTGATTGCCCCATGTATCCTCCCTAATAGCCTGACCTCTTCCACCATCTCTGTGATTTCAATGAAAAATTCCTCAAAAAAATGGAGGAAGAAATCCAGGGTCCAACCATCCGGACCTGGACTCTTGTCCACTGCGAATGATTTCAACACTTTCTTGATCTCCTATGGGCTTACCTTTTTTTTAAATTTTACAATTTCTCCTCCGTGAACATTACCGGGTATTCCTCTATGAATTCCATCTGCACAACAATGTCCACGTCCTCCTGTTTTTCATATAGATTCCCAAAGGAGTTCACCGCCGCCCTCTTTATTCTCTCCGTTGTGCAGATAGATTCTCCACTAGCCTCAATATTCCATGTTGCATTAATGCTCCTTCTTCCAGAAGCAAATTTGTGGAAAAATTGTGTGTTTTTATTGCCGCATTGAAGCCATGTGGCTCTACTTTTCAGTCTCCAGGACTGCTCGTCAATAAGAAGATGTTGTCTGTATTCATCTTCTAAAGACTTTAATTTTTCCCAGTAATCTAATGATTGCTTTCTTTCCTTTACATCCTTTAAAATCATTGACCTTTCCATCCTTATGGCTCTAATCCTATCTTTCTTTTTTAATTGTTGCCCCTTTTCCAATTTTCTAACCACTTTCTTTCAACTCCTCAATATGTTTGATAAATAGGTCATGGCAGAAATGCCTTCCATCCTCTTGTGTTCTTTCAGATATTCCTTGATCAATACATTAAAAGATTCAATTTTCAACCAAGTTCTATTAAATTTGAAGGGATTACCTTCTTTCCTTTCTTCAAACTCCCAGCTGATAGATATCGCCCTGTGGTTCGATACCGTTAGGTCCTCTGCTTGAGCCATTGTTTTCTTCATTTTTGTTCTTAGATCATTGCTTATTACTATCCTATCAATATTTTTCCCAATGAACTCACTACCTTTTCTTCCATTGATCCACGTCAGACAGTTTTCAATGAATGGATAATTACTTAACCCGACATTCAATAATATCCCTTTTATTTCATCTGCCAAAGGATTCATTCTGCCTTTCTTCCCCCATATTTCATTATCACTCAGAGTGCAGTTGAAATCGCCTGCGATTAGTAGATTTTGTAGGAAGAGAATGCCATTGTCATCCATCTTCTTCCAGAATGCTAATCTATCTAAATAAGGAGCATATACATTAATTAAGTGAATCCTATGGAGAAAACCTCGGAAGTAGCATGTTAGAAGGATGCCACCGAAGAAACTGAAAGCCCTCAAGGATGCCCATTTGGGATTCCATAAAGCCACCAGCCCTCCAAAGCGACCCTCGGCATCTATAGCTACCAAATGCCAATCTGGTTGCATTGCACGGAAATATGCAATAGAACAGTCAGCAGAATTCATAGTTTCCTGAATAAATAAAATAGAAGGTTTGCATAAAAATAAAAAAATTTAACAGACAAGTACTTGTCCTGACCCCCCAAACCCACAAATTTAAAGAGACAGGCTTCATAATGGGTTCTCAGACGCTGGGTGCAATGCTTTAAAGACCCGACCAATAGTTAGGGAGACTGGTACATCCCTAAAGGTTCCATCCAGTGTAATGTCTTGGATAGCCGAGATTTGATCCATCTTTTTCTTCCTTTTTGGATTAGCCTTTCCCCTTCTTGTTACATTCGATCTCGATGTTGGATTGATAACAATTGTTGGTGATGATGGTCTACCCGCGTCCACCGTCAATGGTTTCAGAATTTCATCGTGATACATCATCAATAATTCGAGATCACTCCCAATGGAGTTCCTCGGGGATAGTGTGGCCTCTATGACCACATTAGGGGATCCCAATTCAGGGGTCAAAGAATCTCCAAGGATGCACTTCTCCGCAGACTTCTTAGAGGGGGACAACTGAGTGAGAGGATCCACGGTATTAATCACAGGGTGTTCCATAATATTAACCAGGTTTCGACTACCACCCAAATTCATTTTATGTCTCATACCCCTGGGAATAAAAGGCGTAAACCTCCCCCCCCCCCCCCGCTCCTGTGACTCCCATCCCCCGAGGATAAAGGGGTATTTGACATTGAAATCCCAAGGTTATCATGCAATCCCAAATTTATATTATTGATATCACTGTCAACTGAATAAGAGTGAATGTGTTTTGGAAACTTACCCGGATTCTTAGCAGTACCACCAATTCCAGATTTATCTGGATGGCAAGTGCGCAAAACAGAAAGATCTTGTTCCGAGCCGCCCGCAGACCTCGTTCCCTTTGCATTATCCCGCCACCTCGAGCAAGTCTTCATCAAGTGTCATGTTGCGTGACATAGATGACACCTAAAAGGCATCATCCAATAGTCAATAGCCTGTCTGTGGATCACCCCATCCCAGGCTAGGTCGATATGAGCCGACAACCCTCTAGCAAATGGAGCCTCCACCAACACCTAGGCAGCCCACTTGTCATATACTACAAAGCATTTTGGATCCACGTACCTACACCTACCTATGATATCACTTATCGCCACCAGTACCTTCGTGCTCCAAAATTGCAGTGGAAACCCATATAATTTGACCCACACCACTGAAGTTGGAAATTTAGTAACTCTGCCCTGAAAAAGCCTTAAAATTCAATGTCTTGTGAACAATTGACATATTTTTCTTGAAGAAACCTTAAAATTTAGTGTCCTCGAGATAATTTTCCAATGAATTTACAGAATTGATATCTATTGCCTGAAAAAACCTATTTTTTTTTGGGAAAAATGACATCTTTTCCAAGACCATAAAAATTAAATGTCATGTAGTAGAAGATATTTCGCTAAATTTGAAGCATTTATATCTGTTCAATGAAAAAACCTAAAAAATTTGAAAAGATTACATATTTTCCATGGAAAAACCTCAAAATTCAGTTTCGTCTAGGTTCCAAATTTTCAATTTATTTCAACAACTGATATCGGTTCCCTAAAAAAAAAAAAAAAACCTTCGAAATTTCACGGTTCACGGACAAAAACACCCTTAAAATTTTCACGGTTCACGGACCAAAGAAAAAACCTGGAAAGTTTGGAAAAATCTCAAAATTCAGTGTCGTATAGTAGACAATTTTTCAATGAATTTGAACAACTGATATCGGTTCCGTGAAGAAAAACAAAATAAAATCCCTTAAAATTTTCACGGTTCACGGGCAAAATGATTGGAGTACTATACAGTACCGCCTTTTTCTCATCTTCTTCTTCCTCTCGTGCCGCAGATCGAACTCGCGACCTCTGATCGAATCGCTATTTGGATAACCAAGAAGTTAGCAAGGACCGCGGCGTTCAATAATTAGTATTTGTAACTCTATATATAAGATTTTTAAATTCCATGGATATATTTTATATATTTCTTCTTATGTTTGCTGCTCATGAAGCGAACTAAAATCCTTATTTTGATTTGACGGCTATTTAAATGCTCTATGCCCGTAGATATTTAGAAAGGACTTTTTTCAAAAGTTCACCATAATTCCAATTTAATATCTTAAAAATTAATTTATCATAACCATAAACTAGAATATTATTTTAATAAAAGCAAGAGTGTTATTAGTAGATATAATATTTATCATAACCATACCCAAAAAAAACTAAATTATCATTTTAATAAAAGCTAGAGTGTTATTAGTAGATATAATATTTATCATAACTATATAAAAAAATTACAATATTATTTTTAGTGATTTAATTTCTATGTTTACTAAGGCATACATATTCTCTCTTTTGGTTTTGACCATGTGACTTCTTAAGAAAGAACACATGTTCTTAACCATTATATCCACTCAAACTATAAATTAATGGATATAAATTTTTATTATTATTCAATCAAAATAGGTGAACATAAACTTTCTAAGAAATTTAAGATGGTTGCTCAAATGTAATAGGGACTTTTTATATTTTGGTATTGCATACTGCAATATAATAACAGTAATTATGGGCATTCTTTCTTATTGGACATACTATAATTATTTGAGTTTAAAAATTGGGGTGGTTTTTCTTTTATTTATTTTTTAAATAAACAATTCTTAACACTATATATAACTGAAATTTTTCATCATATTGGGTTTATTGGTTTTATATACTCTATTATAGGAGTAGTTTATGTTTATGTTTATGTTTTGATCATTGTCAAACTTCGTTCTCGTAACTTATGTGAGTATTAACTATGTTTCATAAATAGTTAAGGATGGGTTTGATATTAGATTTTGAGTTTTTTTTTCTAGTTAGTTTGTCTATTACTTTTTAATTAAGATTTTCAATTGTTTTTTTTATGTTTAATATTAACAAAATTGAAGGGACTTTATTGTTTATGTTTCAAAGTTTCACAAATAATTTTGATGGGTCCCATTTTAAACAATTTCATAATATTTCAAGCCAATGTGACATAAATATGTCAAAAAAAATATATAATTGAGACAATAAGTTGTAGCGCTAGAGAATACCACATGGTAGCATAATGAATATTATGTGGTATGCCAATGAACATTTTGATTTGAAATTTGTCAAAATTCTTATCCTTTCAATTTGAATGGAACTTTACTGGGCTCCATAATATTTTAGGTCCACCTAAGCAAACAAATTCTACCCTTAATGTGTTATCAATATGAATAAGTTTTTTCCTAGTCCCAATTACACTTTACACTATTTTAGGCTTGGGAGGAGATGTGAAATAGAGCCCTTGTGTTCTCAAAACGAATGATCCCTGTATTCTCAGATGGTGTTCCTAATGGCTATGTTGATATGTTGGTTCAATTATTCACTTATGATCCAATTCGACTGCCTCTGAAAGATGAACCTCTTCATATGCTTTATAATCGCATGGCACTTGAGAGGATTTGGGAAACCAAACCCAATACTTCCAATCCATACACCTACCAGCCCTTCACCAATAGCAATGTTGTCCCCTAGGTTGAGTCGAGGTAACATATATGTCCATAATTTCTTAGAACAGAACCCAAAAACTAACTCTAGGTCTTAAAGCTATACTTGAATACACCAACATCTTAAGCACGTGAGACATGGAGAATCTCTTGAATGAATTTAGCTTTCATTATCAAGATTCGTTCAATTTCCATTATTGAGGAGAGAATGGGAAACATTAAGCAGAAAAGTACTAGGATGGCATGTGCAAGGAATTGAATTTGCTTTGTCTTCATTGCCAATACAAGGATGAAAACAAGGAGACATTTTTTTCAATCAAGGGATATGAATTATTGTTCAACATAATCAACAAACTCCTTAATTTATGTCATATAAAGCTTTATCAAAGAAGTTGGTTGATAATGATTTGAAACATTTAGATGTGTCTCTTATTAAGAACCACATTTATGTATCCAAAGTAAATAGAGTTTTGCCCATGGTGATTGCCCTGGAATCTTAGGAAAAACATCCTAGAAATGGGGTTCCCGTCTTGCTCTCTAGATGGTGTGACTGGATACCAGCGTCGTAGTGCTTCTAAGTCAGGGAAAGTGGAGACCATATGATTCGGCGTTTTACACAATGCACATGTTGGTCTTGTCCACGGAGAACAGTTGGGGGTAACTAAGGGTTCCCCGATTGGTTGTTTTCCAACTGACAAAAAGAGGATGGATCTACTCATCACATCTTCCTAAGTTGTCTAGTTGTTCATGGATTCGATGTCCGAGCCATCTTCTTGGGAGAGGAAAACTATGGTCAATCGCATACAAGTTAGTGCTACACAGAATCTAGGGACATAGTGAGCATCCAAGACTTGAATGTCTATAAGGACGATCTTGTCGGCTAAGCAAACCGGGACGTTTTGGTAGAGACCGGCGGGGGCTGAAGGGCGCCCATCGTATGCTCTAAGTGTGATGTATGATGGCTTTAGTTCGGGAGACCCTAACTTCTGCCAAATGTTCTTTGACATGATGCATGTGGATGCACCCTCATCAATTATACATTAGTGGAAGGTGATGTTTTTAACTGACACTAGTATCTGAAAGATGACCATTGAAGGAAGCCTAGGGGTGGATTTGTCTAAATCGAAAGCTATTAGGCGCGAATCAGCGGGGTCGATGGAACCTAATGCAAAAAGTAAGGTTTTCCTTTTCTTTGGGCATGATTGTAATACCTCCAAAGCTGAAATGGAAACGAGAGATTGAAGTAGATCATCCACGATGCTATAGTTATGGGATGCTTTGGAATGGTTTCCTACCCGCCTAGTTGGTCCCTCGACCATTTTTGGAAAAGTTTCAATAAGAATCTTTGATATGGTCAAAGGTGTTGTTGGTGCACTTGTACTAGCCCCTGACAAGTTGGTGTCTAGAGGGGTATCGTAATTTCGATTCCATGTTTGAAAAAACATTTCTTCGCCATTCATGTAGATTTCATGGCTGTTTTTTCGAAATCGTCGGGATTTTGTTGCTGAGTGCTAACTGTCCCTTGGTGGGGGAAAGGCTCCTACATAATTGCTTTTTGCTGGGAGGATCCCCCTTGTCCCTGGTTACCTTGAAGCTTCTTTAGCTCAGGGAGGTCGAGACAATGATGAGTGTAATGGCCGTACTTACCATAGATTGAACAAGAGTCGTTTGTTCGAAAATTTTCCCTCTTGTTCTGCCTTTGGGGGTTACTTGGTTCCTGGTTTTGATTTCGGTTGGAGTTTCCTCCGGCCTAAGATCGCAAAGGGCGTTCTTGATTGTTGCCCCCCTGTCCAGGATTTCCTTTAGGCTTGTTTTTTCCTTTTTTTAGTCGCGTTGGGAGGATAATTTGGATTCTCCTCATTGTATGGTTGGGGCGGTTGAACTTGGGAAGGTTGCACAAAGTTCACCTATGCATTATTCTGCATATGTGGGTTTTGTGTTGGGGACTGGGCATATTGTGGTCCTTTTCCCTGATTATAAATGGTTGTTAGAGGGAAGCTCTTCCATTAGCATGTCTAATTGCATATTGGGTCCCCTGAGCCAGAGGATACGCACCTCCCTACTGATGGAGATACGATGACGCCTTATTAGTCACATTTTGCGAAGGTGCATAATGACTTTGATAGCCGAGTGGAGGTATGTCCTGGGTAGAATCATATGTGTAATCGGGGTATGGAATGTTGCTGATTAGGTGATTTTGGGTCAATGACCCAATCAAACCATTTGCGGAGTTCGACGCGCCTGGAAATTCTTTGTAAGTTTGCAGGTACGAGGCATTAGGTAGGATACTGTAAATATATCTTGACTGTGTATAGATCAGCTCGAGTTGTTGGGCCTTACTAATGGCGTCCTCTTCGGATATGGGCTTTTGTTGCGTCACATCCTTCGAAATCTCTGCGGTGAGAGTTTTCAGGAACATTTATAACATAACTCGATCGTCAAGTTTGGCTTTTCACAAACTACGACGTCGTCACCATTTGTGGAGATGGTCCGAGATATGGAAGACAGGTGTTTGCCTAAAGTGGGTCAGTAATTTCATTCCAGAATCGTGGTGGATGGGTAACTAAAAATAGGTCAGGAATGTAGTAGCGAGGGCGCTAAAGGTTCCATGTGTAGGAGATGGTTGCTCCACATACCATTTCGTGACTATTCCGGTTAGGGTGCGTTTAAATAGTCTTAGGAGAGTAGTATCGTCAATTATGTTGTTCGACGAACACCATAGGTGGAAAGTCATAACATGATTTCCGGGGTCTTCTGCTTGCTTCCCTTCGAACTTTGGAATGTCAGAAGGGAGCTTCATGGGGTTGGGAGGCCATGTAGGGTTGTGTGCAATGGGATCGTTTGTCAACTTAGTTAAATCTAGTAAATTTAACGAAGCTAAGAAAGGTGACTGAGAGTTTATAGCCATTGCAACTTGTGAAAAAACAGTGTTCTGGTTATGTATAGGGTTTTTCTATGACATACCCTACTGTGAGTTCACCTGACTTCTCGAATGGGTAGCACTCCTTTGTCCCCTAAGGGTTGTGGGAGGAGTGGTATGTGGTGACCCTGTGGGGGTGTTCATCGATGTGGCATTGGGTGACCGACGAGGGTTCCCAACTAATGATGCCCCAATAAAGGATGAACAAATAAGGGTGGTAGTGTTCTGTCTTTGATGCCTAAATGGTGAAAGACGTGGAACCCCTCCTGGTAATGGGGGGAGGTCCAAAAGGCGTCTAGATCAATGAGGTCTTGTTGGGTCCATTCTGGCGTCGTCTAGATATGGTCTTGGAAAATTTTGAGAGGATAGCGATTACAATCAAAGCAAAAATCCGATCGCATACATAAAACAAAGCAAAAATAAAAGATAAATTTTCCTTTTAGATTGATCCTTTGTGACCAGTCAATAAAAAAATATGGGTTTTGTTGTTTTTTCATATGATACTCAAATCCTAGAAGACCGAAATCGTACTCACATTCTCAAATGTAACCGAGCCTTGAGAAGATATCTTGCAAATGTTGGGGCAACGTCCCAAAAGAGCTGGCGATGCCTCCAGTCAACTAAAGAAAATCAACCAAGGTAAGGGTAGAGGATCCAGTGCTTGCCTGCACCATCACCTATATGGAAGGATGCCCTAATTTTGGTCGTTAGGTACTGTCATCCCACGTGAGTGTTCGAATCTTGGGCTTCTTGGTAATTCAACTACCAGTACCGAGTATACCGCAGGAACTGGGCCTAAGCTTAACCCCCTCTGAATCAGGTCTTTGTCGCTCTCAGGTTTTCTTTGCCGCACTCGAGTTTTCTTTGCCATGGGCGAATAGACGGATTTAAACATTCCCTAAATAATCAACTTCTTTGTTTCAATATGTAAACTGACCAAGGCAGCTTATTGGATGCCTATCCCCTTGGTCCCAACTTAAGCTATACATTCTCTTGTGGCCCCTGTGGGGAGAGTTTAATGTGTTTAGTTAAGTTAGTTTTAGGTGGCTTTGATTCACTTAAGGTATGAATGTGTGTGAGCAAGAGGTGAACAAGTGCATAGTTTGAACATGTAGATATGCAGTGATCCTTTTCAAAATCCCCTATTTAAACTAGGTTTGGTTGTTCCTTGCCCAAAAGTAAAACATGTGCGTATGTGGGCCGCTTACAATACTTCTTAGTTAATCTAATTGATCAATTATAGGGAGATGGTGAATTATCAGTAGAGAGTGTTCATATGCTTGCCTAGGATCACCCATGTGTGCAAAGGCAGCAAAGATTACTTGCTCTTCTAAAGATAATTCGATCTCGGTCTCAAATCCTAGTGCCAAAAATTAAACTAATATTAATGACTTTCAACTAGGAAAATGAAAAGAAAAATTTTGCTTATGGTGTGCGTTTGTGAAGCGACAGTAAGAATAGAACGAGGGCCCTAGCTCGTTGAAGCTTTGTGTGTGATAAAGTGAACAATCACAATGTTGTAAGATGTGGATATACGGTACACTATGTTTGGTTGTTCCTTTCACGAAATAAACAACGTGCGGATAATGGGCCGCCTACAACTTGTCATATTTAAACTATATGTTTGCACTATAGGGAGATTGTAAAGTATCAAGAGAGAGCGTTCATATGCATACCCAGGGTCACCGTTAGGTGCAAGGGAAGTAGAGATTACTTGCTTTCTTTTGGTATTTTAATCCTCGTCCCAAAATCCTAATGAAAAAAATTTAACTCGATTTAATGCAAGAATTTGAAAACTAACTAAAGATGTGTGGACTTGGGCCACTTACTCTTTGTTAATTAACCTATGTGTGTGATATCTACTATCAATAATCAACTTATTTAGATGACATGTGTGGATATGGGCCTCGTTTCTCGTCTCCTAATTAAACTAGGTGAGTATATCATAGTAAACTAAAAATTAGAATGATGCACTAGCTACACTAAAGTTAAGCTAACACACATGTCTACCAGTCAAGAAATATCAACACAGTGTAAAGCCAATTCAAATAGCACATACAAAAATAGAGTCATTAAAGCCAATTAGTTTTTTGAGATTTTTTTCAAATAAATAAAAATAAAAATGATTAATTACATCCAAAAAAAAGTTTTAATGTTTAATTATATATTAAAAAAATATTATATAACAGTTTGATATATATTTTGATTTTTAAATTATTACTCTACAAATTATTAATGTTAACTAATAATTTTAATTTTTAAAAAATAAAAATATTGTTATGGATAATAATAATGATGTTATTAATTTATTTTTTTACATAATTATTCATTTAAAATAAACACATGTTTAAAGGGGCCACAATTTTTTTAAGAAAGTAATGAGAATTTAGACATAATTTTATAAATATTGATGATTTTTTTTAGAAATCCAACTTACAACAATTTTTTTCCATATCATACGATTGGCCATTATGATAAAAAGAATTGATACCACCCAAATTTAATATTTCATGTTATTTATAAAATTAAAATTAAATATTATTAATATAAAGAAAAATGAAAACTTAGCCCAAATTTAAAAATGGATTCTCATTCTACGTTTATTGAGATGTCATGTGACAAACTTATAAATGTAAAGATTTGATCTGTAGTTTTGTTGATATGGATCGGAAATACAAACAATTTTTTCTCTGATTTTTTTTTTCACAAACTAAGAAGGTTTTCCAAACACATCACTTCGTGCAACATAAGTGTTTTGCCCCCAAATTTCCTATTCATTAAAATAAATAAGACAACAGATTAGCGAGAGTGCAAAGTGATTAACAAATTAGGTACTTGAGACTAATAAACTAATGGGGGCGAAAAGGGCAAATTATGAAAAACAGATCACGAAAATTATGAAAGATGCGAATTGTACTTGCTAAAAAATGAGACGTAGGAATGTAATTTTCTTCCCTCGTTTTGGATTCAGTTGCTGGTCTTCCTGGAATGCAATTCAATCAAATGAACTTAAGGTGATGCGAACTGTACCTGCTAAAAAACGAGACGTAAGAATGTAATTTTCTTCCCTCGTTTTGGATTCAGCTACAAGGCTTCCTGGAATGCAATCCAATCAAATGAATTTAGGGCGTCGGGAAGTATAGAACACTCTTTACCTCCAATTCCCTGCAAATTCCCTTCAATTCTCTGAAATCTTTGGAGAGACCCGCGAGCTTCTGGCAACTTCGGAGAGAGGGAGAGACCCACGAGCATCCATGGGCTTAAAACTTTGCAAATCTCTGGAGAGACTCACGAGCTTCTAGCAGCTGATGAATATGGAGAAGAGGAGAAGTTATAAGGTTATGACGCTGATAAAAACGAGAGAAAACAATATATTTTCCTGGAGATTTTTGGGCAAGTAAAGACAAGTATGGCATGGCATGGCATAGACATACTCATTAGTACTCTTAAGAGTATTAATAAGCCAATAACCCATGATTTATTGGTTTCCAAATATTTTAGCAGTGAAGTAAATCTCCTCCATCGAAATAGGCTCACCCACATCCTTGTCATGCAAGTGATGTCGTTGCCCATGGCCTCTCGAGCTTGGAAAAAACCTATCAAAGTAATTTATAGGCTCCATGTGGATATCCGATGTTTAAGAGATTTTCTCTCTTGATCAATCAATAATCTCCCAAATGGTACGAGTAAAATTATGGGAAAATTTGGTATCAATGTCCACACCCTGAATCCATATGGCACAGCAAGGAAGTCTATTTTGTACCTGGGGAAGATATGATTGTCTGTCGACATCTAGACCTTATCACCTGTTACTTTGCTTTCTCGTACCCATGAAAAAACACACAATATTATACTAATGAAAACAGGGGATGGATATAGATCCTATTTTTGGATCAAATGACAAAATCCGCCCAGAAGCATATTGTAAGTTGTCCAGCCAAAGTAGGAAAAACAAAAACCTTCTCCATTTCCAAATTAAAAGACTCTCATAATCAAATATAAAAAACCTCCGCTCGAGAGAGCCCAAACACAAAAGAGCCCAGATCAGAAAAAGATCTGAAGAAGAAGATCTAGAATACAATCGAACCAGATCGAATCAGAGTGTCTGAGGAGAACTCATGAAGGTGGATCGAACCAGGAGAGGCAGAGACTTCGCTTTTTGACAAAATATCAACCTCTCGTACCCATCTAACCACTACAAATCCCATACTAAAAAATCCAAATCCTAGTGTAACCAACGAATGTCTCAGTACATTAGCGACTCTTCATCGTCTCAAAACTTCAAATACGGAACCTTAGCGACTCGTCATCGTCTCACACCGCTGGTTTCTTCGGTGAAGTATTTTCTCCTCAGCTCCGCCTAGCTATGGATTGGGCTACTCCTCTCTACATTACGCTATATATCCATCTGCATAGTCTTCGTTGGAGCCATCATGATCAGCAGAGGATGGGGAGATCTCGCTCTAAGTATTTCCCAATGCTTAGAGCTTCTGCAAAGCGTTGCCTCCAGCTCTCATATATCACGTAAGGCCACTGAACGGTGAATTTTTACCACCGAAATCCATTGACGGAAAATGTTTTCGTTCCCTGAAAATGCATTACAATTTGGAGAAAGCCTTCAAATTGAATTTTTTTAGAGAATTGACATCTTTTGCCCTAAAAATGCCTTACAATTCTCCTAATGGCCCAGGAAAATTGATATTTTTTCACTAAAATGCGTTACAATTGGGATAATTGACATTTTTTCCCTGAAAATGCCTTACAATTTGGACAAAGCCTTCAAATTAAATTATTTCAGAGAATTGACATTTTTTTTCCTTGACTTGGAGGTTTTTGGGAAATCTCTTCTGATCAAATCTCTTTGGAGGTGTCTGCACTCGAGAGGTATTTGGCATGACATTGTGAAGCAGAAATATCTAGGGGGGCTTCACTGGAAGATTTGGTTATCACCGGTTGGTCTTTGGAACGGTACAGTTCCTCCATTTGGAAAGGCTTTAGGAAAATTTGGCCTCTGTTCAAAGAGAACCTGTTTTGGCATTTCGGAAAGGGCTCAAATATTCTTATCGGATGTAGCAAAATGCAGGGATTTGATAGCCTTTTCATTTTTCCAAATGCCCTTATCTTCTGTTTAAATCAAAAGGGGTTTTTCTTTCTATAGCAAATCATCAAAGGATGGGAAGATGGGTTACCAATTTGGAAAAATTCTAATGAGATGGGGTTGGATCGGAGGTGGGGTGATATTTGGTACAAATATACCAGGATGCTTAGAATGCTTGGTTTGTGCTCAAACAACCGGAGTGATAAACTCATTTGGAAGGGATCAAATTATAAGGAAGGGCCGAAGGTTAAGCAAATTTATGAAGTTTTGACAATGGATAAACCCATCGTGGACTCGGATTGCTGGTTTAAAGACTTTTGGAAGTCTGGTGCATAGGTAAAAATGATCATATTTATGTGGCTTGTCTGGAAAGAAAAAAACCTCACTTGGACTAATCTTCAAAAGCGTGGATGGCAAGGGCCGGGCAGGTGTTATCTCTATGGAAACGGCGAGGAGGATAATTTTCATTTGTTTTACTCATGGCCTTTTGCTTGTGAAACTTTGTCTATTTTATGCTACAACTTGCAGGTACAAGTTCCATACTTCAGATCAACGGAGGACTGTTTAAAGTGGTGGCTTAATAGAGGGAAGATGTGTAGGGTTTTTCCTATCCTGTTTCACTGGTATATATGGTGTGGTCGGAACAAATTTCTATTCAAAGATTGCCCTGTTTATCCTGGAAAAGTGGCATTTCAGATCTATAGTGTCTAGGACAGCCAAAAGATTGGTATGAAGCCTGTTAAATATCTTTCCTGTAGATTTCATCCTCATGAGTTTCAGTATCCTGTGGGTTTTTTTGATGGGGCCTCTCAGCAGGCAAACTGTGGATGTGGGGCGTGGCTTTTATTATCTCCAGAGTGTCATTATAAGCTGAGCTGGAATGGGGGAAGAGGCACCAACATGAAGGCAAAATGTTTGGCTCTCTGGGGCCTTTTATGGTTTGCTAGCCATCTTTATCTGGACAAGATTTGGGTTGTGGGGGATTCAAAAGTTCTTATAGACCACATGAATTAGAGAGCTTCAATTAACCTGGGACTGATTGCGCACTGGCTAGATCGTATCTACATCCTTAGAGATTCCTTCTCTTCCATTTCTTTTCATCACATATATAGAGAGAAGAATGTTGTTGCTGATCGCCTATCAAAAAAAGGATTAGAGATTGGATTTGGAGTTCTGCACTATCAGCTATCCAACTCGGATGGGGGTGGGGCTATTGGGGCTGCTCCTTTTTTCTGATCCTGATGGTTTTCTCTGATTGTTGGTCATCTCTTTTTTATGTATGCTTTAATGTTATATTCAGTCGGTGATCTTACTATGATAGGTTTGACGGCATTTTAGAGTTTTTTTTTCGCTGCTTTTGTCAGCATTTTTGGATGTAAACTTGACTATAGTTTCTGGACTATTGACGTTATGCTCTTGCATATTTCAAAGGTTGGCCTGCTTCTAGGTACAATACTTTGTAATATTTGGGGACTTTTACTTGTGCTGTTCCTGGTACTTTATATAAACCATGGTTTTTTTCATGTTGAAAAAAAATTCTCCGAATTGCCATGGAAAATTGACATTTTTCACTGAAAATGCCTTACAATTTGGAGAATTGACATCTTTTTCCTGAAAAGGCCTTAATATTAAGTGGAGGAGAATTGACATCCTTTTCCTTAAAATGCCTTAAAATTAAGTGGAGAAAGCCTTCAAATTGAATTGCTTGGAAGAATTGATATATTTTCTCCGAATTAAGTCCAAAAATTGACATTTTTCACTGAAAATGCCTTAAAATTGTAGAATTGACAACTTTTTCCTGAAAACCCCTTAAACTTCACTGGGGCGTAGACAATTTTTCACTGAAAATGCCTTACAATTTGGACGAGAATTGACATCGCTTCCAAGAAAAAGCCTTAAAAAATTGGTAGATCGATATCTTTGGCATGGTTAACTGACGCAACAAAATAGCTTGGACTATAGGTTTTTTTGCTGGAATCTAGTAAAAAAAATTCAAAAAATCCAAAAAATGAAATAGTTAGAATGTTTAAATTGTTTTGTTGATCATGAAAATGGATTCAACACCATCAAAAACCTCTAAACACCTAAACTGTTGAAATTTAACAATTGCCAAATTTTTACAAAATTCTATATGAAATTTTCAATTTCTTACTAAAATTTCCAAGTTTTTAAAACTACCAGATATCTTTTCCTGAAAAAGCCTTAAACATTTGGAAGAGTGACATTTTTCACTGAATATGCCTTAGAATTTGGATGATTGACATCTATTCTTTGAAAATGCCTTAGAGGTATTCCAATTTCTTTGGAAAATTGACTTTTTTCACTAAAAATGCCTTACAATTTGGATAATGACATTTTTATCAATATCTTTTTTTTTTAAAATCTCTTAAAGGGTACTATACAGTACCGCCTTTTTCTTCAGCTTCTGAAATTCTTCAACTATCTCATGCCACTAATGGAACTCAAGACCTCCGGTTTAAGGCTATATGGGCCAACCAAGAAACCAACTTGAACAGTGACATTTTAATCAGTATCTTAATGACAAATTTTCACTGAACTTGGAAAATTAGTAACTCTGCCCTGAAAAAGCCTTAAAATTCGATGTCCTGTAGACAATTGATATATTTTTCTTGAAGAAGCCTTAAAATTTAGTGTCGTGGAGACAATTTTCCACTGAATTTCCAGAATTGATATCTGTTCCCTGAAAAAAAAACTAATTTTTTTGGAAAAATTACATCTTTTCCCTGAAAAAAAACCATAAAATTAAATGTCATGTAGTAGAAGATATTTCACTAAAATTAGATGTCAGAAGATATTTCGCTAAATTTGAAGCATTTATATCTGTTCAATGGAAAAACCTTAAAAATTTGGAAAAATGACATATTTTCCATGGAAAAACCTCAAAATTCAGGACAATTTTTCAATGAATTTGAACAACTGATATCGGTTCCTTGAAGAAAAACAAAAAAAGAAACCTTTAAATTTTCACGGTTCACGGACACAATTTTTCAATGACTTTGAACGACTGATATCGGTTCCATGAAGAAAAACAAAAAAAGAAACCCTTAAATTTTCACGGTTCGGTTCACGGACAAAATGATTGGGGTACTGTACAGTACCGCCTCTTTCTTCTACTCTGATTCCGGTCGTGCCCCAGATCGAGAACTCGCGACTTCTGATATAATCGCCATTTCGACAACCAAGAAGTTAGCAAGGACTGCAGCAATTCGTATTTAGTTTTTTTAGCTCTATATATAAGTTTTAAATTCCATGGATATAATTTATATATTTCTTCTTATGTTTCTTGCTCATTAAGCTATCTAAAATTCCCTATTTTGATTTGACGGCTATTTAAATGCTCTATGCCCCTAGATATTTAGAAAGGACTTTTTTCAAACGTTCACTATAATTCCAATTTAATATTTTAAAATCAATTTATCATAACCATAAAAAAAAACTAAAATATTATTTGAATTTTTTTTCTAGTTGGCTTGTCTATTACTTTTTAAATAAGATTTCTAATGTTTAATATTAATAAAATTGAAAGGACTTTATTGTTCATGTTTCAAATTTTCACAATTTTTTTTTTTTTTTTTTTTTGATGAATTCACCGCTCAATTTTAACAATTTCATAGTATTTCAAGCTAATGTGACATAAGTATGTCCAAAAGAGATATAATCGAGACAATAAGTGCTAGCACTAGAGAATACTACATGGTAACATAATGAATTTTATGTGGTATGTTAATGAACATTTTGCATTGAAAATTGCCAAAATTATTATTCTTTTAATTTGAATAGAACTTTATTGGGCTTCAAAATATTTTAGGTCCATTGAAGTAAACAAATTCTACCCTCAATGTGTTATCAATATGAATAAGTTCTTACCTAGTCCTAACACTAGAATTAATTGCTCTTTACACTATTTTAGGCTTGGGAGGACATGTGAAATAGAGCCCTTGTGTTCTCAAAACAAATGATCCTTGTAATCTTAGATGGTGTTCCTAATGGCTATGTTGATATGTTGGTTCAATTATTCACTTATGATCCAATTCGACTGCGCCCGAAAGATGAACCTCTTCATATGCTTTATAATCGCATGACACTTGAGAGGATTTGGGAAACCAAACACAATATTTCCAATCCATACACGTACCATCCCTTTGCCAATAGCAATGTTGTCCCCTAGGTTGAGTCGAGGTAACATATATGTCCATAATTCTTGAGAACAAAACCTAAAAACTAACTCTAGGTCGCAAAAGCTATACATGAATACACCAACATCTTAAGCACGTGAGACATGGAGAATCTATTGAATGAATTTAGCTTTCATTATCAAGATTCGTTCAATTTCCATTATTGAGGAGAGAATGGGAAACATTATGCAGAAAAGTACTAGGATGGCATGTGCAAGGAATTGAATTTGCTTTGTCTTCATTGCCAATACAAGGATGAAAACAAGGAGACATTTTTTTCAATCAAGGGATATGAATTATTGTTCAACATAACCGATGAACTCCTTAATTTATGTCATATAAAGCTTTATCAAATAATTTGGTTGATAATTATTTGCAACATTTAGATGTGTCTCTTATTAAGAACCACATTTATGTATCCAAAGTAAATAGAGTTTTTCTCATGGTGATTGCCCTGGAACACTAGGCAAAACATCCTAGAAATGGGGTTCCCGGCTTGCTCACTAGATGGCGTGACTGGATACCAGCGTCGTAGGGCTTCTAAGTCAGGGCAAGTGGTGACCATATGATTGGGCGTTTTACACAACACACATGTTGGTCTTGTCCACAGAGAACAGTTGGGGGTAACTAAGGGTTCCCCGATTGGTCGTTTTTCAGCTGACAAAAAGAGGATGGATCTACTCATCACATCTTCCTGAGTTGTCGAGCTGTTCATGGATTTGTTGTCCAAGCCATATTCTTCAGAGAGGTGAACTATGGTCGATCGCATACAAGCTAGCACTGCACGTAATCTAGGGACATAGTGAGCATCCAAGACTTCAATGTCTATAAGGACCGTCTTGCCGGCTAAGCAAACCAGGACGTTTTGGTAGAGACCGACGAGAGCTAAAGGGTGTCCATCATATGCTCTAAGCATGATGTATGATGGCTTTAGTTCAGGAGACCCTAACTTCTGCCAAACGTTCTTTGACATGATGCATGTGGATGCACCCTCATCAATTATACATCAATGGGTGGTGATGTTTTGAACTGACACTGGTATCTGAAAGGCGACCATTGAAAGAAGCCTAGGGGTGGATTTCTCTAAATCGAAAGCTACTAGGCGTGAATCAGCGGGATCGATGGCACCTAACGCAGAAAGTAAGGCTTTCCTTTGCTTTGGGCATGATTGTAATACCTCCAAAGCTGACATGGCAGTGGGAGATTGAGCTAGATCATCCATAATGCTATAGTTATGGGCTGCTTTGGAATGGTTTCCTGCTCACCTAGTTGGTCCCTCAGCCATTTTTGGAAAAGGTTCAATAGGCATCTTTGATATGGTCAAAGGTGTTGTTGTTGCACTTGTACTAGCCCCTGATGAGTTGGTGTCTAGTGGGGTATCGTAATTTCAGTTTCGTGTCTGAAAAAACATTTATTTGCCAGTCATGTAGATTTCATGGTTATTCTTTTCGGAATCGTCGGGATTTTGTTGCTGAGTGCTAACTGTCCCTTGATGGGGGAAAGGCTCCTGCATAACTGCTTTTTGTTGGGAGGATCCCCCTTGTCCCTGGTTACCTTGAAGCTTCTTTAGCTCAGGGAGGTTGGGACAGTGATGAGTGTAATGGCCGTACTCACCACAGATTGAACAAGAGTGGTTTGTCCGAATATTTTACCTCTTGTTCTGCCTTTGGGGGTTACTTGGTTCCTAGTTTTGATTTCGGTTGGATTTTCCTCCGGCCTAAGATTGCGAAAGGCGTTCTTGATTGTTGCCCCCCTGTCCAGGATTTCATTTAGGCTTGTTTTATCCTTTTTTTTCGCCGTGTTGGGAGGATAATTTGGATTCTCTTGATTGTATGGTTGGCGCGGTTGAGCTTAGGAAGGTTTCACAAAGTTTACCTATGCATTATTCTGCATATGTGGGTTTTGTGCTAGGGACTCGGCATATTGCGGTCCTTGTCCCTGGTTTATAAATGGCTGTTGGGGGGAAGCTCTTCCGTCAGCATGTCTAACTGCATATTGAGTCCCCTCAGCCAAAGGATACGGACCTCCCTGCTGATGGAGATACGATGACGCCCTATTAGTCATGTTTTGTGAAGGTGCATAATGACTTTGATAGCCAGGTTGCGATATGTCTTGGGTAGAATCATATGCATAATCGGGGTATGGAACGCTACTAGTTAGGTGATTTTGGGTCAATGACCCAATCAAACCATCTACGGAGTTCAACGTGCCTGGAAATTCTTTGTAAGTTTGCAGACGCGGGGCGTTATGCAGGATATTGTAAATATATCCTGACTACGTATAGATCAGCTCGAGTTGTTGCACCTTACTGATGGTGTCCTCTTTGGATATGAGCTTTTGTTGTGCCACATCCTTCGAAATCTCTGCGGTGAGAGTTTTCAGGAACAACTATAACAGAACTCGATCATCGAGTTTGGCTTTGCACAAACTACGACGCCACCGCCATTTGTGCAGATGGTCCGAAATATGGACTACGGGTGTTTGCCTAAAGTGGGTCAGTAATTCCATTCCAGAATCGTGGTGGATGGGTAACTAAAAATAGGTCAGGGATGCAGTAGCAAGGGCGCTAGAGGTTCCATGTGTAGCAGATGGTTGCTCCACATAACATTTCGCGGCTATTCTGGTTAGGGTACGTTGAATTAGTCTTAGTCAAATAATATCGTCAACGATGTTGTTCGACGAACACCACAGGTGGAAAGTCATAACATGATTTCCAGGGTCTTCCGCTTACTTCCCTTCAAACTTTGGCATGTCCGAAGGGAGCTTCGTAGGCATGGGAGGCCATGTAGGGTTGTGTGCAATGGGATCATTTTTCAACTTAGTTAAATCTAGTAAATTTAACGAAGCTAAGAAAGGTGACTGAGAGTTTGTAGCCATTGCAACTTGTGAAAACACAGAGTTCTGGTTAGGTATAGGGTTTTTCTGTGACGTGCCATATTATGAGTTCACCTGACTTCCCGAATGGGTAGCACTCCTTTGTCCCCTAAGGGTTGTGGGAGGAGTGGTATGCGGTGACCCTATGGGGGTGTTCACCAGTGTGGCATTGGGTGACCGACGAGGGTTCCCAACTAATGATGCCCCAATAAAGGATGAACGAATAAGAGTGGCGGTGTTCTGTCTTTGAAGCCTAAATGGAAAAAGACCTGGAACCCCTCCTGGTAATGGGGGGAGGTACAAAAGGTGTCTAGATCAACAAGGTCCCGTTCGGTCCGTTCTGGCGTTGTCTAGGTATGGTTTTGGAAAAATTTGAGAGGATAGAGATTACAATCAAAGCAAAAATCTGATCGCATACATAAAACAAAGCGAAAATAAAAGATAATTTTTCCTTTTAGATTAATCCTATGTGACCAGTCAATAAAAAATATGTTTTTTTGTTGTTTTTTGTATGATACTCAAATCCTAGAAGACCTAAATCGTCCTCACACACTCAAATGTAACTGAGCCTTGAGAAGATATCTTGTGAATGCTGGGGCAACGTCCCGAAAGTGCTGGCAACGCCTCTAGTCAATTGAAGAAAATCAACCAAGGCAAGGGTAGAGGATTTAGTGCTTGCCTGCACCATCACCTATATGGAAGGATGCCCTAATTTTGGTCGCTAGGTACTGTCGTCTCACGTGAGCGTTCGAGTCTTGGGCTTCTTGGTAATTCAACTACCAGTGCCGAGTATTAGATGGGTCAGGTAGCCCTGAATAATACCGCAGGCATTGGGCCTAAACCTAACCCCCTCTGAAACGGGTCTCTGCCGCGCTCAGGTTTTCTTTGCCGTGGGTGGATAGACGGATTTAAAAATACCCTAAACAGTCAACTTCTATGTTTCAAGATATAAACTGACCAAGGCAGCTTATTAGATGCCTACCCCCTTGGTCCCAACTTAAGCTATAAATTCTCTTGTGGCCCCTGTGGGGAGAGTTTAATACATTTAGTTAAGTTAGTTTTAGGTGGCTTTGATTCACTTAAGGTGTGAATGTGTGTGAAAAAGAGGTGAACAAGCGCATAGTTTGAACATGTGGATATACGGTGATCCTTTTCAAAATCCCCTATTTAAACTAGGTTTGGTTGTTCCTTGCCCAAAAGTAAAACATGTGCGGATGTGGGCCGCTTACAATGCTTCCTAGTTAATCTAATTGATCAACTATAGGGAGATGGTGAATTATCAGTAGAGAGTGTTCATATGCTTGCCGAGGATCACCCATGGGTGCAAAGGCAACATAGATTACTTGCTCTTCTAAAGATAATTCGATTTCGGTCCCCAATCCTAGTGCTAAAAATTTAATTGATATTAATGACTTTCAACTAGGAAAATGAAAAGAAAAAATTTGCTTATGGTGTGCCTTTGTGAAGCGACAGTAAGAATAGGACGAGGGCCCTAGCTTGTTGAAGCTTTGTGTGTGAAATAAAGTGAACAATCACAATGTTGTAAGATGCGGATATATGATGAACAATCACAATGTTGTAAGATGTGGATATACGGTACACTATGTTTGGTTTTTCTTTTCACGAAATAAACAATGTGCGGATAATGGGCCGTTTACAACTTGTCCTATTTAAACTAAATGTTTGCACTATAGGGATATTGTAAAGTATCAAGAGAGAGCGTTCATATGCATACCCAGGGTCATCGTTAGGTGCAAGGGCGACAAAGATTACTTGCTTTCTTTTGGTATTTTAATCCTGGTCCTGAAATCCCAATGAAAAAATTAAAACTCGATTTAATGCAAGAATTTGAAAACTAACTAAAGATGTGTGGACTTGGGCCACTTACTCTTTGTTAATTAACCTATGTATGTGATATCTACTATCAATAATCAACTTATTTAGATGACATGTGTGGATATGGGCCACGTTTCTTGTCTCCTAATTAAATTAGGTGTGTATATCATAGTAAACTAAAAATTAGAATGATGCACTAGCTACACTAAAGTTAAGCTAACACACATGTCTACCAATCAAGAAATATTAACACAGTGTAAAGCCAATTCAAAAAGCACATACAAAAATAGTCATTAAAGCCAATTAGTTTTTCGAAATTTTTTTCAAATAAATAAAAATAAGAATGATTAATTACATCAAAAAAATAAGTTTTAATGTTTAATTATATTTGAAAAAAATATTATATAACAGTTTGATATATGTTTTGATTTTAATTTTAAAATTAAATTATTACTATACAAATATTTAATGTTAACTAATCATTCTAATTCTTTTAAAATAACATATTTAATACTAACTAATAATTCTAATTCTTTTAAAATAAAAATGATGTTATTGATAATAATAATGATGTTATTAATTTTTTTTTTGCGTAATTATTCATTTAAAATAAACACCTGTAAAAGGGCCACAATTTTTTTAAGAAAGTAATGGAAATTCGGACATAATTTTATAAATATTGACAATTTTTTTTTGGAAATCCAAATTACAACAATTTTTTTCCATATCATACATTGGCCATTATTATAAAAATAATTGATACCACCCATATTTAATATTTGATGTTATTTATAAAATTAAAATTAAATATTATTAATATAATGAAAAATGAAAACTTAGACCGAATTTAAAAATGGGTTCTCATTTTACGTTTATTGAGATGTCATGTGACAAACTTATAAACGTAAAAAATTGATCTCTAGTTTTGTTGATATGAATCGGAAATACAAACAATTTTTTCTCTGATTTTTTTTTCACAAACTAGAAAGGTTTTCCAAAGACATCTCTTCGTGCAACAAAAAGTGTTTTGACCCCAAATTTCCTATTCATTAAAATAAATAAGACAACGGTAATCAACAAATTAGGTAGTTGAGACTAATAAACTAATGGGGGCGAAAATGGAAAATTATGAAAAACAGATCACAAAAATTATGAAAGATGCGAATTGTACTTGCTAAAAAAACGAAACGTAGGAATGTAATTTTTTTCCCTCATTTTGGATTCAGGTGCGGGTCTTCTTGGAACACAATTCAATCAAATGAATTTAAGGTGATGCGAACTGTACCTGCTAAACGAGACGTAGGAATGTAATTTTCTTCCCTCGTTTTGGATTCAGCTGCGGGTCTTCCTGGAACGCAATCCAATCAAATGAATTTAAGGTGTCCGGAAGTATAGAACACTCTTTACTTACAAATTCCCTCCAATTCTCTGAAATCTCTGGAGAGACTTGAGAGACCTGCAAGCTTCTGGCAACTTCGGATAAAGGGAGAGACCAGCGAGCATCGTTGGACTTAAAACTCTGCAAATTTTTTGGAGTAGAAATAAAAAATTAGAGTTTCATTGTCTCTGAAATCTCTGGAGAGACCCGCGAACTTTTGGCAGCTAATGAATATGGAGAAGAGGAAAAGTTATGAGGTTATGAAGTTGATAAAAACGCGGGAAAACAATATATTTTTCAGGAAATTTTCGGGCAAGTAAAAACATGTATGACATGGCATGGCATAAACATACTTATTAGTACCCTTAAGAATATTAATGAGCAAATAACCCAGGATTTATTGGTTGCCAAATATTTTAGCATTGAAGTAAATCTCCTCCATCGAAATAGGCTCAACCACATCCTTGTCATCATTCCCGGTGAACATGCGAGGGTAATTATGAATAAAATCCAATTGATGTCGATGTCGATGTCCATGGCCTCTCGAGCCTGAAAAAAAAACTGTCAAAGTAATTTATAGGCTCCATGTGGATATCCGATGTTTAAGAAATTTTCTCTCTCGATCAATCAATAATCTCCCAAATGGTACGAGTAAAATTTATGGGAAAATTTGGTATTAATGTCCACACCCTGAATCCATATGGCGCAGCAAGGAAGATATGATTGTCCATCGACATCTAGACTGGGCCTTGAAGCCACCTTATTATCTGTTACTTTGCTTTCTCGTACCCATGAAAATACACACAATCTTATATTAATGAAAACAGGGGATGGTTACAGATCCTACTTTTGGATCAAATGACAAAATCTGCCCAGAAGGATACTGTAAGTTGTCCACCCAAAGCAGGAAAAACAAAAACCTTCTCCATTGCCAAATTAAGAGACTCTCATAATCAAATATCAAAAAACCTCCGCTTGAGAGAGCCCAAAGCCAAAAGAGCCCAGATCAGAAAAAGATCTGAAGAAGATCTAGAATGCAATCGAACCAGAGTGTCCGAGGAGAACTTGTGAAAGTGAAGAGGCAGAGACTTCGCTTTTTAACAAAATATCAACCTCTCGTACCCATCTAACCACTACAAATCCCATACTGAAAAATCCAAATCCTAGTGTAACCAACGAATGTCTCCGCTGGTTTCTTCGGTGAAGTATTTTCACCTCAGCTCCGCCTAGCTATGGATTGGGCTACTCCTCTCTGCCTTACGCTATATATCCATCTGCATAGTCTTCGTTGGAGCCATCATGATCAGCAGAGGATGGGGAGATCTCGCTCTAACTATTTCCCAATGCTTGGAGCTTCTGAATTTTTACCACGGACATCCATTGACGGAAAATGTTTTCATTCCTTGAAAATGCATTACAATTTGGGGAAAGCCTTCAAATTAAAATTTTTCAGAGAATTGACATCTTTTGCCCTGAAAATGCCTTACAATTCTCCTCGTGGCCCAGGAAAATTGACATTTTTTCACTGAAATGCGTTACAATTGGGATAATTGACATCTTTTCCCTGAAATTGCCTTACAATTTTCAATGCCTTCAAATTAAATTATTTCAGAGAATGGAAAATTGACAATTTTCACTGAAAATGCCTTACAATTTGGAGAGTTGACAACTTTTTCCTGAAAAGGCCTTAAAATTAAGTAGAGAAAACCTTCAAATTGAATTGCTGGGAAGAATTGATATATTTTCCCTGGAAAATGCCTTACCATTCTCCGAATTAAGTCCAAAAATTGACATTTTTTCACTGAAAATGCCAAGAATTGACAACTCTTTCCTGAAAACCCCTTAAACTAAACTTCAGTGTGGCGTAGACAAATTTTCACTGAAAATGCCTTACAATTTGGATGAGAATTGACATCGCTTCCAAGCAAAAGCCTTAAAAAATTTGGTAGATTGATATCTTTGGCATTGTTTATTGATGCAATAAAATAGCCTGGACACTAGTTTTTTTTTTTTTGGCTGGAATTTAGTAAAAATAAATAAAAAATCTAAAAAATCAAATAGTTGGAATGTTTAAATTGTTTTGTTGATCATGGAAATGGATTCAGTAACATCAAAAATATTTAACAAATGTAATCCAAATTTTCAAAAAATTCTATAAGAAAATTTTCAAATTCTTACCAAAATTTCTAAATTATTTTGTAAGTTTTTAAAACTACTAGTTATCTTTTCCCTGAAAAAACCTTAAATATTTAGAAGAGTGATATTTTTTAACCTAAAAAGGCTTTAAAAATTCAATGTCGTGTAGAAAACATGGAAAATTGACATTTTTCACTGAAAATGCCTTAGAATTTGGATGATTGACATCTATTCTTTGAAAATGCCTTACAAGTATCCAAATTTCTTCAGAAAATTGACATTTTTCACTAAAAGTGCCTTACAATTTGGAGAATGACATTTTTATCAGTATCTTGATGACAAATTTTCACTGAACTTGGAAAATTAGTAACTCTGCCCTGAAAAAAGCCTTAAAATTCAATGTCCTGTAGACAATTGATATATTTTTCTTGAAGAAGCCTTAAAATTTAGTGTCGTGGAGACAATTTTCCACTGAATTTGCAGAATTGATATCTATTCCCTGAAAAAACCTAATTTTTTTGGAAAAATGACATCTTTTCCCTGAAAAAAACCATAAAATTAGATGTCATGTAGAAGATATTTCACTAAATTTGAAGCATTTATATATGTTCAATGAAAAAACTTTGAAAATTTGGAAAAATGACATATTTTCCATGGAAAAACCTCAAAATTCAGTGTCGTCTAGTAGACATTTTTTCAATGAATTTGAACAACTGATATCGGTTCCTTGAAGAAAAACAAAAAAAGAAACCTTTAAATTTTCACGGTTCACGGACACAATTTTTCAATGAATTTGAACAACTGATATCGGTTCCATGAAGAATAACCACGGTTCACGGACACAATTTTTCAATGAATTTGAACCACTGATATCGGTTCCATGAAGAATAACCACGGTTCACGGACACAATTTTTCAATGAATTTGAACCACTGATATCGGTTCCATGAAGAATAACCAAAAAAAACCTTTAAATTTTCACGCTTCACGGACAAAATGATTGGGAAATGATTGGGTACTGTACAGTACCGCCTCCTTTTCTTCCTTCACCTCTCGTGCCTCAGATCGAACTCGCGACCTCTGATTTAACCGCCATTTCTACAACCAAGAAGTTAGCGAGGACCGGGCACTTTATGTTTTGTATTTCTAACTCTATATACAAGTTTTAAATTCCATCGATATTTTTTTATATATTTCTTCTTATGTTTCCTGCTCATTAAGCTAATTAAAATTCCCTATTTTGATTTGACGGCTAGTTAAATGCTCTATGCCCCTAGATGTTTAGAAAGGATTTTTTTCAAACGTTCACCATAATTCCAAATTAATATTTTAAAATCAATTTATCATAGCCATAAAAATAAAAACTAAAATATTATTTCATTTTTTTTTCTAGTTCGCTTGTCTATTACTTTTTAAATAAGATTTTTAATGTTTAATATTAATAAAATTTAAGGGACTTTATTGTTCATGTTTCAAAGTTTCACAAACCTTTTTGATAGATTCACTTCTTTATTTTAACAATTTCATAATATTTCAAGTTAATGTGACATAAATATGTCCAAAAAAATATATAATCGAGATAATAAGTGGTAGGACTAGAGAATACCACATGGTAACATAATGAATTTTGTGTGGTATGTTAATGAACATTTTGCATTGAAAATTGTCAAAATTATTATTCTTTTAATTTGAATGGAACTTTATTGAGCTTCATAATATTTTAGGTCCATTGTTCCTAACAAATTCTACCCTCAATGTGTTATCAATATGAATAAGTTCTTACCTAGTCCCAACACTAGAATTAATTGCACTTTACACTATTTTAGGCTTGGGAGGACATGTGAAATAGAGCCCTTGTGTTCTCAAAACAAATGATCCTTGTATTCTCAGATGGTGTTCCTAATGGCTATGTTGATATGTTGGTTTAAGGATTCACTTATGATCCAATTCGACTGCCTCTGAAAGATGAACCTCTTCATATGCTTTATAATCGCATGACACTTGAGAGGATTTGGGAAACCAAACACAATATTTCCAATCCATACACCTACAAGCCCTTCGCCAATAGCAATGTTGTCCCCTAGGTTGAGTCGTGGTAACATATATGTCCATAATTCTTGAGAACATAACCAAAAAACTAACTTTAGGTCTTAAAGCTATACCTGAATACACCAACATCTTAAGCACGTGAGACATGGACAATCTCTTGAATGAATTTAGCTTTCATTATCAAGATTCGTTCAATTTCCATTATTGAGGAGAGAATGGGAAACATTATGCAGAAAAGTACTAGGATGGCATGTGCAAGGAATTGAATTTGCTTTGTCTTCATTGCCAATACAAAGATGAAAACAAGGAGACATTTTTTTCAATCAAGGGATATGAATTATTGTTCAACATAATCGATGAACTCTTTAATTTATGTCATATAAAGCTTTATCAAAGAAGTTGGTTGATAATGATTTGAAACATTTAGATGTGTCTCTTATTAAGAACCACATTTATGTATCCAAAGTAAATAGAGTTTTATGAAAAAGAATGAGTTATATATGCATCATTGCTAAGGAAGTTGGGATCCATGGTATATATATTTCCAACGAGGCCAATTTCCATTCACTGCATTATGTATTTTCAATTAGCCAATAAATAAAAAATGAGTAATTTATTATTATGATCAAGTAATTTGTATTCCTGCTTTCATAATGACTACAAACAAAACTAGAATACCTTTCAACTGAGAATAATGTTGTCTGCTCACACATCTCTTCTAAATGTTTCAAGAAAGTTGTTTGTATACACATTTACGAAGAGGTACAAGATGAATGCGTAAAGTCGCAAAGATAAAAAAGAGTGTTAATATCACATAAAATAAATTATTTGTCACACCAACGTCATTAATATTTAATTAAAACACTCTAGGGACCTAGAAAAGTTACCTTGATTAATTTATGTTAAAAAATGTAGCAAGAAAGGCTCAACTTGACTTTAGCCTTAGTCAAATTGAGTAAATTGAATTTCCACATCAACAAGACAACTTGGAGGCAGGTAACTAGTGTGACATGGATTTTGTCACTTAGTTAGCTCAATAAATTCGAGTTAGAGGGCTTGGAGTTCAGTTATGCATGTGTGATTACTAAATTTTAGCAATCCAGTTCAGTTATTTTCAGTTGTATTCAGTTAACTAGCCTCTAACCAGGGAAAATTTTAAGTATGGAAGTTTATCTTAAAGTTTAGAAACCTTGGCAAATCTTACTAGTCCCCAATATGTAAATTGAAAAAAAATTGATATTATTTTTGTGAAAATATTTAGGTTTCTAATTATTTTATATTAGTATATATAATTTTTTGGCTATTTTTAAGGTAAAATCATTTTATACTATAAATTTTGGGCGAATCCATTTTCAAAAAAATGGAAATTGACGAATCTTTCTGTTTGAAAAAACATGGAAAATTAGCCCATCTACAAATATTAGCCCCCAAAATTTTTCCTGCCTCTAACTATTGATAGATTCAGTTGAAGGTTAGTTGTGCAGTGGGACAACAGTCTAGCTCTGTTAGTTAACTGATCAATCAACCCAAAATAGCTAATACATGCATGGAATTTGAATTCCTCAATTGAAGTGGAGATGACAAGTCAGTCCAACATGAGTTGTATAGTAGTTGAGTGTATAGTTGTTGCATGAGGTCAGGAGATCAATCCTTGGAATTTTTTTTAAGCAAATAAGAGGAAATTCCTATCTTTTAGGAGCTAATTTCCTCAAGGATTGCACAAGGAAATAGAAGGCTAGATGAGAAAATAATTGGCTAAGTGTTGGCCATATTTTCTCATTCATCAGAGAGAACAATTATTATTTTGCAGGTTGTGCTCATAGTTGGAGCAATCAATTGTAATAGTTTCTCTATTCAACTGATTAATGAAAACAATATTTAGGGGTTTTTCCTAGTTGGATTCCCTAGAAATCACTATGTATTTATGATTTTAATTATTGCATGTCATTCTAAATTGTGATTTCCATTTCGCAGATCAGTAGAGTAGAATTGTGTCTCTTGTTTTTAGGTTGAAATCTTGAGCAGTTGCAATTTATATCAAATTTCTACATGGTATCAGAGCCCTGAAATCACATTAGAAACAATATTTCAAACTTGTCTCTCAAGAATTTTGAAGTAGCAGCTTCAGTGCATCATTTTTTCTTCAAGATCGAGAGAATGTCTTTCAACGGGCTAGGATTGGAGTGTGCTCTAGAGGGTAGCTTGAATTTCATATCCTGGAAGGATCGAATGGAAGTAGTGCCTGGTGAAAATGGTGTGTTAGAATATGTGAAAATTAACATTGAAAAACCTCCATAGTCAGATACACAGTAGTTAACCTAGTGGAAGAAGGATGTTACAAAGGCAAGGAGAATTATTTTGGAAGCTATGAGAGGCCATGTGGTCTCAAATATCCATGGAAAAGAGACACCATTTTCTATGTGGAAAATAATCACTGAGCTATTCGAAAATAGTAGTGACCATAGAAAATTGGACCTGAAAGACAAAATTTGAAACATCACGACGCAGAAAAATGGCACTATTCCGCAGTATCTCACCAGGATTACACAAGTTCGATATAGGCTTGGAGGGGTTGGGGTGAATGTAGTAGAAGATGACCTGGTGAGCCTAGCTCTTAGGTCCCTATAATACTAGTATAACCCCTTATTGTTATTGTTAGTGTGATCCCCTTATTGTTATTGTTGTTCTCGTGTAGTCCCCATATTGTTATTTTTGTGCCCCATACATGCCCACTATTGTTATTACATTATTAATGTTATGTAGACTCTGATTATATTGGGACCCCTTAGACTCCTATATATAGAAAGTAGGTTTTTTCAATTGTATCATCCAATCATTTTTCATTTATGTAATGTAAAGGAGGTTTCTCCCTCGAAGAGTCTGATTTCTAAGTCATGGATCTATCTTTTCTTCTATTTTGTGAGCTAGTTTCATAACATTTGGTATCAGAGCTTGGAATTTTAGGGTTTCGCTTCTTCAAACTGGTCATCTTGGAATTTTCACTATAAATTTTTTTCTACGAGGCTTCAGAAGCTTCATTTTTATCACGTGGAGAAAAAATATTGGTAAACGTCGTGTAAACATTTCAAACTTTGGTTCGCTATATTTTTGTAGATATGATCTGTGGAAGTTAGGGTTTTTGAATGCTCCTGAATTTCATCTAAAACAAGCGACCGAGGGAAAATAATCATAAATTTTTATCAGGAATCGTATTTGAATTCTGTAAAAAGTGGTCGAAATTGAACAAACTTTGGTTTCTTATGTATCGATTTTAGAGAAAACTGTCGAAACAATGACACATGGCACGTTGTACAAATTCGCTCTACTGAACCAATCCATAATTAGGTCATTGTTGGAGATCGGGCATAACTTTGTCTTGAAGAATTCAAATTAGGTATGACTTGTGGAATTGGAAAGAAGACTCAGAGAGATACTACAGGACTGAATTTCAAATCTTGGGGACCCAAAATCAAAGAGATACTTCAGGTTCAATATCGAGCTCCTCAAAAGAAAGAAAAAAATGTTTTTTTTATTTTATTTTATTTATTTATTTTAAATTGCATAACATTTGTTTAAAAAATCAGTTTGAATTGATTCGAAGGGCATATTGAAGCATTGATATCAATATTGGGTTCTAAATACCTCCCAAAAATAATTCCACATCCATTAAGCCATCAGAAAACTCTACTGTGACTCATGAAGAGGAAGAAGTGCAACATCATATATCAAAATGGCGAGACCAAGTGCAACAAATTTCGCTCTCGCAAGAAGTAACCAAAAATGAAATGGAAGCTAATATGGATGGTTTGAAGAAAGACGTGGAAGCTAAGATGGATGGATTGAAGAATGGTTCGGAAGCTAATATGGATGTCATGGAAAATAAGATCGATAGTATAGAAGAAAAACTGAAAGGAAACATGGAAGACATGAAGAATGGTCTAAAAGCAGACATTGAAGGTTTGAAGGAAGGTTTGACAAAGTTGATACAAGAAATGAATCCTAATGGCGAAAAGGTAGTATATGAAACTCATGATGAGAACAAAAGAATTTTTAATCATGATTTCATAGGCTCTAATGTTGGATTTAAGGCCCACCATATTCCAAAGATCGATATGAGGAAGTTTGATGGCAAGGATCTGGTAACATGGATACTACAAATGGAGAAATATTTTGATCCTTGTAATGTGAAAAACACTAAAGGTACACATTTCTACTTTATATTTAGAACCCAATCATTTTGTATGGTACCGATGGCTTTGTTCTCATAAACCACTTGTCACTTGGTCAATTCTTACGAAGGAAATGATTGCACATTATGAGGATACAAAGAGAATCACATTCTTCATCCAATTGATAAATCTCAAACCAAAAGGTTTAATGTGCTCTATGATCCGAAATTATTGTATTAGTTTGTTGTGCTAAGTGTCTTTTCAATTACAAAACATGTACATATTTGTCTCTAATTGTTTGCTTAAGGATTGAGGAATTTAACCATGAAACATAGATGAATTTGTGAATTATAAGCATGAAAATAAGCCTAAATAACACTAAATAGCAGTATATAACAGAGAAATAAAACCACACATAAGATTTACACAGCAGGCATGATGAAGCAGTTCACCCCTCCTGGGCTACATCTGCTGGTCCAACTCCTAATGGCATGTCCATCTTTCATTATGCTCAAAATTTTACAAATATAAGTGTTTAAAAGCCTCCAATAGTTTTTTTCTCTGCACCAATGGCTTCATAATGCTCAAATTAGTCTAGGTAGACTCTTGTTTCACCCAAATTGGTCTAAAATTGATCCTGCTAGGATTTTCCCCATTATCTCCTACAAAACCTCCACTAAAAATGGAGAACTGCAGTTAAAAATAGCAAATATTCACATTTTTTGTGGAGCGCTATTAACTCCGCTAGTCAAACTAACCGTAGCATTTAACTTCAAAGTTAGGGGAGGGGGTGGCCACATGCCAACCCCCGTAATCCCCGCAGTAACATTTAACTTGGAGCGGAACCCACTCCGCATGTCACGGTAACCGCGCATGTGATAGGGTTGATATTTATTGTTTAAATGACACAATGTTTATCCGCCATCTAGCATTATATGTTGCGGTTTGTTTTCAGTTCGTGTGACCAATCCAATGGGGCCGCCGACGGGTTGGGACCGCCGACGGTTCCCCCCCCATATACACATGTTCTAAAACTTAAATATGTTTGACGCCCTTATAGGTTATGATTCATGTGGTAGCTCGGATAGTTGAGATCTTTGTGGGCGCGCTAGAGGTTGCAGGGTCGAACCCCCCGGACCTCAACAAAATTTTAATGAACCAAACAGGGGACATGTGGCAGCCTCAGGGTTGGCCATGTGTCACCCAACCATTGGTCCAAAAACAACAATCATACAACCACATCGATAAACTAGATTGTGCCACTCGGTGAGATATCATTAGATTTGGAAAACGTAATATTCTTAGGAATATTCCCATTTTTTATGACTGTACCTCTGCATGCTGACTGGGCATCCTAGTCAAACCTGTCACAATTTTAGCTATTTGGGAAATCGATCAGAAAGCGGTATCTCCCTCATACGACATTGATTTTTCGAACCATTTGGGGTGCCAGAATCAGAACAACGATATCTACCTAGTCGCTCAGGTTTGATACAGTTTCGAGTACTTTCAATTTTGAGCAAAATTCATGAACTCTTGATCACACCTCCCCATTGGGAAGCTTTTGGACCCCAAAAGACTTGATTATCTGTTCAGTAGATGAGGGTACAACTCCCTCACCTTTCCAACTTCCATCCACTTTTCCTTGCTTGGCTTACTTCCTTTGAGCCCAACTCGAAGGTAGTCAACACTTCCCCCGTTAGATGCTCTTGTCCTCCTGTCAATAATTGTATCTTCCTTGAGCTCATCCAGAAATTTTGGTGAAGGCAGTTGAACATCACTTCTTTGATCATCGATCAAAGGTGGCTCATACAAATGTAAGTTTTCAACATTAACAAATGAATACATTTGCATGTATGAAGGCAAGTCAAATTGAAATGCATTGTTACCAACTTGCTTTATGATCTTGAATGGACCATAGTGAATGGATTTGAGCTTTTTACCTTCTCCTTGCATCCTTTCTTTACTTATGTGCAACCATACCTCATATCCTTCTTGAAACTCGTGATCAACTCTATGTTTGTCATGCCTCTCCTTGTATTTTCTTTGACTCTTCTCAAGCTATTCTTAAACTTGTTGATGTATAATTTGAATTTTCTTATTGAACTTTCAAGCCTTGTCAAGATCACTATGCCCATCAATTGCAACATCCTTCTCAAATATGAAGTGACGCAACAACAGCTGAAAGTCAGACTCCCTTTCTTTTTTCCCTCGTTCCTTGGCTCCACGTGGTCTACTTACATTTCCTTGGCAATTTTATTTATCAATTTTGGAGAAGATTGATAAATAACTATATTCAACAGCTCTTGAATATTAAATGGTATCTCCCGGCTTATATCTTATTTCCAACTTTATAATCAAAGTTTATACCTTCATGCGTTATATATTAATATTCTATGCCTTTTAATCAATTGACTTTATAATGACCCTTGGTAATTAAATAAATCTCCGCGCCTTATATGAATATCTCGACACCTTATAACTAACCGGCATTACAATAGACCTTCGGCCGGCCCCACATATATGTCAATGGCCCAATCAAATGCGCGCGTCGTACCTTGTTTAAACTTCGTGCATCTCCGTAAAACAAAGACCGTCCGATGGCCTTTGCCCAGATCGACGGCTCATACGCATATCGCTCGGCATCCAATGTCGAAGGTTAATGCCCGATGGCGCGCTTGAACGGTGTTTTTCCAAGGGTCCACCTTGCCACGCGTCAAACTCTCTATGGAATCGCTCCTCGACCCAGAAATATCGCCTTCACACCAAAAGCGGTGCGATATGGGCAATCCGCTTCCACAAATTCGCTAGCGGTTTGAATAGCGGCTAACCAGGGTTCGCGTCGGGGTTTGCGTTCGCCTTTGTGTACTCCGGTTGTTAACTCAGGTTCGGACTCCGGTTGACAAAAAATTGTAACTTACTGTGTTAAGTGGGATTCTATTACCATTAACCAGATTTAAATGACCACGGTTTCACTGCTTCTCTACTCGGCAAATTGAGGGAAACAATAGACAGGGATATGCAGAATCCATACAACGGTTTTTTCCAGTAGATACATATGACAGAGTTCATCACTTCGCAATTAAACAACCTCTTGACAGTTAATGATTCAACACGACTCTAGGGTAAATGCGCACAGAAACTATTTAATTGGAAGTAATCGTAACATACAGAGTTTATTGCAGAATCTCCTCTCTTCTTCTTCTCTCCCCCTCATACATCCGAGGGTTACAATTATATACATAAACCTATGACTCTTCGGTTCCTTTGAGAGGACCGTTTCAGGAAATCAACAGTCTAATTAAAACAATTCAACTAACTGGAATATGACAGCTAGAATAATTGAGCTATTCAACTTCTACGACTCTAACTGATCTAATAATACAATCAGCTAAGGTATTGACACCTAGCTATGATAATTCGACTGTTTTCAAACCCTCCTAGCCACAACATGTGGACAAAACTCCTACATTGCTGGCTAGTGTCTAATGCCCCTGCATCAGACTCCCGAGGGCAATTTTCTTCATGGGCTCCTGTCCATGAGCTCTTCCACTGATCTACCTATCTTCTGCAACATTTCTTCGGTCATCCAAGTGGCATCTTCTTCTGGCTTATCCTTCCATTTGATCAAGTACTGAAAGTACTCTTGTCCTCTGGTCCTTCTGAACACTCTTTTGTCCAATATCTTCTCTGGTTGCAATGGCTGTGCTGGTGGTAGCTGTTATCTCCACTCAATCTGTTCCTTGTCTGCTGCTCTTTCTTTTGCACCATCATATTCATACTTGTACAAATCTGCAACATTAAAAATAGGAGATATTCCAACATCAGGAGGTAATTCAATCTCATAAGCATTTGCAGAAAACTTCCTAAGTATCTTACATGGCCCAATCTTCTTGAACTTCAATTTGTTGTACTGCTTCTTTGGGAATCTCTCCTTTCTCAAGTGTGCCAAAACCTGATCTCCTACTCCAAAATGAACTTCTTTTCTGCTCAAGTCTGCTCTGCTTTTGTATTTGATGTTGCTGCCTTGTAGTTGTTGTTTCACTTGTTCATGTATGGCCCAGATCTCTGAAGCAAATTACTCACCATCTGCACTCCTTAGCTCTTCTCTTCCCAGATTTCTTAACTCTGATATTCCTCTGGGGTGCATTCCATAAACAATATGAAATGGAGTTTGCCCTGTGCTCCTGTTCGGTGAGTCATTATATGCATATTCTTCCTGGGGCAAAATATGATCCCACTGCTTGGGATGCTCTCCTGCAAGACATCTCAACAAATTTCCCAGACTCCTATTCACTACCTCAGTTTGTCCATCAGTCTGAGGATGATAAGATGAGCTGAAACTTAGTTTGGTACCAAGTTTCCTCCACAGTGTCCTCCAAAAATGACCCACAAATCTGGTATCTCTGTCTGAAACAATACTCTTGGGCAACCCATGCAATCTAACAACTTCCTTGAAGAACAAGTTAGAAACATGGGTGGCATCACTAGTTTTGTAACATGGAATAAAATGTGCCATTTTGGAGAATCTGTCCACCACAACAAAGACTGCATCATTCCCTCTCTGAGTCTTAGGAAATTTTAGAACAAAATCCATACTCACCATGTCCCAAGGCCTGTCTGGAATAGGTAAGGGAGTGTACAATCCTGCATTCTGGCTCCTTCCTTTGGCATATTGACAAATCTTGCAGTTCTTCACAAACTTGTCCACTTCTACTCTCATCTTGGGCCAGAAATAAAAGTGACTCAGCTGCTCATAAGTCTTATCAGTACCAAAGTGTCCAGCAAGTCCACCACTATGCTTCTCTTTGATCAAATTTTCCCTCATGGAACATTTTGGTACACACAGTTGGCTTCTTATGAATAGTAAGTCCTCCTGCAAGAAGTAATCCAGCCACTAGCTTCTATCTATTAAAACAGGGTTACTACATGCCTCAAATGTTTCTTTAAAATCTGGATCTGTTTTATACAATTCTTTCAGAAAATCAAACCCTACAACTTCAAAATTAGTTTCTTGAACAAGCATGTGCCTCCTACTCAAAGCATCAGCTACTTTATTGGCTTGGCCACTTATATGTTTCAGAACAAAATTAAAACTTTGGAGATACTCAACTCATTTAGCATGCTTATGTTTCAACTTGGGCTGCTGTACAATATACTGCAAAGCATGATTGTCAAAATATAATACAAATTCCCTAGACATCAGATAATGTCTCCACTTCTTCAGTGCCTGAATAATTGCATAGAATTCCTTCTCATAAGAGGAATACTTTATTCTGGTGTCATTCAGCTTCTCACTGAAATATGCCATAGGCCTATCATCTTAACTCAACACAGCTCCAATGGCCTCTCCACTGGCATCACATTTTACTTGAAATGGTTTTGTAAAATCAGGCAGAATCAGAACAGGCTTCTCTGTTATCTTTTGCTTCAAAAAGTTGAAGCTTCTTTCTGCTTCAACAGTCCACTTAAATGTATATTTGCTCTTATTTATTGTCTCAATTATGGGTGCATTAATCTTACTGAAGTTTCTTATAAACTTCCTGTAAAATCTAGCAAGTCCATGGAAACTTCTTACCTCAAAGACATTCCTGGGTGAAGGCCACTCCACAATTGCCTTAACCTTTTATGGGTCCATCTTCAATCCTTCTGCATAAACAAAAAACCCCAAATACACCAACTCTTCCTTCATGAATGAGCATTTCTTCAGATTTATCAGCATTTTCTCTTGGTGCAGCTTCTTCAAAACATGATTAAGATGCCTTAAATGTTCTTCTCTAGTTCTGATATACTATCACAAATTTACCAATGAATTATTTCAACACTTCATTCATAAGTCTCATAAAAGTGCTAGGTGCATTTGACAACCCAAAAGGCATTACCATCCATTCATATAGTCCTTCATTTGTTTTAAAGGCAGTTTTCCACTCATCACCCTCTCTTATTCTAATCTGATGATATCCACTCTTCAAATCTATCTTTGAGAAATATTTAGCACCACTCAAAAAATCCATTAAGCCCTCAACTCTGGGCAAAGGGAATCTGTACCTGATTGTGATCTTATTAATTGATCTGGAATCAATACACATCCTCCAGCCCCCATCTTTCTTTGGGCTCAAAACTGCTGGTACTGCACATGGACTCAGACTTTCTCTGATCAGTCCTTTGTCCACCAACTCATGTACTTGTCTCTTGATTTCCTCATTTTCCTTGGGAGTCATTCTGTAGCCTGCCTTATTTGGCAGATTTGAACCAGGGATAAAATCTATCTGATGGCTGATCTTCCTCACAGGTGGCAGCTCATCAGGTAAATCATCCACAACAATGTCACAGTAATCATCTAACATCTCTTGTATCTCTACTGGTAAATCAGAAATCTTTGTAGAAGTAAGAACTACTTTAGGTTTGCAAACTAAAGCAAAACTTACCTCTTCTTCTTCTATCTGCTGCAGATATTCCTTCCCACTCAGCAACAAGGTCTTTGGATCAATCACTCTGCTGGATGGCTCTCCTTCTTCCATGGGTATCAATGTATGATGTACCCCATCCTTGAAGAACTTGTAAGTGTTCTTCTTGCCATCATGCACTGCTGCTCTATCAAACTTCCAAGGTCTACCCAGCAGTATATGACACACATCCATGGGCATTACATCACACATGACCTTATCTTTGTATTTTCCCATTTGCAGCTCTATCTCACACTGTTCTTTCACAACCAGCTGGTGCCCTTTATGCAGCCAGGACACCCTGTAGGGAGTTGGATGCTCCCTTGTCTTCAGCTTCAAATTTTCTATTACCTCAGTGGAAACCAGATTGTCTATGCTGCCACTATCAATGACTAGCTGGCAACATTTCCCTTGGAATTTGCATATGCTCCTAAACAAAGTCTTTCTTTGTGCAGGCTCAGTGACCTCTTTGGCTTGCTTCAACAGGACCTTATTCACCACCAAGGATTCTCCCCTCTCTGGAAGAATTTCTTCTTCAATCTCTGCCTCTTCTCCAGTTTGGGCAACAACAACATTCCTTGGACCAACACCCACATTCTCTGGACATTCATAGTGCTTGTGTCCCACTTGCTGACATCTATAACACCTCAATTCTCTACCTCTGCCTCTGTCTCTGCCTCCTCTTCCTTTTCCTCTGTAAGAACCCCTTCTTCCCCTTGCATCATCCTCTGCAGATGCATTCTGAGGTGAGCTACTATTAGCTCCATCCCTGGGTGCAACAGGCTTTCCTCTACCACCCTGACTTCCCTTTCCTCGGAAAGTACCTCTCTTCTTGGCAGACTGTTTCCTCAAGAGTTTCTCCTCTGCTTTAAAGGCCATCTGATAGGCCTCTTCCACTGTCTTAGGAGACATGAGACCAATATCATCTTGGATCTCTAGCTTGAGACCATTCACATATCTGGAGTCTTCTTAGGTGTGTCTTGGAATTTTCTAGCCCTTATGCTTACTCTGTAGAATTCCTCTGTGTATTCTTTTACTGTCAGCAACCTCTGTCTCAGGTTCTGCATTTGCTTAAATAATGTTAGCTGGTAATCACTAGGCAAGAATTTACCTTTTAATTTAGCCATCATTCTGGTCCAGCTCTTGATAGGTTGCTTGCCAACTCTCCTCCTTTCTTCCTGCACTCCATCCCACCAAAGTGCAACATACCCTTTCAGCTTTGTTACTGCAAACTTGACCTTCTTATCTTCGCTTATTTCCTCATAATCAAAGCACTTGTTCAATTCATTAATCCAGTCCACTAGCTCCTCTGGATTCAATCCCCCTGTATAACTCGACACTTCAATTCTGGGCTTAACTGTAGACCCCATAACAGTTCTAAGGAGCCTCATGTCAGGAGGAATCTCAACATTTTCTTCTGCTTCTTTTGTCTCAGGTTCGCTGATGTCTTCAGGATCTTTGGGCTGTCTTCTCTCCATGGCATCTATTCTGGCTTCGACCCTCTGCAATATCCCCAACACCTCAGCGTTGGCAACAGGTCTTCTTCTGCCATCACCTCTACCCACTCGGATTGCCATGTCAGCAAAAACAACTTCAGACTTGCTCTGATACCACAAATGACGCAACAACAGCTGAAAGTCAAACTCCCTTTCTTTTTTCCCTCGTTCCTTGGCTCCATGTGGTCTACTTACATTTCCTTGGAAATTTTATTTATCAATTTTGGAGAAGATTGATAAATAACTATATTCAACAGCTCTTGAATATTAAATGGTATCTCCCGGCTTATATCTTATTTCCGACTTTATAATCAAAGTTTATACCTTCGCGCATTATATATTAATATTCTATGCCTTTTAATCAATTGACTTTATAATGACCCTTGGTAATTAAATAAATCTCTGCGCCTTATATGAATATCCCGACACCTTATAACTAACCGGCATTACAATAGACCTTCGGCCGGCCCCACATATATGTCAATGGCCTAATCAAATGTGCGCGTCGTACCTTGTTTAAACTTCGTGCATCTCCGTCAAACGAATACCGTCCGATGGCCTTTGCCCAGATCGACGGCTCGTACGCATATCACTCGACATCCAACGTCGAAGGTTAACGCGCGATGGCACGCTTGAATGGTGGTTTTCTGGGGGTCCACCTTGCCACGCGTCAAACTCTCTATGGAATTGCTCCTCGACCCAGAAATACCGCCTTCACACCAAAAGCGGTGCGATATGGGCAATCCGCTTCCACAAATCCGCTAGCGGTTTGAATAGCGGCTAACCAGGGTTTGCGTCGGGGTTTGCGTTCACCTTTGTGTACTCCGGTTGTTAACTTAGGTTCGGACTCCGGTTGACAAACAATTGTAACTTACTGTGTTAAGTGGGATTCTATTACCATTAACCAGATTTAAATGACCACGGTTTCACTGCTTCTCTACTCGGAAAATTGAGGGAAACAATAGACAGGGATATGCAGATTCCATACAATGGTTTGTTCCAGTAGATACATATGCATAGATTTCATCACTTCGCAATTAAACAACCTCTTGACAGTTAATGATTCAACACGACTCTAGGGTAAATGCGCACAGAAAATATTTAATTGGAAGTAATCGTAACACACAGAGTTTATTGCAGAATCTCCTCTCTTATTCTTCTCTCCCCCTCATACATCCGAGGGTTACAATTATATACATAAACCTATGACTCTTCGGTTCCTTTGAGAGGACCGTTTCAGGAAATCAACAGTCTAATTAAAACAATTCAACTAACTAGAATATGACAGCTAGAATAACTGAGCTATTCAACTTCTATGACTCTAACTGATCTAATAATACAATCTGCTAAGGTATTGACACTTAGCTGTGATAATTCGACTGTTTTCAAACCCTCCTAGCCACAACATGTGGACAAAACTCCTACATTGCTGGCTAGTGTCTAATGCCCCTGCATCATGAAGTCTAATGGAGATTTTGGAAAATACCCAAAGCATGCTTCAAAAGGTGATGTATTTGTAGAAAAGTGCTTTTCCCGGTTGTAAGCGTGTTGAATGTTATGCAGTTTCTCATCCCACAACTTAGGATGTTTGGTGCAATATCCTCTCAATAGATGCCCAATGGTTCTATTCACCACCTCGGTTTGGCCATCAATTTGCAGATGAAAAGAAGTACTCTTTTTCAACTTTGTGTCCATCATCTTCCAAAGATTGGACCAAAAATTCCCAATGAACCTAGAATCCTTGTCACTAACAATAGAATTTGGCAATCCATAATGAACCCATACATGTTGAAAATAAAGTTCAGCTGTTTGTTCAACATTTATGGTTTTCTTACATGGCATAAGTATACACATTTTACTCAATCTATCCACAACTACATAAAGATAATCATGTTGTTTACTTGACATAGGTAGACCTCCAACAAAGTCCATGGAGACACTCTCCCATGGCCTTGATGGTACCGGTAGTGGCGTGTACAACCCAAGCTTCCTATTTCTAGGCTTGCTTGTTGCACAAATAGAACAACCTCTTATAAAACGAGACACACTATCTATCATACAAGGCCAATAGTAATACCTCTGTAGATGTGCCACTGTTTTTCTTACCCCAAAGTGTCCAACAATAAGAGATGAATGAGCCTCTTTCATGACACTTAGCCTCTCTCATTGTGGTATACACAACTTGCCCAAATGAAACAATAAATTGTTATGCATGTGATAATCATTTTCCTCAACTTGATTCCCTTCTCTCAAACTAGCATACACATATTGAAAATCAACATCATGTGCATATTGTTCTATGTAACTCTCATGTACAATAGAATCATTTTTAAGTAAAGTAGAACACTTATGATTGGCCTTGAAGTCATATCAAAAAATTTATTGAAAATACCTTTCTTGTACCTTATAACCAAGTGAAACTGTTGAAGGAAAACCATCCACCTGAAACGTCATGATTGCTGCAATTTTGTTTGCGACTGCAAGTACTATAATGGTTGGTGATCGATATGTATAATCGTCTCTCTACCCATCAATTAATGTTTCCAATTCTTGACGCTTTGTACCAATGCATACAAATCTTTGTCATATGTAGGATAATTAGTTACAACACCATTGAATGTTTCAGAATGAAAAGCAATAGGCTTACCATGTTGCAAAAGTACTACACCCATGGCATAATCACTAGCATCAGTTTGTATCTAGAATGGTTGTCTCAAATTCGGTAATGCAAGAACTGGAGCTGAACTGATCTTGTCTTTTAAAGCTTCGAAAGCTTGTTGTTGTTTGCCTCCCCATTGGAAGCCTTTCTTCACACTTGTCACTGCATGCATAGGAGCTGCTATGGAAGAAAAGTTAGCAATAAACTTTCTCCAATACTAAGCTGCATCTAAGAAACTTCTTACCTCGGTTACTATTTTGGGAGTGGGCCAATTCAAAATGGCTTCCAATTTAGAAGGATTAATTCTCAACTCGCCTCCTCCTACAATATTTCCCAAATAAACCAAAGAAGTGTTTTCAAACTCACACTTTTACATATTAAGAAATAATTTCTCTTTCTTCAAAACATCAAGCACCCTATTTACATGCAATACATGTTCTTCTCTTGTTTTGCTGAAAATCAGTATATCATCTAAATACACAATCATGAAGTCATCAAGAAATGGATGCAAAACATTATCCATAACACGCATGAAAGTTGTCGGTGTATTACACAAACCAAATGGCATAACCAAGCACTCAAAGAGTCCTTGTTTGGTTTTGAATGCAGTCTTCCATATGTAACTTTCTGCAATTATTACTTGATGATATCCACTTCGTAAATCTAACTTAGTGAAAAACTTTGCTTCTTTCAGCTGGTTATAAAATCATCTATCCTTGGGAGTGGGTATCGATTCTTTACCGTAATCTTGTTCAAATCTTTGAAGTCTACACACATGCACCAAGTCCCATATTTCTTTGGAATCAAGACTATGGGTGAACTGCATGGAAAAATTCTTGGCCTTATGAGTCCATTTTCAAACATGTCCTTGATTTTAATATTTATTTTAGCATTCTCCATTATCGACATGCGATAGATGCTAATGCTTGGAAGAGGGAAATCTTGCTGCAACTGAATATCATGTTGAATATCCCTTTTTGGAGGCAATCATGTTGGCTCCTGAAACATCTCATGATGTGCATAAACTACATGATATAAATATGATTTCAACTTAGGATCAAAATCCTCAAATGATTCATGATTAACATCAGCTTTAGCCTTAATCATTAGAAGAAAAAAATTCTTACTTGAATTCACCAGCCTCTTTACCTGTCCAGCATTTACCATAGCAATGTTTGTCTTCTTGCGATGTGCTCTAACAATGTACTCCTTGCCATATTTGAATAAATGGTATTTGTTCTCATGGTGATGAAAGATCGATTTCCTGTCATACAAGTAAGGACTACCCAACACAATACCTGTAATGTCAAGTGGAACCACATCTAATTCAACTGTGTCAAAAAAATGTGCAGTTATTGAAAATTGCAATATACACTTTTTGAAACCTGTAAATTTGCATCCTTACAAATCCAACCAAGTAGATATGGTTTTGGATGTGGAATGGTCTCAAGATTAAGTTTCTTGACCAAGTCTTCAGAGATTAAGTTTGCTTGTGACCCACTGTCAAACAATGTTTCAATTTTGGTATGTTTGGATATGACCCTAACATGAAACAATTCAATTCTCTCTTCTTCATTTGGAGCTTGTATGTGACAGTTTGATGTACTAGTACTGGGTTTAGTTTCAATTTCTTTCCCCTTCATGTTCTTCAATCCCATGGCTATAATTTTAGATTCATCACCTGAATCCTCTCCTAAATCATGTTGAGTTGTAGTTGCAGTTTTCTGTTTCCCTTTGTTGTTTTGATGTTTGGGCCTCTTTTCAGGATGTAATTTACAACAATGATTTTTATCATGGCCCTCTTTTGAACAATGTTTACATACTACTTTTTCTCCCTCTTTCTTTAAAGATGCATTCTTTTTTCCCTTACCTTTTGAGGTATTCTCTTTGTTTTTCCCCTTAAAAGGTTTGTTTCTACCCTCATCAGAAATTTTTTTCCTTCTAGCTTCTAGATGTGTGGCCTAAACACATACCTCATCTAGACTTGTGGGGTTAAACATGAGAATAATATGTCTTAGGTAGCTATGTAAGCCTCCTATGTTCTTGAGAAAAGTATCTTGGCTTTGCAAATCTGCTCCAAATAAGAGAGCTCTTCTCCTAAATTCTTGGGTGTAAACTTGCACATTCTGTCCTTTCAATTGTCTAAAGTTTTGCCAGTTCATTATGGCTTTCTGCATATGATCTAATGGATAAAAAATGTTGTTTTATTTCAGTAATGAAATCAGTCCATGATAGGATAATCTTACCATGCTTCTTGATCAACACTGTTACCGATGAAATAGGTAACCTGACCTCAAAACGGGAACTCTAGCCCAAAAACTTTCAAAAAACATCAAAAAACACCCAAAAAAAAAAAATTTGTGTCTTCCAGAACGCACTTGTTTTTTTTTTAAGGTCAAATTTCAACATTTTCTAAAATTATGCTAAAAACAAAATTGTTTGTTGAAAAAAGGATTGAAAAAACACCCCCCAAAAAAAAAGTGTGTCTTCCATAATGCACTTCATTTTTTTTGAAGGTCAAATTTCAACATTTTATAAAATTATGGTAAAAACAAAATTGTTTCTTGAAAAAGGGATTGAAAAAACACCCTCAAAACAAAACAAGTTGATGCTGGAATAACAAAAAAAAAATTGTGTCATACTTTTGACATTTTTAAAAATAGAAATAACATTTTTTAATTTTAAAAATTCAAACATTAAAAAAAAAACCTAAACTTTAAGAAAAAAAATAAATTTAAAAAATAAAAACATTTAAAAGCTTAAAATTTAAAAATATATGAAGATAAAAAAATAAAAATAAAAACAAAATAAAAATTTTAATTCAAACATTAAAAAAAACCTAAAATTTAAGGAAAAAAAAAATAAAACAATAAACAAAAAAATTTTAAGATTGAAATTTAAAAAAATATAGAAATTAAAAAATAAAAATAAAAGCAAAATAAAAATATTAAATTAAAAAAAAAAACAAGTTAAAAAAAGAAGGAAATTATAAAAAATAAAATATAGAAATTAAATTTAAAAAAGAAAAAGAAAATGCTTATTAAATTTTAAAAAAATAAAATAATTTAAAACAAAAAATTAAATTTAAGGAAATATATTAAATTTTAATAAATTTAAAAATTTAAAATAAAAATATTAAAAAAAGAAAACATTATTTAAATTAAAAGTAAAAAAATGAAAAATTAATTAAAAATAAAAAATAAAAATAAAATACAATGAAAATATTAAATTTAAAACAATATATATTAGAAAAACAAATAAACTATAGAAAATAAATTAAATTTAAATTACAAAAAATAAAATATATATATGAACTTAAATTAAAATATGTATATATATCAAATTTTATTAAATTAAAAAAAAATAAAAAATATTAAAATAACAAATTAAATTTAAAAACAAAAATATTAAATTTTAATAAATAAACAAATAAATTTTGAAAGAAAAAATAAATTTTAAATATAAAAGAAAAAAAAAATCATTGTTAAAATAAAAACTTTAAAAATCAATTAAAAATGGAAAATTGAAAAAAATATAAAAATATAAAATAATATTAAATAAAAAACAAATTAAAAAACAAATTAATTTAAAAAAATTAAGTTTAATTTAAAAAAAAAAATCTAATTTTAAATACAGAATTTTAATTGAAATATAAAAATATAAAAATTTTATGTTATTAACAAAAAAAAAATTAATAAAGAAGTAAAACATTTAAAAAACAATATTAAATTCAAATAAATTTAAAAAAAAATACAAAATTTATTAAATTCTATAAAATAATAAAGAAAATTTATGAAATTAAAAAAAAAAAAAAAATTCAATTAAATAAAAAAAAAAGAAGCAAACTTTAATAAAAATTACTACCAAAATAAATTTTAAAAAAAAATTAAAACAAAAAAATAATAAAATTTACAAAAAATAAAAACAAAATTGAAAAAAAAAAACAAAACAAATTATATTTTATATAAAAAAATTAAATTAAAAAAAGAAATAAATTTTTTGAAAAAAAAATTTAAAAAAATCAATTTAAAAAAAAAAAATAAAAAAAAAATAAACCAATTTAAAAAAAAAAAATTAAAAAATAAAATAAAATTGGAGCGGCGGTGGTGGTGCGCAGCCCCCCGCCCGCCCACGGGCCGGCCTCCGCCGCCGCCCGGGTGGGGAGGGCCGGGTGGCGCCGCCCCCACCACCACCGCCGCCGCCCCACCACCACCGCCGCACCAATTTTTTTTTTAATTGGTTTTTTTTTTAATTTTTTTATTTTTTTTTTTTTAAATTGATTTTTTTTATTTTGATTTTTTTAAATTTTTTTTTTTTATTTCAATTTTTTTTTTTTTTTTAAATTTAATTTTTTTATTTAAAATATAATTTGTTTTGTTTTTATTTTGTTTTTATTTTTTTTAAATTTTATTATTTTAGTTTTTGTTGTTTTTTTTTTTTAATATATATGTATATTTTTTATTTGATTTGATTTTAATTTTTTTTTTTTAATTTTTAATATTTTTATCTTAATTTGATTTCTTTTAAATTTTTTTTAATTTCAAAAAATTTAAATTTTTTTTTATTCAATTTTTTTATCTTAAATTCAATTTGTTAAATTTTTTTTTAATTTTCTTTTATTTTCATATTTAATATTATAGATTACTTATTTTTTAAAATTTAAAATTTAAAATTTATTTATTAAACTTTTTAAATTTTAATTTAATTTAATTGTTTTTTTTTTAAATTTTTTTAGTTTATTTAGTTTTTCATTTTTAAAATCTATAAATTGTTTCATTAAAAAAAAAGCACTAAATTTATGTGTATTTGTTTTTTAATTATTTGCATGTGTTTTTTTTCATTTTTTTTTGTTTTTTAATGATAGTTTTTTTATTTTAATTTTTTAATTTTTATTTTCTTTTTCAATTTTTATTTTTTTATTTTTAATTTGTTTTTTTTTGGTTAATTTTAAAATTTGTATTTTTTTTCTTATTATTATTATTATTTTTAATTTAAATTTTTAAATTTAATTTTTAATTTTTAATTTTTTTTTTAATCTAAATTTTAATTTTGTAATTTTAATTATTTTTATTTTTATTTTTAAAATTTTTAATATGGTTTTTTTTAATAAGTTAAAAAAAAAATGTTTTTTTATGTTTTTTTTTTAATTTTTTTGGTCAATTTTTGTTTTTTTCTTTAAATTATGTGTTTTTTTTTCAAATTTTGTCATTTCCTTTGATATAATTTTCAAATATTTTTGTTTTTGTTTATTTATTTTTGTTTAAATTTTTTATTTTTACGAGCTATTTTTGTTTTTTTTACATTTTTATTGGGTTTTTTTTATTGTTTTTATATATATATTTTTTATCTAAGTTTTGTGTTTTATTACCAACATGAAAATCACCACTCTAAAAAAAAAAGGTTGATGCAGCATCAATACGTTTCAAAATTAGCATGAAAATCACCGCTCTAAAAAAAAAAGGTTGATGCAGCTTCAATACGTTTCAAAATTAGCATGAAAATCACCACTCTAAAAAAAAAAGTTGATGTAGCATCAATATGTTTCAAAATTAGCATGAAAATCACCACTCTAAAAAAAAAAAAAGTTGATGCTGAGTTGATGCTGCATCAATACATTTCAAAATTAACATGAAATTCACTAACATTTTAAAACAAATATTCATACTTCATAAATAAAAATATTAGAGTGTCAAAAATGTGCACAAAAAAAAAAATGGTGATTCTGCATCACCACTTTTCAAAATCGGGTGCTTTTTATGCTACCAAGAAAAAGTAGGTAACATTGCGGTTACCTATTTCATCGGTAACATTGTTGATCTCCTCCTTTGTCTTGGCTTCCCACCAAACAAGTGTTGCACCTTCCATTCTCAATGAAGCTAATTGGATTTTGGTATCATCATCATGAAGGTTCTAAATTCTCAAATAGACCTCGAATTGCCTAATCCAATTATCAAGCTTTTTTTGCATTGACTTCACCATTAAACATTGGCAATTCAAACTTAACATCAAGTTTTAGAAAAGGACTTTTACTAGTGTTCTTTGACTTGTCTGGTTGATGTAATGAAGATGAAGTAGAGGACGATGATGATGAGGGTGAGGATGGTGACTTTCCACTGCCTCCATTTCCTCCATTGCCCTTATTTGATTTATCTTCATCATTTTGACCTCCTAATGATCCCTGTCCTTCCTTGTGAAGTTTGGATCCTTCTCCTTCTAGTTTCTCATTCCTTTCTTGATAAAGGATTCTCACCATCTTAGTCATGTCAAGGAATGATTCCCTGAACACTCTTTCTTCCTCTCTGGGATCCACTTCTTCATGGATTTCTTCTTCCTCTAAAGGCATGCTTAATGCTACTTCTGCTTCTTTAGGAGGTGAAATAGGTGGTGGAGAATGTGGCAATCTTTCCCTCCTTTTTTGTGGCTCACTTTGAGATCCTCTTGCTTCCACTAATTTTCCTTCTCCTCTCTTGAGCTTGAGCCTTGTAAGCGTGTGAAACTTGCAAATAGTTAAAAAAATATTTGCACACAACAACACCAGAGAATAAACTCTAGCTTTGATACCAACCTGATTTGAAAGGACTATATTATTTTTCTGTGTTAAGTGTCTTTTCAGTTACAAAACATGTACATATTTGTCTCCAATTGTTTGCTTAAGGAGTGAGGAATTTAACCATGAAACATAGATGAATTTGTGAATTATAAGCATGAAAATAAGCCTAAATACAACATTGTATAATAGAGAAATAAAACCACACATAATATTTATATAGCAGGCATGATGAAGCAACTCACCACTCTTGGGCTACATCTGCTGGTCTAGCTCCCAATGGCATGTCCATCTTTCACTATGCTCAAAATTTTGCAAATAAATGTGTTTACAAGCCGCAAATGGTTGTTTTATCTACACCAATGGCTTCAGAATGCTCAAATTAGTATAGGTAGACTCTTGTTTCACCCAAATTGGTCGAAAATTGACCCTGCTAGGCTTTTTCCCAAAATATCCTACAAAACCTCCACTAAAAATGGAGGATTGCAGTTAACTGTAGTTAAAAATAGAAAATATCCGCATTTTTTTGTGGCATGCTATTAACTCCGCGAGTCAAACTAACCGTAGCATTTAAATTCAAAGTTAGGGGAGGGGGTGGCCACATGCCAACCCCCATAATCCCCGTGATCACATTTAACTTGGAGCGGAACCCACTCTGCATGTCACGGTAACCGCGCATGTGATAGGGTTGAAATTTATTGTTTAATGCTGCAATGTTTATCTGCCATCCAACATTATATGTTGCAGTTTGTTTGTAGTTCATGTGACCAATCCAATGGGGCCGCCGACGGGTTGGGACTGTCAGCGGTCCCCCCCTTCCTCCATATACACATGTTATAAAAATTAAATATGTATGGTGCCCTTATAGGTTAAGATTCAGGTGATAGCTCAGACGGTTGAGACCTTTGTGCACATGTTGGAGGTTGTCGGGTCAAACCCCCCGAACCTCAACAAAATTTTAATCAACCAAACACGGGACATGTGGCAGCCTCAGGGCTAGCCACATGTCACCCAACCATTGGTCCAAAAACAATAATCGTACAACCACTTTGAAGAACTAGATTGCGCCACTTGGTGAGATATCATGAGCTTGGGAAAATGGAATATTATTAGGAATATTCCCCTTTTTGCTGATTGTACCTTTGCATGCTGACTGGGCATCCCAGTCAAACTTGTTGCAATTTTAGTTGTTTGGGAAATCGATCAGAATGTAATATCTCCCTCATACGACATCAATTTTTTGAACTGTTCATGATACCAGAATAATAGCAAAGAGATCTACCCAGTCACTCAGGTTCGGTACAGTTTCGAGAACTTTCAATTTTGAGAAAAATTCATGAACTCCTGATCACTCTGGCAGAGCACATTGAGGACTTCCAAAAATTGAATATCAGGGTAGACCATATTCCAGAGGAGCATAGGATTGATGTCTTCATAGGGACTTTAAAGGATAATATCCAACATGAGGCCCACCTTTGGGAACCTGATTCATTGGAAAAGGCATTCATGGTGACAATAAAATTTGAAAGAAAAATTATGGCAACAAGAAAGTCTACCAATCACAACTATAAAGATGGAAATGTTGTTTCTCCTAGCCTTCCACAACCTACAAGGTTGACACCACAACAATTGGAGGAAAAAAGAGAAAAAGGGATTTGTTATAGTTCTGATAGAAAATACACTAAAGATCATAAGTGTGCTGAGAAGAAATTAGTTTACATAGATTGTGAAGAGGACAAAAAAAAGGAACAAGAAACTTCAAAAGAAGAGTATATACACTAGGAACCAACCTTATAGAAAGCAGAAATGAATCCAACCATATCTTGTAATGCATTGGCAGGAATTACCACTTTTTATGCAGAATTATGGATTATGGATAAAACACATTCCCTAAATGTGGTGTAATGCATTTAGAAAAATAGGTCAAAGTCTTTGCAAATACTTTTCCTAACAATAAATAGACACACATAATAGATTAAGAAACTTACTTGGAGTCCAAGCGCTTCATATTCTACTTTTGTCACTCTTGTTGTAGCTTCCAATCCAAGCTTGATCACCAGACTAGTTCCCGCAAACACAAACATTAAACAACAAAGAGATTGCAATATACAGATGGCTATTCACATTAATCAGTTAAATCAATGAAACATGAAACATATACATCATATAAGAATTCATAATATGAAAGACAAAAGCTTATACAAATACATATGTGGGAAAGTAAGCAGCATTATTTATTAATGGATAGAAGGGGAGGTTACAACCAATGATTGATTTGATGTCACCAACTCCAACATCATCCCAGCCTCATCACAATGAACATCTCTCCAGCAGCATATCACTCAAATAAAACCCTCAATTGAGATTCCAACAACATTTCTCTACCAAATTTATTCCTTATCAAGCACTATAATCTGTGCTCAATTTATAGATGAGCTGAAGGTAGTTTCACAATCAATGACTTTCTAATAATAGGCAAGACATGTTTCCTAGCTTAGAGGTGTTGAATGGACACATGGATTCGAAGTTTGACACATATGCACTCTTCTAGAAGGAACTTGCCATGTGGAGATTCCAGAACAATGAGAATTTCACTCCCAATTGACAAACGCAGCCTTGAATGTCAGGAAGTGATTTGCAGAGCACCATTGAATGGAGGTAGCTGCATATGCAAAGCAATTATTCCCTTGAGAGACTGTGTTGGTGAGCTCATAGGTGATATAACATGTACTCCAAATCTTGGAAACTTTGCAATGGAAGTCATGGATGATTTGTTCTTTTTCTTTGTCTTAGGGCATGTAGCAACTTAAATGATAAGGGATGATAGACCCTATTCATTGGTTCTAGGGATGATGTCCAGTTTAACCAGGTCATTGGGAATGATGCCCAAATTGACCTATAATAGATTTCCCACTAAAGCATGAAGTCAGAATAATAATAACAATATTTTTTGAATGAGATGCTTTACACTGTGATGGGCTGGAGCTGAATCGGAGTGGCGACCTGCATTAATCTCACAATACATTAGATCATGATATATCCTCTTGATCACGAATTGCTGAGGGAAGGCATTCCCATGCTCAATGCATAAACTATATAATAACATGTACATAGTTCAGAAAGGCGTCTACATTGGAATGTTTCCCAATACAGACATGCCTACAGATATAGGCATATGTTCGGATGATGATATGTATGTAAGGTTATTGTACAGATGATGTGTACAACAATCCTGAAATCGCAGCCCGGATGGCTGAAACTAGATCCGGGGTCTTCTTATCTCATTCACTCAATCGTTCGGGTACAAGTCTAGCCATGCGAATATATGATTTGTAGTCGGACATGGTAAGACATCGTTTGATTACCAGCCAATGATGTGGGATGTTAACAAACACGAGAGAACCACCACTGATGTCAATGGCCCTCAAGGTACTGCAGTACATTTTGTAAGGCATGAATAGATGATTTGAAGTCGAACGCCAAACAAAATATTTTGGTCAAAAGTCTGGAAGCGAAGATCTTGTCGATGTTGTAACAAGGCTCATGGTACTGGAAGATGATGTTTCTAAGTAAACTTCATCGATGGTGATTTTTCGTCGACAGGAAGCTACTTTATTGTGAAACGGGAGTTACTAATTTCGGAGACAAAGTATGACTTGATATAGCAATTTTCAGGGATGACTGTCATGAGAATGAAGGTTTATGAGTATTGCAGAAGGATGAGTATTCACTGGATGACTTCTCTTGAACATATCGGTGACACTGAGATGAGTTGGCATCATTGACCCAAAACCGAAGTGAAGATATGATGAAACATAGGTATGAATAAACTGTTGAGAATATTACCCAACCCAAATAGTCACGGTGATGGAGTGAAGTGTCATGTTCAAGAGCGACCTGCTACCGTAAAAAGTTCTGTTCACTTTCCCAAATTTTCCCCGATCATTTTTTGACCAGTACCTCTTTATTTTTAACAAGCTTGAGGAGGATAACATATGCTTGATCTATAATTCAACCCTCTGGGCAAATAATGTATCGCTATTTAATAATTTAACGAGTCTAGCGATGAATGAAACTCAATTTTTTCCATGATCGACAAGCCCGTCATTATTTTATGTTTTAACGAGCCTAAAGACAGTGAAAACCCAGTCCTTTTTAATATTTAGAGAGTTTGAAAAAGAGGACGAAAGAAAACTCCATAAGTACTTTTTCATAAAGTTGTCGCTTAGATCCGAAGAAAGTGTAAAATAATATATAAGAGAACCTCCTAGCCATGTTCGACTAAGGCATTCCTTTTTCGTAAATAATATATCTCAGTCCGGAAAAGGGTTAAAATTATACTGAGTAAATATCAATTGATTTCATTTTACGAGCTCGAAAAGACAAGTGCTCAACAATATTTTCACATTATCGAAGTCTGAAAAGAGCTAAAAGAAGATTCCAGGGGTTCCTTTTTCATTGTTATCGAAGCTCGAAAAAGAGATAAAAGTGCGCTTCAAATCCTTTTTCTTTTTTAACAAAACTCAGAAAATAAGGATAAAAGTATGCTTTGTGGTCAAATGATTCTTGAAATAAATCTGCATGACTAATCTGCTCATCAGTTGCAAAACCTGTTTAGAACAACATCAAATGGATTAAAAATACCCGTTTCATGATGAAAATATAATAAAACCATAGTCACAACAATAAATATGATTTGCAAATAATCAAATGACTAATTAAAAGAGTTTTACCATTCATTTTTACCATTTGAAAGTTACCATTTTCATTTTGGAGCTCTAAACCTGTTTTTGCCCCCGAACTCCAGCCATTGATTGCGATCGATTCTGTGGACGGTTTTCATTTCCGTTTGATCTAGGTTGGTGTCATAAACCATCTTTTTATTTCAGTGTTCAATTCATTTCCTTTCATTGAAATTTTTTATGGATTTGGACCCCTTAGGGTAAATTATTTTTCCAAATAGGGAAACACACCCTTGAGCATCAAAAACTATGTTGTGGAGCACCTAAATTGAAGCCCAGTTGCATACGCAATGCATTGTCCCCTTTTCAAGACTGTGTTGGGCGCAGTTCTCATTTTTTATTCTTGCAACGTACCCAAAATTTGCCTAATTTTTGCATGAAAAGGATTCTATTGAGTCTTATGGTCATGTTTTAGGATTTCATTGAACTAGAATGACGATTACTTGGAGAGAAAGAGAGCATGAAGAAAAAAACATGATTTCCCTAAATGATCCGGGTACAGTAAGAGCCTTAAGAGATTGTGGCATGTTAAAGTACTTCCACTTGTCAGGGATGAGGCAACAAATAGAACTCTTGGAGTTCTTAGTTTGAGCATGGGATCCATCTATCGAGGCATTTCACATTAGGAACAAAGTGGTTCCTATTAGATTTAAGGATGTGTACTTTCTTACAAGCTTGTCGAGGAGAGGCTTGCCTATTTCCCTCTCAGGGTCTACTCTCGGAGGAGAGACTGTGAGAGATTATGTTTTGCAATATTGCTATCCAGGGGCAGATCCAAGCAAGGATGGGAAAATAAACATCCGTGACGTTCGAGATTTTCCTTTGAGAATCATTCTTTTCATGATCACAAAGCTTTCCAACACCATTACACTACATGTAGCGAATATATCATATATGTAGTATGTGCTAGAGTGCATGGAGCCAACAGTCTTCAACTAGTCTGAAGCTGCACTTTCTCAGATAAAAGAAAAACTGAACAAGGCAAAGGGAGGAAGGTAGAAAAACTTCAATTATGGTTCGATCTGCATTCCATTTTTCTTAGAGCGGATTCCACTGATGCAGCCACAACATGTGACACTGGGTGTATCTAACCCTAGAGATCCTAGAATGAAGAGATGGGTAGAACTAATGGCTAGGCATGTAGGCCAATCATCCATTGTGTTCTCGACTGTATTCTTCACCTGGTTCAGGCGATAGGTTATCGCCATCGATGAGAATGCATATCCAGACATCAATTTCTGAGGAGATCTAAACTTAGCTTTACTAGAAGGCGCTAAATGTGGTGAAATAGGTTAGAATGTTTTGACCATGTTTTTTTATTTTTCTAAGGTTTATACAATGTTTTTGTATTTTGGTGTTTTCCAAAGACTAAACTAAAGTTTTAATGTAATTCAGATGTTGGTTGAGTTCAACCAGTGGAGGAACCAGAGCATGGAGCGGATGAGCCAGTAGAGAGGGATGTCGGGAGAGCAGTCCTTCAAGATCTAGACATGCATGAGACTCTGTCTGAGCTTCGGTAGCACATAGAGGGGTTGACCTTCAGGATTCTAGATTGCTGGATCGAAGAGTTACCCATGCGACTGCAATGTCACACTATAGGCGTTCCTAACCACTGGATGCGGTTACTGCATAGGATAGCTAGATCGATAACATGTTACCATGAGCATCACTAGTTTACTTTTTACATTTTGCATACATTTTGAGGTCAGATGACCAATGTGTCTTGGGCACAAATTTTGTAAAAACCTATTACTATCTATCTATTTGATTTTAGTGTTTTGCTATGTTTATTGCACAATCTTATTCAATTATGTGAATGTTTTTTTACATGTGTTGCAAATGTCTGTCTAAAACATGATTAGCTAACGAATCTGTCAATGTGTTCAAGTTTCTGGAAATGTGTTGATATTGAATAAAATCAAAGTGTATTTCCAAAAGTCAAAATCTTAGGAACAAACGATGCAGTGTTGGATTTCTAACAGTATAAATGCTAGTAAGTTGTAATACCACAAGTTGTGAGTCTAACCTTATGATGATGCAGTTAATACCAAATGAAATGGCATCAGAGAGAAGTTCGATCAATGCGCTATAATCATCGATATTTTTTTTCCATCTACCGATACAAATCCCTTGAAAAATCACTAACTCATCGTTCAGAGTGAAAATGGCCCACGCTGCAGAGGACAGATTTTGAATAGCACCATCAACATATCCAACAAATAGTTCCAAAGATTTAAACATCTGTGATGAAATGTAAATCAGATTACTAACATCAAGAAAACTCTAAAAATAAACTAAGACAGTGAATGCAAATCAACAACATATATATACAATATAATACAAAAAATTACTACATGGTATGATTAAGCATAGTAACATTTCAGATACAACCCATTTTGGGGTTGTGCCAACGGAACTCCATCGTAATACACCAACTCATAGGCACCCTTAGCAAGAACTCTTTTGAATATATAGGGGTCATGCCATAATGGCTCAAATTTCCCTGTACCCATTACATTAGCTTCTTGATCATAAATAAGGACCAAGTTTCCCTCTGAGAAAATGTGAGGCTAGACATTTTTGTCGTATTGCGCCTTTATACATCTCTTATGCACTTCGTTCGCCAATTGGGCTTCATGACACATTTCATCAAGATAGATGAGGTTAAAAAGACGTGATTTTGCTTTTGATGTGTTAGGTAACAAGTTGATTGCGAGTTTTAACGATGGTATTTCACATTAGGTTGGAAAGATAGCTTCCAGACCATACACCAATTGAAAGGGGGTCATTCTGGTTGCATTTCTCATCGAGGTTCGATACACCCACAAGGCAGAGTACAGGATCAAATGCCAGTTTATTTTACGAAATCCTATTATTTGTTGAAGCATGCATTTAAGAATTTTTTTGATAGCATCAACTTGTCCATTTGATTGTGGATAATAAGGAGTAGAATTATCATGTGAAAATCCTAACTTGGAAGTCAATTCAGTCATTATATGGTTGCGAAAATGCTTCTCATGATCTATGACTATAGCCTGTGGGACCCCAAACCATGCAATAACATGATTAAAGAAAAATAATGCAATTGTTTGTCTTGTGTTGTTGAATGTAGGCATCGCTTTGGCCCACTTGGTAAAGTAGTCTACTGTGACAATAATATAACCATGCCCCCCCCCCCCCACCCGAACGAGGGTTACAGGTCATGAAGTCAATACCCCATTTCTAAAATGGTCCTACAGAGACTTTGTGGATTTTACGATTAAATATCTGACACGCATGACAAATTCTAACCGCGAGGATGCAGTCGCGAAATATGGTAGGCCAAAATTAACCAGCTCAGAGTATCTTCTGCGCGGTAGCGTATCCATACAAGTGTCCACCACAAGCCACAACATGAAAATCATTTAAAACCTTTTCGGCCTCCTCATGGGTGAGGCACCTTCTTAAAATTGTATCGACACCATGACGATAAAGTTTATTGCCGACGATCATATAATATTTGGCTTGGTATTGAATACGTCGCTAGTCAGAGCGAGAGGTATCAGGCCAAAATTTTTGGGTCTGGAGATAAATGATAAAATCTCCATACCAAGGATCAGATGATCTGATTAGAAATAGAGTCTCGTTTGGAATTGATGGTTCCGACGTAGTAGTAGTACTATCAGAGGGAAGGTCGCGAGAAGCTCAGCCAAAACTAAAGACTTCTTTGACTTGGATTTGATGAATTCCAAATCAAATTCCTGCAAAATGACAATCCATTTTGAATATTTCCCCCCCAAAAATTGATGTGATAAGATATAAGTCATGGGGTTGCAATCCAAAATGACAATGGTCTTTCGAAATAAGATATAGTGGCGAAATATTTGGATAGCTTGAACAGCTGCCAAGGCAAGCTTTTCTATGTATGAATATTTCACTTCCGTATCATTGAGATTACGACTCAAATAATATATTGGATGTTCTATCCCATTTTCTACTTGGACCAATACCGTAGCAATGGTCGTATCAGCCATGACGATATATAAGAAATAATCACTCTGATAATTGGGGGATACATTAATGATGCCCGGACAAGAGTATCCTTGACAACATCAATAGAAGCTTGTGCAACTTGGGCCCAATGGAAGGGAACTCCTTTTTTCAAGATCTGAGTAAACGCTGTAGCCATTTCGGCGTAGTTGGGTATGAATCTCCTTAGGAAGTTAGCCTTTCCTTGAAGTTTATGTATCTGAATTAAATTTGATGACGTAGACAAATCAAGAATGGCCTGAACCTTAAATGGGTCAATTTGAATTCCTTCTTTTGAGATGACGAATCCAAGCAAACGAACATAACCAACACAAAACACACATTTATGTGGATTGAGACGTATTTTGTAGTGTCAGAAGTGTAAAAAGATGGCTCTCAAATGCATCGGGTGATCAATCTGATTTCGTGAATGCGTGGGTAAGTCATCTAGATAGGGTTGAACAATTTTCTTCATGTCATTGAAAGCATAATCCATTCTCTCTGACAAGTGGTCCCAGCGTTATTTAAACCAAACAGGAGTTTCCGATATGTGAATGTAGAAATTATATAACTTGTGTGCTATATATCCAAGATTCTCCTGATCACACACTATTTTAAATTCATGCACAATACATAATCTATTCCACCATTGATCATCACATGTGGAAATTAAATCAATTGCAATGCACACATGAAACCATAAAAATTCACACACATTAACACAGTGATTTAACGAGAAAGCCTGAAGCTAAAAACCCCATCTATCTATATATAATATATGTCATAGAGATCATGTAACAATCCTCATACAAAGCTGAACATGTCAAGCTCTCAGTACAATACAATCGCTACACACTAATCAGGCCCGATCTAGCAAATCCATGCACCAATCTCTACCACCTGCTAGCCTGCCTCTACTGCGCAATCCCTGTTGAAGAATGGCTCTGAATGAACTTGAATCCACCTGGCTTTCATTGCGCAATCCTCATTGGCATCTCCACTGAGTGTTGGATGCAATCAATGCATCACTATAGTCACAACTGATATTCTATCTTGCCCTTTCACCTATCTCTCCATGGTCTCCACTGAAAATGTCCATGCACTGTAGTTAACTGATGTATTATTTAGTTGATTAATGAGTTAATAATTAGTGAATTAATTAATAATTAATTCACACCACTCACTAGTGTATCAATCAGTTAGACTAGATACAACTAGCTCAACTATGTTTAACTCAGTTAAACTGAACACAACTCCACCAACTACCTCAATAACTCCACCAAACTCTGTCACATGAGTTCTAACTGAAGTATCCATACAATAGCTCCACTTAACCCTCAGGAATAGCGTAATTCCTTCTGTCAGATCCTGTGCCACATCTGTGCACTTAACTGAAGTGCTCCAAGAGAATAAGATAATGTTTATAGTCCAAATATTAAGAAGAGCTAATAATATTCGACATATCTATTTTTAGACTGAAAATCAAAAAATAGATTCCGCCCAATATGTCTAAAAATAGAAGTCCATCTATTTTTCCAACTTGACCAACCATCCACAAATAACATCCTGCAACTCATAGAATATAATCGACATGTCTAAAAATAGACATAGTCTAAAAATAGACTTTGCGCCAAAAATAGCCCGCGGGCCCACTTAGTGAAGGCGACTCTTTTCACTAAGCTCATCATCTTGTTGAATCTCAACACTCCCTCTCAACAAGATAGGGATTATCTGCCGCCCCGATCCTATCTCTATGGTATTCGAATTTTCTCCTGGTGAGCGCCTTTGTCAGAATATTTGCATCCTAATCCTTCGTAGGAATGTAAGAAAGTAACATGATCTTCCACTACACACAATCTCTGATATGATGGTACCAGATGTCAATATGTTTATATCTATCATGAAATACTGGATTAACCGAGAGTTTAATGCAACTCTGGTTATCATAATATATCACAGTAGGATCTAAGTGTGAACCGAACAACCCGACCAGGATCTTCCTCATCCATATAGCCTCGCATGCAGCCAAAATTGCTGCCATGTACTCGGCCTCCGCTGAACTGAGTGCCACGGATCTCTGTTTCCTGCTGTACCAAGAAACTACTGTAGATCCGATACTGAATATCCCTCCGATGTGCTCTTTATGTCTGTTGGGCTCCCTGCCCAATCTGCATCCGTGAAGCCATGCAGCTTCAACTCATCTGACTGTCTGTACCACAATCCATATCTCGATGTGCCCCTGAGATACCTCAGGACATGCTTTCCTGCCTTCCAAAAGAGCTTGGTAGGCTTAACCATAGCTTGTGAAAGTTGGTTCATAGCATAGCATATGTTCGGTCGTGTATTGACTAGATACATGAGCGAACCAACCAACTGTCGATAAACAGTGGCATCCACTACCTTTGCCGATGTAGCATCCTCTTTCCTCCAACCACTAGGAAGAGGAGTGTCGATAGGCTTGCAGCCTTGGAAGTTGAACATATCCAGTATCTCCCGGGCATACTTTCCTTGAGACACAAATAGTCAACCCTTCTGCTTCCAAATTTCCAATCCGAGGAAATAATGAAGGAGGCCCAAGTCCTTAATGTCAAACTCCTTTGCAAGATCTGCCTTACATGAGTGTATCAACAGTTCATCACCTGTTAGTATCAAATCATCTACATAAAGTAAAATGATCAGCAACTTACCCTCCACCACAATCTGGTATAGGTTCGGATCCACCTCACTCTTGGCGAAACCAAGTCTGGTGAAATAACTATCTATCTGTCTGTACCAAGCATGAGGTGCTTGTTTCAGCCCATACAACGCTCTTTTGAGCCTACACACATGCGACTCGCTGCTGAAGATTTCGAATCCTTCAGGCTGCTCTATGTACACCTCCTCCTCAATGACTCCTTTGAGGAACGCAGTCTTCACATCCATCTGATGAATGTGCCAACCCATCTGCGCTGAGAGAGAAAGGATGGTTCATATGGAAGAATACCTTGCGACAAGTGCAAAGGTTTCTTCATAGTCGATCCCCTCGATCTGTGAGAAGCCCCGGGCACCAAATATTGCCTTTTACTTCTCGACACTCCCGTCAACAACTTGCTTCACTTTGTAGATCCATCTTGAACCTACCACTAATTTCCCTTCTGGCCTTGGGACAATCTCCCATGCACTGTTTCTGACAATCGAATCATACTCTTCCACCATGGCATCTACCCATGCGGGATCCTCCACAGCTTCCTCGAAAGAAGATGGTTCTGTCACGATAAACTTGCTCATCAGAGCCATGTATCCAGTAAATTGGTCAGGTGATTGTCTCTGTCTGCGCTGTGATGTAGGTGCTCCTACATTCTGTGCTGCATCAAGATTCAATTGCTCAGCTTCTGTAGTGCGCTTCCGCCCTCTGATGTTTGGTGTTGCATGAGTGGTTTCTTCCACTCCATTAACTTCCTCTTGTGGCTGATCCACATCCTGAGGCTCATCTTTAGGAACTAGTAGCTTCTCGTCTGCATGCAAGTGTAGCTCCATCTCAAGCGACAAATTCATGGCTTTCTCCTCATGAAATTTGATATCCCGTCGCACAACAGTCATCCGACTGTCTGGCTAATACACACGATAATTGTGGGGTGTTTCTGTGTACCCCACAAATATCCCAACCTCTATGGTCAGCTCCAGCTTCTTCCCAGCATCCTTCGTCACATGAATGTAAACAGGTGAGCCAAAAATCTTCAAATGAGAAATATTAGGCTTCTTACCAGAAAATGCCTCTTCGAGTGTACTCATGCCAAGTACTCTACGAGGACAACGGTTTTGCACATAAACCACAGTGTTGCATTCTTCAGCCCACAAGTGTATGGGAAGGCCCTGATCATGCAACATCACCCGTGCAGCACCCATGATTGTTCTGTTCTTTCCCTTTGCGACCCCATTCTACTGTGGGTTATGAGGCGCTATGAGCTCTCTTCGAATTCCTTCTGCGCTGCAAAAGTCTTTTAATTCTCCAGAGATGTATTCACCACCATTATCGCTCCTAAGAGCTTTCACCTACTTCCACGACTCTTTCTCAACTAGCGCCTTGAACTCACAGAACTTTGAGTATATCTCACTCTTCTTCTGCATGAAGAAGATCCAACACTTACAAGAAAATTCATCAACAAATATCACATAATACTTGTGATTTACTATCGAAGCAACTGAGAAAGGTCCACACACGTCTGTTTGAATTTTCTCAAGGATCTTCGTGGTGCGACTATCCTTCTCATGAAAAGTGGTCTTCACAAATTTTCCCAAAGTACATCCCTTGCACTGATTTGACTGCGCAAGTGTAGCCTTGGGAAGCCTGGTAGAAATCTGCTGCAAAATTTTCAAAGCGCCATGGTGAAGATGGCCCAATCTCCTGTGCCACAATTTTCCCTCATCCCGGCTCACCACTCCTTCTGCTTTGCCTGCCATTGCTGCACAGCCATCTACCTACAATTGATAAAGGTTCTTAACTCGAACCCCTATCCTCTGGGTTTCACCAGTTGTTTTACTGCGCAGGAAAGCCTTTCCCTCGCTAAAAACAACATCATAGCCCTTGTCTTCCAACATCGCCACAGAGATCAGATTCTTCTTCAATCCTAGAACATGCATGGCATCCTTCAATATGAAAGGTTTACTAGACTCCCTCTCAAAGGAAATGGTCCCGATACCAGTTGCACTGTATCTACCATCATCGTCCATCTCGATGTGCACTCCAAGATCCTTCTCATCTAGATCACTAAACAAATATTTGTCTTCGGTCATATGGACAGATGCACCACTGTCAAGAAACCACACTGATCCCATCACACTTGAAACCAAGCATGCGATCAGAAAAAAATCCAACTCAAACTGTGAGGCTAAGGCCTCTCCAGCTGCAGATCCAGCAACCTACTTATTTTTCTTCTTCTGTGGAAAATTAGTGGTGTAATGTCTGTGTTGGTGACAATGAAAGCACTTCACCTTGGACAAGTCCTGCTTCTTTCCTTTCGCACCGGATTTAGAAGGATTTTTCTTTCCCTTCCCTTTCCTTGCTTTGGCAGCCAAAGCACAATTTTCTTCATCTTCATTATTCGATGAATATCCATCCCAGGTACTTCGCCTTATCTCCTCCTGCACAAGATCCGACCAAATTCGCTCCCATCCCGGCAGTTTCTCCTGACCATTGACAGAGTCCTTGTAGCTATGCCAACTCTTTGGAAGCCCAAGGAGAGCCAAGCTCACCAAGTCCAATTCATCTACAGTAACCCCCACACTTCCCAGCTCATCCTTGTAGTGGACGAATTTCGTGAGGTATTTTGGTATACTGTCGCCTTTCTCCAATTTTATTTTTCTTAGCTTGTCTTTAAGCGCCAACTTCCTCTGGTCACTTCTGCTTTGGAACAAGTCTGTCAAAGCTTTACACATAAGAATGGAGAAGATTTACCCTGAAGGCTGAACACTATGTGATCCTTCACACCTTCCAATAGAATCCTTCAACATTTTGCTGTCTTCTTTTGCCATGCGTCAAGTGCGGCTGCATCGCTAGAAGCAGGTTTTGGAATTTCAACATCTATGAACTCCTTCAACCCATTATCATCTAGCACCGCCTCCATCCTGTCCTTCCATGCAATATAATTAGAGCTTACATCAAGGGCATACTCTAATCTCAATCCATTGAAAGACATTTCAATGAATGCTCCACTTCGACACTAAGAAAACACTGTAGTAAATTCGAATTCCACCAGTACAAAACTCAACCGCTTCAACAATTGCAATCTGATATGATCAATATCGCTCTGATACCATGTAGAAATTATATATCTTATGTATTATATATCCAATATTCTCCTGATCACACACTATTTTAACTTGATGCACAATACAAAATCTATTCCACCATTGATCATCACATGCGGAAATTAAATCAATTGCAATGCACACATGAAACAATAAAAAATCACACACATTAACAAAACTGTTAACGGGAAATCCTGAAGCTAAAAACCACAACTATCTGTATATAATATATGTCTTAGAGATCATGTAAAAATCCTCATACAAAGCTGAACATGTCAAGCTCTCAATACAATACAATCGCTACACACTAATCAGGCCCGATCTTGCAAATCCATGCACCAATCTTTGCCACCTGCTAGCTTGCCTCTACTGCACAATCCCTGCTGAAGAATGGCTCTGAATGAACTTGAATTCAACCTCCTCATTGGCATCTCCACTGAGTTTTGGATGCAATCAATGCATCACTATAGTCACAACTAATAGTCACACTTGATCTTTCACCTATCTCTCCACTGGTCTCCACTGAAACTGCCATGCACTGTAGTTAACTGATGTATTCTTTAGTTGATTAATGAGTTAGTATTTAGTGAATTAATTAACTAATTAATTCACACCACTCTCACTAGTGTATCAATCAGTTAGATTAGATACAACTAGCTCAACTGAGTCTAACTGAGTTAAACTAAATACAACTCTACCAACTACTTCTATAACTCCACCAAACTATGTCACATGAGTTCTAACTGAAGTCCTCATGCATTAGCTCCAGTAAACCATCAGGAATAACGTAATTCCTTCTGTCAGCTGCTGTGCCACATCTGTGCACTTAAATGAAGTGCTCCAAGAGAATAAGATAATGTTTAGAGTCCAAATATTATTAAGAGCTAATAATATTCGACATATCTATTTTTAGACTGGAAATCTAAAAATAGATTCCACCCAATATGTCTAAAAATAGAAGTCCATCTATTTTTCCAACTTGAACAACCATCCAAAAATAGCATCCTGCAACTCATAGAATATGATCGACATGTCTAAAAATAGACATAGTCTAAAAATAGACTTTGCGCCAAAAATAGCCTGCGGGCCCACTTAGTGAAGGCGACTCTTTTCACTAAGCTCATCATCTTGTTGAATCTCAACAGCGAATGTGCTCGAGGGACAGATTAATTTTGTCTTATATTGATCCTCTAGGTGGATATTGATTTGATTGTAGCCAGAAAATCCATCCATGAACGAAAATATTTTGCATCCAGCACAATTGTCAATAATCTGGTCGATAAAGGGAGTAGGATAGTTGTCTTTTGGATAAGCAAGATTGACATCCTGATAATCGATGCAAACTCTAATGGTTCCTTGTTTTTTCATAATAGGAATGATGTTATAAACCCACTCAGTTAGTGGAATAGGGTAAATGAAACCAGCACACAAAAGTTTTTCAACTTCTTCTTTAATGGCAGCTGCCTTCTTCAGATGAACGGGACAAAGGCGTTGAAGTACTGGCTTGACATCAGGATACATATTAATAGTGTGTTCGACGATACTAGTACCTACGCTTGGAATTTCCTCGTAAGACCAAGCAAATACATCACGGAATTCACGAAATAGAGAGCGATATGTTTCGAGTTCTTATGGAGAACAAGATATGCCAACATGAATATTTTATACAATGCCAGGTTTGGTCGAAATATCAATAGAAATGGTTTCTTCAATATTTGAAAATTTTTGCTCAGAATTGATTGCATTAATAGGAAAAGAATTCGAAAAGAAATTTTTGATCGATGGGTGATATAGTTCACTAATATTATTTTCTTCATAATCAAGAAGTTGGGAACGATGATGATAATATTCCCATTGTTCTCCTTCCGACATCATGGTTTCCAAAATATTCTCATATGTCAAGAAAGTTGAGGAAAAAGGATCAGATGGAGTACCAAAATCTAAGGAACGGGCAACCCAAACAACTAGCGACGCTGTTCAGATTCACCATCGAAGCCAGATAGATTGATTTCTATGCCAACTCAATAGGGCTGGGAGGCAGAAACTCATCCAACTTAACGATTTCAGAATCACCCGTACTCTTCCTTAAGCCGGATGGAGTGGAAGAGATCATGTAGCAGGTATCTATACTTGCAATTTATGTCGACGTCGTAGGCGGCGTAATTGAAAGGTTCCCATGAGAGTGGAATCCTTTAAGAGTCCTACACCAATGTTCTGAAGTTATAGTTGGGGTGCGTGAACGAACAGAACACTTCCAGTTACTTGTGAAGCGGAGGCAAAGAAGGATAGTTGCTTAATGACTGTGATAACACATTTATGTGGAAAGACAATCATTCTAAAATATGTAGAAACAATTGCAGTCATATCATGTACCCATGGCCTTCCCAGTAGAATATTGTAGTCAAGGGGTCCGTCAACGACCTCAATGTCAACATTCACTATTTTCCCCCCTAGTTCAACATGCAGGTTATTAATAATACCATAAGGCTTATATGTATGTCCATCGAAAGCCTTCAACATCGTTGATGATTGAGATAAGCACGCTGAGCCAAGTGACTTCCAACAGTTTAGAGACATAATGCATGTAGATGCTCCCTCATCAATAATAGTATGATGAACAAGGTGATTGAGAACATTTACTTGTATGGAGAATGCAAATTCTGCTGGTAATTTCAGCACATAGCCCATATGATTAAACACTACGAGATTAGAATCGGTCGAATCAATTCCACCAATAGCCAACAATAAAGCTTGTTTCTGGGAGGGGAAATTTTGTAATACCTCAAGAGCTAACATAGCTGAAGGGGATTGAGCCAAATCTTCAGTTATATTATAATTTTGAGTAGCTCTTGCTCGAGGATTATATGTCTATTTATGAACAACTCCCTTTGGTGGCTTAATTGTCAATTTAGGAATAGCAGTAGGCGATACTGATTCCGTAGACGGATTTGTGGTCGAGGTAGTAGGTTGATGAGTGGCCTGAATATTGAAATATTTATTACGCGTTGACACCAAAATATCTGTTGATGGTTTTGTGACAGATAACATAAGCACTTGGGAATTAGACGCTGGATATGTAGCAAACAAATTTGTGTCCGAATTCGAAAATGGATCGGTCAACACAGCTGACGCATGTGAAGTCTTATTGATTTTTGAGACTTCAGCGCGGTGAGAACAATCCTGAAGAAACTGTTCCGCATTATATATTATGCATGGATAACGAGGTTTCCTAGTTCCAGACAATTGATCAGATGATATTTCCTATGGGTTAGAAGTTTGATTTTTCTTTGATTTCCCTTTTTTCTTACTTCTGGGTTGCTTGTCACTTTTGGCTTTGTCAAATGACACGACATTCATTTTAGAAGAAGGTGTAGGATCAGATGCAGTAGTATGATGTGTGTTTACAATACCAATCATACTGTCTCCAGCATGAGAGTCCTTTGATGAAGGAGGAACACAAAAATTAGATCGCAGCGCGTTAGGAATTTTTTCATAGAGCGTGCCAGACTAAGTATAAATCAAGTCTAAATATTGGGCACAAGTAATAACCTGCTCTTTAGTGATTACACCACCCTTAGCTACATCCTCAATTATAGATGGTAACAGGGAATTAATGAACCACTCAGCAAGGAGTTGATTAAGAAAAATGTCTTAACCATTCTACGACGACGAAGCCACTCATGAATATGATCAGAAATGTGAGTAGCATTAGTTTGTTTAAAATTAGTCAAGAGTTTTGTTCCCATTTCATATTGTATGGGTAACTGGAAGTGAGTCAAAAAGACAATAGCTAGGCCAGTGAAATTATCAAAAGAAGCTCTAGGTAACTCAATGTACCATTTTCAGCCAGACGAATGAGCATACGCTGGAAAAGACATAGCCGAATAGAGTAATCATTTAGGGAGTTTAATGAGCACAATAAATGATAAGTCATAACATGAGTCGACGGATCTTCTCCAAGGTTTCCATTGAAATTAGGAATATTCGAGGGTGATTTATGGGGTATCACCGGCCACCAAGGAGCATAGTTGATTGGATCATTGGTGAGCCGATTTAAATCTGGTAACTCTAAAGTTGCAACAAAGGGCAACTGTCGATTAAGGTCAGGTTGAGCATAGCTAGGGTATGATGAAATTGCTTGAGCAATAGACCTTTGAGCACCAACATAAGGAATCTGCTGCTAGTAAACTAGATAGGGGTTGTTTTGATAGGAAAACGCTTGAGGATTCTGTTGACCAAAACCTGGGTACGATACTTGTTGAAATGAAGGTTGAGGCATTTTTGCATGAGGTTGCCAAGGGGTCTGTCCACCAATTTTATAACCCAAATCAGGATAACTTGGATTCGGTGGAGGATAGGTATAAACTGTTTGTGGCTGTGACATCCCATAATATGGTAATCTAGCTTATGAATAAATTATTCTAGGTACAAGTTGTTGTTGTAAATTAGCCAAAGGAGTTGGAGTCTATGGGCCCGATACTTGAGGGTATTGAGTTGAAGGACTCGCCTGAAACGGTTGTTGTACAAAATTTTGAGGTTGTAATAAGGGTAAAGATGTATTAACAGGTGGAATTGATGTGGGTGCAACAGGTTGAACCGGTTGATACGAGTGTACAAACGTTTGTGGTTGGATAGGCAGAGTGGGCTGCCATTGACAAACATTAATTTCAACATTAGGTTGACCAAAAAACAATGGAGTAATGTCAAAGTGGGTGACCAAAGGTTGACCCCAAACACAAGTAGGATAATAGGATGGAAAATATTGCTATCCAAATGCAGGGAGTCCAGTTGATATGGTACTAGATGGAATAGACCCAGAAGGACCAGCTTGATATTTCCTTGATGATGTATATAAAGGATCAAGCCGTTCAGTACTCACTATAGGTTTACCATTTAGAATACTAGATGATGACATTGGTGAAGTCCATGGGTTTGAAGATGCACCAGAGAAAATTCCAGATAAACATTTATAACCTGATGGGACTAAAGGGTCACCATGAAAATATGACTCTGGTGAAGTTGTGAACATAGAAGGTGTAGCGAGAGCAGGTGCTGACGTAATTGGAATAGATGGTCCAACCAAAGATGTTGGTTCAGACATGGTTACTTGACCAAATGTATACCCCTTTGAATCAACGGGAATTTGAATAGGAACACTATCAACAAAAGCAGAGGATGGTTGTGTTAGTGTGTTTGGTGCACGTATGTACGAAATCACACCAACTTAAGGGGTGTGGTTTACCCTCTTAAGTTATTGGTCACAGGCAGAAAAAGAAGTGGATTCAAGCAAGTTAGTGGAACATGCTAGAACATAAACATACTAGATAGAGAAATATCATGCATATTCAAACACAAAAATTAAACTAAAACTAAAAAAATAAAACAAAAGCTCTAAATAGAGTCAAATAACTGTAATAATACAAATGGTGGTGCTTATAGCCCCTCTTATTGATTTCTGGTAGGAAATGAGGATGAAACTTTAACCCACTTGCCAAGGGGCCCTTAGAACTTGGGTTCTAAGTCCCAATGAAAGGATGACTTTACTTGCAAGCTTACCTTGGTGCAAAGTCTCTCTCTCTCTATTATGGTGGACTGAACTTGTTGGATGGCCAACAATTGAGTCCCCTCTATCTCAGCTCTGGATCAGACACTGCTGGTATTTCTTGGGGCAATTCTGGCCAGCATAAAAATGGGATCTCAAGTTATTCATCTCTTGGTGGTATTTTATAGGAGAATTCAAATCCTCCTTCCATCTCTTGGTACATTGTGGATGGTGACCCAAGACATGGGGATGAATCCATTGTGTGCCACACTTATTCCATTGTGTGCTCCCTTGATGTCCTAAGGAGGCTTTGGTGGTTGTCCTTAGGTGGCTTCAATTGTGAAACCACTGTCCTGGAGTGTGCTTTTTGTGGTCCTGGAAAGTGACTTCTGCCACTCCCAGGATTGTGCGCATTTCTGTTCAAAAGGCGCTCTTCTCGAAGGATTTTGCATGCAAAAGCATTTATGACATTCTCAAATTTGATTTTTCCTCACACCTTAGAGATTTTTAAATACTTTCTAGATTCTCTAATATCTCTCAACCCTATAAATCCTTCTGCCTGACTTTAAATAATGTCATCTTTTCTTGTATGATTTTCCAGTGTTAACAGTTGCCCCCTAATGTGTGAGGTCTAGGAAGAACTGTATATCTAAAATACATTATAGTTTTTTAGTTTTTTTTTTTTTATTTTTTTTTTTATTTTTTTTTTTATTTTTTTTTATTTTTTTTTTTTTTTTTTCTGTATACTGTGTAGAGAGAGAGAGACCTGCGTGAAGCTCGTAATTGGAGACACCCTGCACCGGTTCAAAGAACGACCATGTCCTGTGGGACCCCTGTAGCAAATATAATACAATATATACAAATTTTCTATGAGGCGGACATGTCCCATGCTCGTAATTCTGTGGCTAGTTAAACATATATATTTGACAGATACATGTTCTGTCTGTGTCACTAATATGGTAGTGATATGATGGTTGTTGATGACGACTGTTGACACCCTCAGGGTCATTTTTTCTTTGGAAATAGGTAGAATGTGGTACCCATATGCATAAACTTGGTATGAAATATAGCTACGCATTGTATCCATAGGTGTTGGATGGGACCTTCTAGTGTAAGCATTGCTGAAAGAGACGCTTATGAAGGCACAGGTCTTCGACGAATTTGATCAAAGTGCAATGGTTGTAACGTACAATACCATATTGACATGAACGCTTTTTTTTGTAGTTGAATGTCAGGAGGATTGATGACATATGTGGGAAATGATGTATCCCACAGTTCCACCCGAGGATGCCCTTGTTATGGAGAGGGGTGATCCAAGGTACCGCTTCCTTTTTGGAAAATAGGTGTTGAAGTCGACAAAAAGGAAGCCTCAACAGAACGAGGGGGTCGCTGAAATGGAGGATCAGGATCCTGGATGTGATGAGTTTAACATAGGAATGGTGGCGAGGGGTGAATGAAAACTGATGATGGGGATTCAGTGGACTGAGGTTGGAGTATAATAAGTAGCTTGGTGGCAGTCATAACTATTTCTGATGGGGAAATCCCTGGAGTCAGTAGGACTTCCAGGGTGGGTATAAACTGGTTATGAATGTCGTGGTGGCTTTTGCATGGGGGTGTGGTACTCCGACCAAGGGTGTTCAGGGAATGATTCCATGGGAGAAAAAATGAATGAGTGGGTGGGGACGCAATGCACCATTTGCGGTCTTTGTACACTTACCAAAAGAATAAAATAATAGGGTTTGGTTTGTACAAAACATAGAGACGAGTGCCCCAAAACATGAAAGTGTTCACTCAATGATGACGTGAGGAAGGTGTTTTGCTGAAGATGGGGGCCCCATTGGTTGGTCTCATGTGCGAGGTTGATGAAGCAGATGAAAAAATATCGCAGATGGGATTATGCTGGTGGAGGTATGGTGGGCCAAATGCAAGGTGCAGTAATGCGATTTTGATCTATTTGTACAACCTGGTCGTCCAGGAATGGGGTTTTATTCTATATGGTAAAACTTGACCTTATGAATGGTGGATGGATGGGAATGAGGTGCTTCCCGGAATCAAGTTGTATGGCCATGGCATCACTTTTGTTGTGATATATGGTATACTGTGGGTGACGAGCGCCATGGAGGGGAGGATCTACCGACCAACGAAGATGTTTATCATGTACAGGGCGAGGTGATGATAAACACAGTCGGATGTGTGGTGTTAGCCACTTATAAAATTTGTTATATCAAAAGGTGGCTAAATCATTTTTGGAGCCTTCAAGAAACAAGTTTTATTTCTAAAAGTGTTATCTCTTGAAGACTCATGAAGACATCATGCCCTTTGTTTAATCTTCACTGCTGTTTCCCTTTCGAAATTCAAAAAATTTGTTGTTTTCCATGAAGAAAATATTGCTGTAAAACACCATTTCTCCCTTCCTTTCACTTCAAACTAACCTTCATTTTTACCCCTTTTTTCCCCATGGAATTCCTCTATTTTCCTTTTTTCTCCTTTTCCTCTTCATAAGACCCTCTTTACGAGGTTTAAAACTCATTTTTAAACTTTGCCGAAACCCCTAAATCCATCAAAAACTGTGAAAAATTTCATAAAAAATAATTTTTTTGACTATGTGCTTAAGCCCCTTTGGGCTAAGCCTAAACCACTTCCCCACATGTGCCCTGGCGCTAAAACCAAGCGCTAAACTCTTTCGGTGCTTATCGCATCGGCAACAAATGATGAACGCAAGTCTTTGGGCCTTTGTAAGACTTCCGATGCGATTAGCCTCTGGTTGTAAGCTCCCGATCCCCTTGCCTCATTCGCTGAACCCTGGGCCCGCAATCAGGCGCTAAACATTGTATAAGCCCATCTCCGATGCATATTTCCCTTTGTAAATTCATAAACCCACTTTTCCTAAGTTTTTGTCTAAACCCACCAGAGCAATGTTTTTTAATGAAAATGGGTAGATTGAAAATTCTCGCACCATTGTTCCGATGCGATTGAGCCCCGTTGCATAAACCCCTATCCTCCACTTCTCTCCATATAAACCTATGCCTGGGACCAAGAGTTAAAGTCCCAAAGTGCTAATCGCATCGGAGATTCTCTAATGGGTAGATTTAAGACCCGCACCAAAGTTCCGATGCGATTGGCCCTTATACATATAAAGCCCTGGGCCTATTACTTTCCATATAAAACAACGGCTCCGTAGACGGGAACCAAGCCATTTCATATATATAACCCGCCTCGAGCCATTTAAATCTTTTTTTTTCATTAAATTTTTGGTTTTATGCAATATAACATGCTTCCACTCATTCATTGGTTGGAGCCCTCCTCCGCCATTGATATTGGACCAAATCGATGCCCTGCGCAATCTTGCATTGGAAAAACTCATTGGGCGCATTAATATTTTGTGCCACCCCTGATTGTTCATTCCCCGATCCATCCTCCACCGTCGATCTGATCTGCAGATCAATGGCCCATAGTTAATCACTTCGGCGCCCCCCATGTCCATTTCCCTGCCGTTTGCCAAAGCCCCGATTGCATCTGGGCCGTCCACGTTTCAAGATCGGACAGTCCAGATCTATCCTCCCGACTTTGGTTAAAATTTTATACACCCCGCTTCATAATGTTTTGCGGCCAATCACAACCGTTGATCTCTACAGATCAATGGCTCTTATTAACCCTTTCTTCGCCTTGTTTATTATTTCATTTTAAACCCCAGTTTTGATCCTGGTCGTTGATCCTGTACATCCAACGGCTCATATTAACCACGACGAGCCCAACCCCTGTGGGTCCTGCCTCCCTCCAGATCTGATCTCTACCGTCGATCTCTTGATCGGACGATCCATAATAAAACCGCCCCACCTCCTTCTTCCCGCGCATCTATCCAATATTGCGCTCGTTCTCCACCGTCAGATTTGAGACCCTAGATCTAACGGCCAGCGCACGTTTTCGCGTAACTTCAAGCGCGAAGGTTAATTTCCTGAGGGCTGCGCGATATAAGTTGTTTTGAAACACCACGTGTCGGGCAGGAACGCATATCGCATTCAAAAAGGCAAAACCGCCTCCTCACCCTTTCACTGCGCGAAACCCGTGGTTTTCTCCTCCGAAACCACTTTTCCCATTTACATTATGTGTTATCGCACGTGCTCCCCGTCGTTTATCTCTGCAGTTCAAGGGCTTGGATCTAATCTCCTATTATGCATTACCCTCCGCCTTCTTCCAAAGGATTTCACAGATCAACCACAACCATTGATCTCTGAGGCCTTTTTTTATCCGACGGCCCAAGATCGTTCGGAAACCTTGAATGCCTTTTCAATGCATTTTCCTCCACAAAAGGTTTTTAAACCTTTTTTCTTTACAATTTCCGCCATTTCCCTATAAAGCGACCCCTTTGCTTTATTTTCTCCCGAATTATTTCCACCGTTGATCTCTGCAAAGATCAAACGGCCCAGACTTAATCCTCTGCACTGTTTTCACCCACTGCTCTCCTTTTGACCCCCGCGAACAAATATTCACCATTGGATGCCCTCATCCAACGGCCATGCTCCTACCCAAAGCCTCCTAAGCAGTTTTTCCCAATAATGCAGGATTTCTTAATTGTTTTTTGTATTTTGCAGGTTTTAATGGTTTTTCATTATATTAAAGAAAATGAAAGCCGAGGATGACGATCCTTCAAGTTTTCACTTATCAAAAATAAATCATTGAGCAGGGTTCAACTGCGTGTTTCGTCGATGCTTCATGGGCATTGATGCCATATGGACCCTTTGCGGCACTTGCACATCAACAAGACAGTCAATTAAATCAAAGCTAAAAGAGTATCAGTGTTGAAGATTAAATCAGCAGAAATGAAGGATTGAAAACTATTTTCACAGTTGTGGAGGATTATGGCTAAGATCAAAAATCAAACGCCTAATCCACCGAATTAAAACACAATTAAAGACAAATCAAAGATTTATTAGTCAGAAAGAGCCTCCATCGCCACATGAGAGTCTAATTGATTCCTCTCAGCTACCCATTTCCACCTGTAGCCTCAAAGCATTCAACAGAGGCCGAGTAATGACCAGGAAAGAAGATATTTGCCTCAACGCAGCCGAATAGTTAGTTCAACCAAAGGAACTTAATGTAAAAAATATCAGCAGAGTTATTACAACATAAAACAGAGCCTAAAATTCAACAAAAGCTCCCACTGAGCTTATTTCTTAATGTAAAAACAATTAATACAAAGTACATATCTGTAAACTTCTCCATCGAGCACCTCAAAGGCTGAGAAGTATTAAATCTGTATTAATTGAACCTTGGGAGATATTTTTTCCCATCCCACCTCCTCATTTCTTCTATAAATACTTCTTTAGGAGATGAAACAATGTTGGTTGCAGAACTTTGAAATATACTTGTGCTCGAAACTTCTACTTGTAAATAGTGTTCAAAGGCTCTTGAAGCTCTGTTTGTGATAGAATAGTTAGGCTGAGAAGTGAAGATGATTGCTGAACTGAAACATTGGACCTGAAGACTGTAACTGGTTTGACATCAATAACAAGCTGTTTCTTGGGATCTTGGTCTATATCACTGGTGAAGTGCTCCTTTCTATGTAATTTTTTTTCCTTTTGTGTATGCCATATTGTCCATTATTCTCTGATAAAGAATAGCAAGCATAGAGTTAGGACCTACTGTTTACAGTACCCTTCTCTGACTGATAAGCTTTATCTCAATGTTTTCCTCCAATTTGTTATTTAAGAATGATTCAATACAGTTTAAATAGTTAGGAATGTTGGCGTTCCCTCGTCCTACTGTTTGCTTTAAACATTATTCTTGAATGTTATTTTCATTATCTGCTTAGTAAAGTTAGAATAGGAAAGTGATGCCGTGCCCTATTTTCTAGCTTCTATTCTCCAAAGATAAATTCTGAAATTTTCCCTAAGTGCTGGCTGAAAGCAGACTAGGTTTCAAAGTACCTTATCTGATCTTAAGTTGCATTTTGTTTCTCTTATGTGTTTTCATACTTTCTGAAGGCAATTATGTGGATTACTGGATTGTTTGTCAATTGAGTTGCTTTAATACAAACTTGCCCAAGAAGTCTATGGTTAGCCATGTCCTTGGTTGGTTTTAAATAGTTAAGAGGATTTTCTTGTTTGGACTGACTATAAATCCTTGTTGAAATTATTATCAGTTTCCACCCCTCCAACACTTTTGTTGTTTCCATTCCATCATTTTATCTCAAATGATCTTGTGATATAGATGAATTGCCCCTTGGATCACTCTTGATGTTGTTGCTCAATTAAAGCCTTGTTATGACTCCATAGCCCATTGGACTAAAAACCAGCGTTATATCTATCTTCTAGCCAAAACTTGTTCTGATTGCTTGCAACTTCACACCTTTGAAAATATTTCCATTTAGGACTTTCCACTCAAATAATAATCATGCTCAACCATCCAAAACAGACAAAAACCCTTGGACTTCATAACTAGCCTAATATCATTACCCAAAAGCTTTAAAGATAAATCCATCTTTGCACTTATTGGAGAGATCCCTCTCCGGATTCAGGAGGGCTATATCCTAGAATCCCAAAGTGGTTGAAATAGTGTTCTCTCTATAGTTTGAATTTGCCAATCTTGCAAATTACAGGGAGCTAACATGTGGAACCTATGGTTGATTTCTGATGGAGAAATGATGTCATGATATGCAGAGTTTTCTGGGACTCTATCATGTTGGGAGTAGAATGATACCTTCTCTGGAACTTTCAATGGATGGAGTTGTGGATGGTTTGCGAGCTTTCCTGCAAAAACAACTACCTCAAGTGAACACATCTTCTTTATCAATTTTTCTTGGAAGTCATCTTATTTATGCTTTAAGCGCGATGACTGATGGTTTTAGTTTGGGAGACCCTAACTTCTGCCAAACATTTTTTGACATGATGCTCGTAGATGCACCCTCATCAACGACACATTGGTGAATGGTGATATTTTGGACCGACACTAGTATCTGAAAGGAGACCATCGAAGGAAGCTTAGGGGTGGCTTTGTCTAAATAAAAATCCATTATGTGTGTAGGCAGGATTGATAGTGCCTAACGCAGAAAGCAAGGCTTTCCATTGTTTTGGCCATGACTGGAATACTTCCAAAGCTGACATAACAGCAGGATATTGGGCTAGATCTTCGATGATGCTATAATTATGGGCCGCTTTGGAGTAGTTTCCTACTCGCCTATTTGGTCCCTTAGCCATCTTAGGCAATGGTTCAATAGGCATCTTTTAAATGGTAAAAGGTGTAGTTGGTGCACTGGTACTAGCCCCTGACGCGTTGGTGTCTGGTGGGGTTTCGTAATTGTGATTCTGTGTTTGAAAAAACATCTCTTCACGAGTCATGTAGATTTTGTGGCTGCTTTATCCGGAGTCGTCGGGATTTTGTTGTTGAGTGCTAACCATCCCTAAATGGGGGAAAGGTTCCTGCATCATAGCTGTTTGCTGGGAAGATCCTCCTTGTCCTTGGTTAGTATGCATCTTCTTCAGCTCATGGAGATTGGGGCAGTGGTGAGTATAATGGCCGTACTAACCACATATCAAAAAAGAGTGGTTTGTTCGAAGAGGTGGAATTTTGATCTATCGTTGGGCATTTCTTGGCTCTTGGCTCTGATTTCGGTTGGAATTTCCTCCAGCCTGTGATCATGGCGGGCGTTGCTAGTTGTTGCCCCCCTGTCCAGGATTCCCTTTGGGCTTGTTTTTTCTTTTTTTCTTAACCACATTACGAGGGTAGTTCTCCTGGTTATATGATTAGTGTGGTTGGTTTTGGGACGACTGCACAAAGTTCACCTGTGCATTATTCTGCATAGGCGGGTCTTGTGCTAGGGACTGAGCATAGCGCGGTCCCTGGTTTGCACCTGGCTGTTGGGGGGGAGCTCTTCTGTCAGTATGTCTTTTTGTGTATTGGGTCCCCTAAGTCGAAGGATAGGGTCGTCCATGGTGATACGACTGTGCCCTATTGGTCAAATTTTTCTGAGACATATGATGACTTTAAAAACCATGTTGTGGTACATTATGGGTGGAACCATACGTATAACCAGGGTTTTGACTGCTGTTGCCTAGGTAAATTTGGGTCAATGACCCAATTAGATTGTCTGTAGAGTTCGACGTGCCTGGAAACTCTTGATAAATTTGCAGGAGCGGGGTGTTTGGCAGGATATTGTAAATATATCCTGACTGTGTATAAATTAGCTCGAGCTGTTGGGCCTTGCTGATGGCATCCTCTTCGGATATGGGCCTTTGTTGTGCCACATCCTTTGAAATATCTGTAGTGAGAGTTTTCAGGAACAAGTTTAAAAGTACCCGATCGTCTAGTTTGGCTTTACATAAACTACAACGCCACTGCCATTCGTGGAGATTGTCCGAGATATGGACAGTGGGGGTTTGCCTAAAGTGTGTTAGTAATTCCATTCCAGAAACTTGGTGAACGAGTAACTAAAAATATGTTAGGAATGTAATGATGAGGGTGCTAAGGTTCCATGTGAAGTAGAGGGTTTCTCCACGTACCATTTTTCTATCAGAGTGTGTTGAAATAGTCTCAATCGAATAGTGTCGTCAATGATACTGTTCGATGAGCGCCATAGGTGGAAAGTCATGACATGATTACCTGGGTCTTCCGCTTGCTTTCCTTCAAAATTTGGAATATCCAAAGGGAGATTCGTGGGCATGGGAGGCCATGTAGGGTTGTGTGAAATGGGATCATTGTCAGCTTGGTTAAATCTGGTAGATTCAACGAAGCTAAAAAGGGTGACTGTGAGGTTGAAGCCATTGCAACTTGTGAAGACACAAAGTTCTGGTTAGGAAGAGGGTTTTTCTGTGACGTACCCTGCTGTGTATTTTACTGGCTTCCCAAATGGGTAGCACTCCTCCGCCCCCTAGGGGTTGTGGGAGGAGTGGTGTGTGGTGTGGCATTGGGAGACCAACCAGGGTTCCCAACTAAGGGTGCCCTAATACAGTGTTGAGATTGCAACAAGATGATGAGCTTAGTGAAAAGAGTCACCTTCACTTAGTGGGCCCGCATGCTATTTTTGGCTCTCCTTGGGCTTCCGAAGAGTTGGCATTACTATGAGGACTCTGTCAATGGTTGGGAGAAACTGCCAGGATGGGAGTGACTTTGGTCGGATCTTGTGCAGGAGGAGATAAGGCGGAGTACCAGGGATGGATCTTCATCGAAGAATGAAGATGAAGAAAATTTCACTTTGGCTACCAAAGCAAGGAAGGGAAAGAGCAACAAAAATATTTCTCAATCCGGTGCAAAAGGAAAGAAGCAGGACATGTCCAAGGTGAAGTGCTTTCACTGTCACCAACATGGACATTACGCCACTAATTGTCCACAGAAGAATAAAAATAAGCAGGCTGCTGGATCTGCAGCTGGAGAGGCCTTAGCCTCGCAGTTTGAGCTGGATTTTTTGCTGATCACATGCTTGGTCTTAAGTGTGATGGGATCAGTGTGGTTTCTTGATAGTGGTGTGTCTTTCAATATGACCGGAGACAAAGATTTGTTTACTGATCTAGATGAGAAGGATCTTGGAGTGCACATAGAGATGGGCGATGATGGTAGACACAATGCGATTGGTATCGGGACCATTTCCTTTGAGAGGGAGTCTGGCAAACCTTTCATCTTGAAGGATGTCATGCATGTTCCAGGATTGAAGAAGAATCTTATCTCTGTGGCGATGTTGGAAGATAAGGGATATGATGTTGTCTTTAGCAAGGGAAAGGCTTTCCTGCGCAGTAAGGCAACTGGTGAAACCCGAAGGATAGGGGTTCGAGTTAAGAACCTTTATCACTTGCAGGTAGATGGCTACGCAGCAATGGCAGGCAAGGCAGAAGGAGTGGTGAGTCGGGATGAGGGCGAGCTATGGCACAGGAGATTGGGCCATCTTCACCATGGTGCTTTGAAAATTTTGCTGCAGATTTCTATTGGGCTTCCCGAAGATACACTTGCGCAGTCATATCAGTGCAAGGGATGTACTTTGGGAAAATTTGTGAAAGCCACCTTTCATGAGAAGGATAGTCGCGCCATGACGATCCTTGAGAGAATTCACACAAACGTGTGTGGACCTTTCTCAGTAGCTTCGACAACAAAGCACAGGTATTATGTGATATTTGTTGATGATTTTTCTCATAAGTGCCAGATCTTCTTCATGCAGAAGAAGAGCGAGACATACTCAAAGTTCTGTGAGTTCAAGGCACTGGTTGAGAAAGAATCGAGGAAGCAGGTGAAGGCTGTTAGGAGCGATAATGGCGGTGAATTCATCTTTGGTGAATTCAAGGACTTTTGCAGTGCAGAAGGAATTCAAAGAGAGCTCATAGTGCCTCATAACCCATAGTAGAATGGGGTCGCGAAGCAAAAGAATAGAACGATCGTGGGTGTTGCACGGGCGATTTTGCATGATTAGGGCCTTCCCATACACTTGTGGGCTGAGGCATGCAATACTGCGGTTTATCTGCAAAACCGTTGTCCTCACAGAGTACTTGGCATGAGTACACCCGAAGAGGCGTTTTCTGGTAAGAAGCCTGATATTTCTCATTTGAAGATTTTTGGCTCACTTGTTTACATTCATGTGATGAAGGATGCCAGGAAGAAGCTAGAGCCGACCGCAGAGGTTGGGATATTTGTGGGGTACACTGATACACCCCACAATTATTGTGTGTATTTTCCAGACAGTCGGAAGACTGTTTTACGACGGGATATCAAATTTCATGAGGAGAAAGCCATGAAGTGTTCGCTTGAGAGGGAGCCACACTTGCATGTAGATGAGGAGCTATTAATTCCTAAGGATGAGCCTCAGGTTGTGGATCAGCTACAAGAGGAGGTTCATGGAGTGGAAGAAACCACTCATGTAGCACCAACCATCGAGGGCGGAAGCGCACTACAGAAGCTGAGCGACTGAATCTTGATGCAGAGAAGATTGTAGGAGCACCTACATCACAGCGTAGACAGAGACAGTTACCTGACCGATATACTGGATACATGGCTCTGATGAGCAAGTTTATCATGACAGAACCATCCTCTTTCGAGGAAGCTGTGGAGGACCCTGCATGGGTAGATGCCATGGTGGAAGAGTATGATTCGATTGTCAGAAACAGTGCATGGGAGATTGTCCCAAGGCCGAAAAGGAAATCAATGGTAGGTTCGAGATGGATCTACAAAGTGAAGCAAGTTGCTGACGGGAGCATCGAGAAGTACAAGGCAAGATTTGTTTCCCGGGGCTTCTCACGGATTGAGGGGATCGACTATGAGGAAACCTTTGCACCTGTCGCAAGGTATTCTTCCATACAGAGCATCCTAGCTCTCTCAGTGCAGATGGGATGGCACATTCATCAGACGGATGTGAAGACTACATTCCTCAATGGAGTTATTAAGGAGGAGGTGTACATAGAGCAGCCAGAAAGGTTTCGAGATCTTTAGTAGCGAGTCGCTTGTGTGCAGGCTCAAAAGAGCACTGTATGGGTTGAAACAAGCACCTCGTGCTTGGTACACATGGATAGACAATTATTTCACCGGTCTTGGATTCACCAAGAGTGAGGTGGATCCAAACCTATACCAAATTGTGGTGGAGGGTAAGTTGCTGATAATTGTACTTTATGTAGATGATTTGATTTTGACGGGTGATGAACAGTTGATACTCTCATGCAAGGCTGATCTTGCAAAAGAGTTTGAGATGAAGGACTTGGGCCTCCTTCATTATTTCCTGGGATTGGAAATTTGGTAGTGCAGTGATGGATTGTTTTTGTCTCATGGCAAGTATGCCCAAGAGATATTGGAGAAGTTCAGCATGCATTGCTGCAAGCCTATCGACACTCCTCTTCCTAGTGGTTGGAGGAAAGAGGATGCTACATCGGCAGAGGTAGTGGATGCCACTGTTTACCGACAGTTGGTGGGGTTGCTTATGTATCTAGTCAATACACGACCTGACATATGCTACGCTGTTAACCAGCTTTCACAAGCTATGGTTAAGCCTACCAAGCTCTTTTGGAAGGCGGGGAAGCATGTATTGAGATATCTCAAAGGCACATCGAGATAAGGATTATGGTACAAACAATCGGATGAGGTGAAGCTGCATGGCTTCACAGATGCAAATTGGGTAGGGAGCCCAACGGACAGAAAGAGCACATCTGGAGGGATTTTTAGTATCGGGTTGAAAACAGTTTCTTGGTACAACAGGAAGTAGAGATCCATGGCACTCAGTTCAGCGGAGGCCGAGTACATGGCAGCAAGTTTGGCTGCATGCGAGGCTATATGGATGAGGAAGATCTTGGTCGGGTTATTCGGTTCACACTTAGATCCTACTGTGATATATTGCGATAATCAGAGTTGCATCAAACTCTCAGTTAATCCATTATTTCATGATAGTTCTAAACACATTGACATCCGGTATCATCATATTAGAGATTGTGTGCAGCGGAAGATCATGTTACTTTCTTACATTCCTACGGAGGATCAGGATGTTGATATCTTGACGAAGGCGCTCACCAGGAGCAAATTCGAATACAACAAAGGCAGGATTGGTGTGGCAGATAATCCCTATCTTGTTGAGAGGGAGTGTTGAGATTGCAACAAGATGATGAGCTTAGTGAAAAGAGTCGCCTTCACTAAGTGGGCCCGCAGGCTATTTTTGGTGCAAGTCTATTTTTAGACATGTCGATTATATTCTATGAGTTGCAGGATGCTATTTGTAGATGGTTGGTTAAGTTGGAAAAATAGATGGACTTCTATTTTTAGACATATTGGGCGGAATCTATTTTTATATTGTCAGTCTAAAAATAGATATGTCGAATATTATTATCTCTTAATAATATTTGGACTATAAACATTATCTTATTCTCTTGGAGCACTGCAGTTAAGTGCACAGATGTGGCACAGGAGCTGACAGAAGGAATTACGCTATTCCTGAGGGTTAAGTGGAGCTATTGCATGGAGACTTCAGTTAGAACTCATGTGACAGAGTTTGGTGGAGTTATTGAGGTAGATGGTGGAGTTGTGTTCAATTTAACTCAGTTAGACACAATTGAGATAGTTGTATCTAGTCTAACTGATTGATACACTAGTGAGAGTGGTGTGACTTAATTATTAATTAATTCACTAATTATTAAATCATTAATCAACTGAAGAATACATCAGTTAACTACAGTGCATGGACAGTTTCAGTGGAGACCAGTGGAGAGGTAGGTGAAAGAGCAGGTTGACTATCAGTTGTGACTATAATGTTGCATGATTTGCAACAACCAGTGATTGGAGATGCCAATGAGGATTGCATGAGCAAGGTTGGACCAATTCGAGTTCATTCAGAGCCAATTTTCAGTAGGGATTGCGCAATAGAGGCAGGCTAGAAGGTGGCAAAGATCGGTGCATGGATTTGGTAGATCAGGCCTGATTAGTGTGTAGCGATTGTATTGTACTGAGAGCTTGACATGATCAGCTTTGTATGAGGATTGTTACATGATCTCTATGAAATATATTATATACAAATAGTTGGGTTTTTTAGCCTAAATCTTTCCCATTAAAACACTGTGTTCATATGTATGAACTTTTATGGTTTCAATGTGTGCATGCAATTGATTTAATTTCCGCAAGTAATGATCAATAGTAGAAGAGATTTTGTATTGTGCATGAAGTTAAAATAGTGTGTGATCAGGAAAATCTTGGATGTATAACGCATTAGTTATATAATTTCTACATACAGGACGAACCAATAATTGTGGCAGCGTTCTGTCTTTGACGCCTAAATGGCGAAAGACCTAGAACCCCTCTCGGTAATGAGGGGAGGTCCAAAAGATGTCTAGATTGATGAGGTCCCATTGGGTCCTATTTTGGTGTCGACTAGATCTGGATTTGGAAATACTTGAGAGGATAAAGTTTATGAACAAAGAAAAATTCCGATCACATACATAAAACAAAGCGAAAATAAAATTAATTTTCCCTTTAAATTAATCCTATGTGACCAATCAATCAAAAAATGTGGTTTTTGTTTGTTTTATGTATGATACTCAAATCCTAGAAGGCCTACTCATCCTCACACACTCAAATGTAATTGGGCCTTAAGAATATATATTTCGAGTGCTGGCACAACGTCCCGTAAGAGTTAGTGACACCCCCAGTCAACCGAAGAAAATCCACCAAGGTAAGGGTAGAGGATCTAGTGCTTGCCTACACCATCACCTATAGGGAAAGGATGCCCTAATATTGGCCACTAAGCACCACCATCCCACGTGAGCGTTTGAGTCTTGGGATTTTTGGTAAGTCAGCTAACAGTACCGAGTATCAGCCGGGTCAAGTAGCCCCAACTGATACTGCACGCACTGCGCCTAAGACTAACCCCCTCTAAAACGGGTCTCTACCGCGCTCGGGTTTTCTTTTCCATGGACTGATAGGTGGATTTAAAGCTCTCTAAATAGTTAAATTATATGTTTCAAGATGAAGAATGATCAAGGCAGCTTATTGGATGCCTACCCCCTTGATCCTAACTTAAACTATAAATTCTTTTATGGCCCCTGTGGGGAGAATTTAGTGAGTTTAGTTAAGTTAGTTTTAGGTGAATTTTCTTTGCTTAGTGTGTGGATGTGTGCGAGCAAAAAATGAACAAGAACATAGTTTTAACGTGTGTATATGCAATGATCCTTTTCAAAATCCCCTATTAAACTAGGTTCTATTGTTCCTTGCTCAAAAGAAAAACATGTGTGGATATGGGCCACTTTCTATTTTTCCTTGTTAATATATGTGATCAACTATAGGGAGATGGTGAGTTGTGAATAGAGAGTGTTCATATGCTTGCCTAGGATCATTTAAGGGTGCAAAGGCAAGAAATATTACTTGCTCTCCTATCGAAAATTCAATCCTGGTCCTGAAATCCTAGTGCAAAAATTGAACTAAACTAATATCTTTTACACTAGAAAAAAGAAACTAGCTAAGCATGCGTGGAATTGGGCCACTTACTTTGGCTAATTATCTAGGTGTGTTGGTACCTAAATTTTCAAAACATAATTTTTTTTTCAGAATGCAATTTAATTTCTGCCCCTACTTAAACTATGTATGAACTTTGTAAAAATCAACTTGAAATAAAACTAACACTAAGCCTACAAAAATCAGCTAAGAGCAAGCTTTAGTAAGTTGCGGGGTACCTCAACCAGTGCTGGCAGATTTATTATGGGCTGCCAGGAACTTTACAAGTAGGAAAAGATAGAAATATGGGAGAAATTTCTCATTCTTTCTTTTGCACGTGAAAGGATGCAATAGGCACGATGTCTGCACGCAGGTCAGCTCTGAACGAGTGCCCTGGGCATGTCTGTCTAAGGGAAAAGTGTGAAAATTCCTGCAAGAGTAATTTTTGGAGTTTTTCTTCTTCCGTCTGTCACCTGGGATGAACTAGGAACTGAAGGAGAAAAAGTGGGCAATTTCAGCCCAACTCCACATCACAGACGGAGGTCTCTGCAAAATGGCACAACCACATAAACTTGGAAATAAACGTTAGTGGAGTCACCAATCCTGTCTTAGTGTGTTTGGTGCACATATGTATGGAATCACACCAACTTAAGGGGTGTGGTTTACCCTATTAAGTTATTGGTCACAAGCAAAAAATAAGTGGATTCAAGCAAGTTAGTGGAACATGCTAGAACATAAACATACAATATAGAGAAATATCATGCATATTCAAACACAAAAATTAAACTAAAACTAAAACAAATTAAACAAAAGCTATAAATAGAGTCAAACAATTGCAATAATCCAAATGGTGGCGCTTACGACTCCTCTTATTGAGTGCTGGTAGGAAATGAGGATGAAACTGTAACTCCCTTGCCAAGGGGCCCTTAGAATTTGGGTTCTAAGTCCCAATGCAAGTATGTCTTTACTTCCTAGCTTGCCTCGGTGCAAAGTCTCCCTCTCTCTACTATGGTGGACTGAACTTGTTGGATGGCCAATAATTGAATCCCCTCTATCTCAGCTTCGGATCACACACTGCTAGTATTTCTTGGGGCAATTTTGGCCAGCATAACAATGTGCTCTCAAGTTGTTCATCTCTTGGTGGTATTTTATAGGAGAATTCAAATCCCCCTTCCCTCTCTTGGTACATTGTGGATGGTGACCCAAGAGAGGGGGATGATTCCATTGTGTGCCACACTTATTCCATTGTGTGCTCCCTTGATGTCCTAAGGAGGCTTTGGTGTCTGTCCTTAGTTGGCTTCAAGTGTTAAATCCTTGTCCTAGAGTGTGCTTTTTGTGGTCCCAGAAAGTGACTTCCACCACTCTCAGGATTGTGGACATTTCAGGTCAAAAGGCGCACAAAGGCACTCTTCTCAAAGGATTTTGCATGCAAAAGCATTTATGAATTGCTCAAATTTGATTTTTCCTTAGACCTTAGATATTTTTAAATGTTTTCCAGATTCTCTAATGTCTCTCAGCCTTGTAAATCCTTCTGCCTGACATTAAATAACGTCGTCTTTGCTTGTATGATTTTCTAGTGTTAACAATGGTGATTGAGGAAAAGACTCGTACAAGTAAAGATCCTCCCCAAAATGGGTTGGAGTTAAAGGTGTCTCGTCTTGTGGGATTTATTCAATCAAAATAAAACCAGGTGGAAGGATTTTTCCTTCAGGCCCAAAGTATATTTCAGGAGGTTGATTGCGCGATATGGGAGACTCACTGGTTACAATAGCGTGTGTGGTGAATAAAATAGGAACAACTTCTAGTCGTTCGACTTCGAGATGCAGATGCTCTGGAAAAAAAGAGACAGGGTTTGGATCAACTTCCAGTTGAACAATGTCGGGTTCGGGAGGTATGGTCTCACTGATTAGATGGATCGTGACCATGGGTAGCTATGAGGACTCCATCTCGACAACTGTAGACAAACCAGGATTGGTAGAAACAACTTGTGCCGACTCTGGTATATGGGAATATGATGCTTCGCCAGAGGTACTGATGGTACTGGTTTCAGTAGAGTGATGTCGCCTTTGTCGCACAGAAGTGGATTATGGTGGTAAAGGTGGTTTCAATGCAAGTCTACGCAAATGATAGGGAAAGGTATTTTCTTCTTCCACGATGACTGATTTATTTTATAACCAAAAATAAATAAACAAAATAAAAAGGTAATACTAGGAAAAATGTTTACCAAGAAACTGTGAACTACAGAATACCTCCTAGTGAACCAAGAAGTACGAGTAGGCAATCTCCCCGAATGTTGTGCTTGGTGTAGCACAATTTACAAGGCGGCCGACTCGGTTCACTATGGATGGATATCAACTTAAAGTTTTCATCCCAAATATACCTGAAGGTACGTGGAGGCCCAAGTCCATATTAGCGTTGTCTGATGCGAAACTGCACAGTGAGAGCACCCCTTTATACTTTTCATACTATAACACTGCCCGATATACCTGAAGGTACGTGGACGAGCTATGATATAATTGCGTATGTGGAGTGAGGTATCACACTAGGAATGTATCGCAAACAATTAATGGCAGCTGCTATGTTTTACGATGCTGGAACACGTCTCTAGCCTAGACCTTCTAAATGTTATCGTTATGGTTCCAATGCTTTTTTTAGGTAAATTGATGTAAATTTTAAGTTGATCTTGTTTATGAATTTTTATTTCAAGGTTCACCACGATGACGTGATGGAAATTACTAAAATTCAAACTAAAATGATAAGCAAACTTTTCAATTTTATATTTTTCAATGAAAGTCTTAGCTACTAAAGAGAAAGAGAAATTAGTTTTGAGAGCAAACAACAAAGAGCACAAAATAATATGCAACTTTCCTAATTTGTTCCTATGCAAAACACATAGTCCACTATATGCAAATGCAAGTTTTTATTTTCAGTCCCATTAATGTGAATGCAAAAAGGAAAATATATGCATCAAATCAACAAAAAAAAATTCTTTTTTATTTGAGAAACGACGAATTTAACAACAATTTCTCTTTTAGGAAAAATGAAAAATGGAACTACAATCTTTCCTATAGGAAACGAAGAATTTAATGAAAATTTCCTTTACGAAAACAAATGGATCTAATGCAGAAATTGAAATAATTTGAATTTTATTTGTCAATGATAAATAAAAACACTTAAAGAGACATTGAACAAACTTACTTTTCAAAGGAGGAAGATTCGGGTAGATTCAATGGTCTCTATGGGGCATCAGATAGTTGAAAACACAACAAACAAAAAGCTGAATGTGAAGGCAATGAAAAATTAAAAGGGAATTTGGTTGGCTTAGGGGGCAACATAGTCTCTAAGGGGAGACAGTGCATTGCAAAGCACCCCCGAGTGGGAGACAGTGCTATACAAAGCACTGTGTCTTGACCAACAGTGCATTGGGTGCAGCAGAGAACAAAAAAATCAAGCTAATGACAACCTTCTAATGCAATTCTTAGTTTCAAAAGCCTAATAATTGAGATTAGATGCTACTAGGTGGATAAGAAGAGGAAAAATACACCAAGATGAAGGTAAACTCCCCAGTGGAGTCGCCAATTTGTTATGAGGAGTTATGGATTACGAATAAAACACATTCCCTAAATGTGGTGCAATGCATTTAGAACAACAGGTCAAAGAATTTGCAAATACTTTTCCTGGTGGTAAATATACACACATAATATATTAAGAAACTTACTTGGAGTCCAAGCACTTCCTATTCTACTTTTTTCGCTCTTGTTGTAGCTTCCAATCCAAGCTTGATCGCCAGACTAGTTCCTGCAAACACAAACACTAAACAGCAAAGAGATTGCAATATACAAATGGCTATTCATGTTAATAAGTTAAATCATTGAAACATGAAACATATAAATTAGATAAGAATTCATAATATGAAATATAGAAGCTTATATAGATACATATGTGGGAAAGTAAGCAACAATATTTATTAATGGATAGAAGGGGAGGTTACAACCAACGATTGATTTGATGTCACCAACTCCAACATCGTCCCAACCTCATCACAATGAACATCTCTCCAACAACATATCACTCAAATCAAACCCTGAATTGAGATTCCAACAACATTTCTCTACCAAATTTCTTCCTTTTCAAGCACTAGGATCTGTGCTCAATTTATAGATGAGTTGAAGGTAGTTTCACAATCAATGACTTTCTAATAATAGGCAAGACATGTTTCCTAGCTTAGAGGTGTTGAATGGACACATTGATTCGAAGTTTGACATATATGCACTCTTCTAGAAGGCACTAGCCATGTGGAGATTCCAGAATAATGAGAATTTTTCTCCCAATTGACCAATGCACCCTTGAATGTCAGGAAGGGATTTTCAGAGCACCCTTGAATGGAGGTATCTGCATATTCAAAGCAGTTAGTCCCTTGAGAGACTGCGTTGGTGAGCTCATAGGTGATATAACATGTACTCCAAATCTTGGAAACCTTGCAATGGAAGTCATAGATGATTTGTTCTTATTCTTTGTCTTAGGGAATGTAGCAACTGAAATGATAAGGGATGATATACCCTATTCATTGGTTCTAGGGATAATGTCCAGTTTAACCAGGTCATTGTGAATGATGCCCAAATTGACCTATAAAACCACTCCTCAAACTATTAAGATAGAAGGACATATCTAGAAGAAAAAGGTAATAGTGTTGATTGATTCGGGTAGTACCCAAAATTTTATTCATTATAAGATAGCCAAGGAATTGAATTTCTTCCTATATCCAGCACCAAAGTGTCAAGTGATGGTTGCAAATGGAGGAACTATAAATTTCTCTGTAGAGTGCCATAATATCAAGCTAACCATGAGGGAATATGTCTTTAATATCCCAATGCTTTCCATTCCAATGGGTGGTGTTGATATTGTATTAGGATTTCAATGGTGACAATCTTTGGGTACGATATCTTTTAATTTTCAAGAACTTTTATTGAATATTTTTTGGGAAGGAAAGGAAGTTGAATTAAGGGGTATCACAAGGAAACTAGGAAATACAATTGGCTCTAATGGCATGACAAAGCTTCTAAAGAAATAACAGCGAGGCTTAATTGCACAATTATGCTCACTAGATTTTTAAACGTTGAAATCATCTTTAAGAAGAAATTCTAGGGTTCAAGCTATGGAAGATCACTTTGAGCATCAACAAGAATTTCTCCAACTCTTAAAGGATAACGTAACTTTGGTGCAGAATCAAACTAAACAACAGGCATATCAACATCACCGTGAAAGAATTTTTGATGTAGGTTACTGGGTATTTTTACGGCTACAACCATACAAACAAATGTCCCTCAAGCAAGATAAGAAGGATAATAAATTATTGTCAAATTACTATGGTCCTTACAAGGTGTTGCAAAATATCGTTACTATGGCATACAAATTAGAGCTTCCTACATCTTCTTGAGTGCACCCAACGTTCCATGTTTCATGCTTAAATAAGGTTATAGGTGACAAAATCCCAGTTCAACAATATTACCAGAACTTGACAAGGAAGGAAAAATCATATTGGAACCTAAAGAAGTCACGAAAACAAGAACTTGATAGCTATGAAATCGATCAATTTTAGAGTATCTCATTAAGAGGAAGAACTTACCCACTAAATATTCCACATGGGAGGATGATAATTTTATACAGAACCATCCAGAACTACTCAAGCATTGAGGACAACACTTTTTTGAAGGAGAGGGGCATGTTAGGTCCCTATAATAATAATATAGCCCATTATTTTTATTGTTGGTGTAAACCCCTTATTGTTATTTTTGTTCCCATGTAGTCCCCATATTATTATTATTGTGCCCCATAAAAGCCCACTATTGTTATTGTTGTGCCCTTACATTATTATTGTTATGTAGGCTCTAATTATATTGGGACCCCTTAGACTCCTATATATAGAAAGTAGGTTTTGTCATTTGTATCATCCAAGAATTGTTTATTTATGTAATGTAAAGGATGTTTCCCCCTCAAAGAGGCTGATTTATAAGTCGTTGATCTATCATTTCTTCTATTTTGTGAGTTGGTTTCATAACACTAGCTCTTCTAGACCTTCCAAAATCCTGGCACAACTACTAGGACTTTGAGAATGGAAGGGAAAAATTACCAAATTGGGAAATATTTTGGTCTAATTTGTTTCAAGAAGAGTTCAGGAGAAATATTAGAGACAGAAAATCATCCAAAGAAGAGGATGAAGATAATTTTTCCTTGGTTGGAAAGGGGAAGAAGGTAAAAGGAAATAAGACCCAAATAAAACCTGATTCCAACCAAAATAATTGCAAGAAGAAAATCTTGAGCAAGATAAAATTCTTCCACTTCCACAAATACAAGCACTATGAAACAAAATGTTCATAAAATAAGTCTAACATGAATCCTTTAGGAGGAGAAGCAAATGAAGCATTTGATTCACAATTAAAATTAGACTTCACCTTGATAGCATGCATGGCCAACACTGTTATGGGGAGTGTGTTGTACCTTGATTTTGGTGCCTCGTTCCATATGACATGGTGAAATTAGTTTTACAGTAGCTTGGAGGAGAAGGATCTCTAGATGCATATTGAAATGGTGGCTAATGGGAGGTACAATGCTACATGAATTGGTACTATCACCTTTGAGAGGGAGAAAACCTCTCCTCTTTGCCGTAAAGATGTTATATATGTACCTGGGCTAAAGAAGAACATGAAATCTATAGCAGTATTTGAGAATAGAGGCTATGATGTTATTTTCAGTAAAGGGAAAGCATTTCTAAGAAACATCGCTACCGGGAAAGTGATGCAAATCGGAGTTCGAGTGAAGAACATATACAAACTTGTGGTGTGATATTGCACTGCATTAAGAAACAAGGATGAAAAGGAGAAAATTCATGATATTGGAGAAATATAGAATAGGATATTGGGTCATTTACACTGTGTTTCCTTAAAAATCACGCAAAAAATTACCATCGGTCTCCCTAAAGGTTCCCTTGACTAGCAGGATATCTGCAAGGGTTGCAGAAGAGGGAAATATGTCAAATCCACTTTCCATGACCGAGATAACAGAGTAGATGAAATCTCAGAGTGAGTCCATTATGATGTTTGTGGACCCTTTTCTATAGCCTCCATAGAAAAACATAAGTACTTTGTTATTTTTATTGATTATTTCTCTCGAAAATTTTGGATCTTCTTCATGTGGAAGAAGAATGAAGTTTTCTTAAAATTTGTAGAATTCAAAGCACTGGTTGAGAAGGAGACTGGAAATAAAGTGAAGGCTCTCAGGAGATGCAACAGAGGTGAATTTGTTTCAAATTCCTTCAAGGAATTTTGTGCGAAAGGAGGTATTTGAAGAGAGCTGACTATTGAAATGGAACGCCAAAGCGGGACTTCTGATTTAATTTTCCCTTAATTAAATTGGAAGAGAAATTGTAATTTCATCTCATAACAAATTATGTTAGTTAAATAAATCAGAATGGCTGAGTTATCTTAGGAAATTCGAGTTGAGGGTCTAAGAGGATGCATGTAGAGTGATTCCATGATTTAAGGGGGTCCAGTTGCAATTATGCATGAGTTGTAATTCGTTAACTCAATAAATTTAGTTAAAATTAGTTTAACTAGTTCTAACTAAGTGATTAGCCAGTGAGAGGTCTAGTGAATTAAATTTGATTTAATTTACAATGAGTGATCAATTAGTTAACTGATAATTCACTATAAACAGTTGTTGCATGTCATTTTTGAGGAAGACCCAGTTTAGACAGAGGTTAAAGGGAAGATAACTATCTGTTGTATAATTAGAAAATTGTGCAGGTCAATTATAGAGTCAGTTGGAGGCCTAGGAAGGATTGCGCAATCAAGGCAAGGGATTTTCCAATTTAATAGGGTTTTAATTCCTCAAGGAATGTGTGAGAAAGGCAGGCTGAGCAGAGGAAGAGAATTGGCTAAGTATTTGTCTAATTTTTCCTAGATCGGTGTCAAACAGTTGGCAAAGTGCAGGAGTTCTCTTGTGAGAGAAAGCATTGTATTGTTTCATGATCCTTGACTTTATAAAATATACATATAGTGGGGTTTTAGGCAACGTTCTTTCCCTAGATACATCTTGTGTTGTGCGATTGATTGTCTATTTGTCTTACTTTTTATGTGATTGTGTGATCGTGTTTTGTTTCTGCAAATTGAAGAAGGATTTAGTATCTTGTTTTAGTACATTATAAGATGAGATTGAATCTCGTTGTTAGATTTTCTACTTGGTATCAGAGCGTTAGGAATCACAATAAGAAGAGAAGAACAAATTTTTTTTTTGATCAGGGTTCGAATTTGCAGATTTATTCTTTGGTATCCAACATTAGATCAAGATGTCTTTCAATGGATTGAGACTCGAATATGCACTCGACGGAAATTCAAATTATATTTCATGGAAGGAGAAGATGGAGGAATCGCTTTGGGACAACAAACTTAATGCTTTCGTAGATGTTGATGTTCCACATCCTGCAATAGCAGATGTTCAACTTCTTGATGCATGGAAGAAGGATGTTGTTAGAGGGATTTTGAAACCATATTGTCTCGAGCCTCCACGGGAAGGCAAATCAATATGCAATGTGGAAGGCCTTGAAATATCTGTATCAGAATAGAAGCAACCACATGAAGTTAGTGTTGAAAGACAATCTCAGGAAGATCAAAATGGAGAAGGGCGACATGATACAAAAATACATGACCAAGTTCACCCAATGTTGAGATGAACTTGGAAGTGTTGGGGTCATTGTTTCCATGGATGATTTGGTGAGCCTAGCTCTTCTGGGCCTTCCCAAGAGTTGGCATAACTACTAGGAATCTGTTATTGGGAGCAAGAAGTTGTCAGATTGGGAGAGACTTTGGTCTAATTTGGCACAAGAATAAATTTAGCGGAGCACCAGAGATGGATCCTTGTCAAAGACTGATGATGAAGAAAATTGTACCTTGGATGGCAAGGTGAAGAAAGGAAAAAGGAAGGTGTCCCATTCCAAATTCGAGATCGGCAAGGTAGGCAAGAAGTGAGACTTATCAAAGGTGAAATTTTTCAATTTTCACGAGCATGGACACTATGCCACAAATTGTCCACAAAAGAAGAACAACAAGAAGGCCTCAGGAGGAGCAACAGGTGAAGAATTGGGTTCATAATTTTTGTTGGAATTCACCCTCATCGCATGCATGGTGTCATCAATGTTGGTATCTGTGTGGTACTTGGATAGTGGAGCCTCATTCCACATTACCGACAACAAATAATTCTTCAATAGCTTGGAGGAGAAGGATCTCCAAATGCACATCAAGATTAGTGATGATGGGAGGTATAACACTACTGGGATTGGTATAATTACTTTCCAGAGAGAGTTAGGTAAACCCCTTATACTAAAATATGTCATGCATGTACCTGGTTTAAAAAAGAATTTGGTTTTTTTTTTCTATGTTGGAAGATTGTGGATATGATGTGATTTTCAGTGAAGGAAAGGCATTCATTCGTCACAAAGCCATAGGACATGTGAAAAAGATTGGGGTTTGAGTGAATAACCTCTACAAACTTTATGTAGATGAATGCACAACATTGAGAAGTAAAGAAGAGAAGGTGTAAAGTCGAGACATCGGTGAGTTATGGCATAGGATGTTGGGTCATCTACACCACATTGCTTTGAGGATCATGTAGCAGATTTCTACAGTGCTTCCAAAGGGTACACTTGCACAGAGAGACACGTTCAAAGGGTGTACCATGGGGAAGTATACAAAGGCCACCTTTCACGATAATGAAATCTGAGCAGCTACAATCCTTGAGAGAGTTCACTCAGATGTGTATGGACCATTCTCAACAACTTCCACATCAAATAACATGTATTATGTGATTTTTGTTGATGATTTTTTAAGAAAGTGTTGGATTTTCTTCATGCAGAAGAAATATCATACGTTCTCCAAGTTTTGTGAGTTCAAGGCACTTTTCGAGAAATAAAAAGGGAAGAAGGTGAAGGCTCTGAGGAGAAACAATGTTGGAGAGTACATATCTAACGAATTCAAGAATTGTTGTGCCTTAGAAGGAATTCGAAGAGAATAATTGATTGCACCTCATAAACCACAATATAATGGGGTTGCATAAAGAAAGAACACATAGTATTGTGGGAGTAGCATGAGCTATGTTGCATGATCAGGGCATACCATTGCATCTGTGAGTAGAAGCATGCAATACTACATCATTTTTGCAGAACATAAGTCCTCATCGGATACTTGGGATGAGTACACCAGAGGAGGCTTTTTCAGGTATGAAACCAGATGTTTAATATTTTTAAATTTTTGGTTCATCTGTCTATTTCCATGTGACCAAATATGCCATAAAGAAGCTAGAGCCAAAAATAGAGTTGGGGATATTTGTGGGGTACATCTATACACCTCACAACTATCGGGTGTACTTTCCAGCACATCGGATTACAGTGGTTAGAAGAGATGTGAAGTTTGATGAAGAAAAAGCCATGCGATTGTCCCTTGAGATGGAACTTGAGTTACATGCAGTTGAGGAGCTATTATCTCCAAAGGATGAACCTCAAGATGTGGAGCAACCACAAGCAGAGGAATAAAGAGTGGTAAAAACCACTCATGTAAAGCCATCCACCAAAGATGGAAGGAAGCGCACCAGAGGGGCTGACAGATTATTGTTGGATGCGAGAGATAATGTGGGAGCACCCACATCACAATGCAGGAAAATAAGGTCCCCAGAATGATACACTGGATACGTGGCTCTTATTAGCGAATATATTGATATAGAACCATCCTCCTTTTAGGAAGAAATGTAGTAGCTAGTGTGGGTTGATGCCATGGTTGAGGATTATGATTCCATTATCAGGAAAAATGCATGGGAAGTAGTCCCAAGACTAGTGGGGAAGTTAGTGGTAGGATCCAGGTGTTGGAATCATGATTTTTGTTAAACTAAAACCTGCAGGCATTAGTCTCCACTACAATCTCTAGAGTTAGGATCCACGAGAGGCGGTTAGTCCATGTCACGAAACACATGGGGAGTGTTGAACCCAATGTCCAACAATCTCCCTCCAAATGCGAGCCAGGTGAGTTTTGAACTCGAGACTTGTCGCTCTGATACCACTTGTTGGAATCACGATTTTCGTTAGACCAAAACTCACAGGCATTATTCTCCACTACAATCTCCAGAGTTAGGATCCATGAGAGGCGGTTATTCCATGTCGCGAAACACACGGGGAGCGTTGAACCCAATGTCCAACACCAGGTGGGTCTACAAGGTGAAGCAGGCAGCAGATGGGAGTGTGGAGAAACACAAGGCTAGATTTGTTGCTAGATGGTTCTCTAAGGTGGAGGGTGATCTGAAAGGAGTGTATTGGTTCTGTTGTGCTAAGTGTCCTTTCAGTAATATAAACATGTACAATTTGTCTCCATAAGTTTTCTTAAGGAATGAGTATTTTAACCATGAAATATAGATGAATTAGTGAACTTTAAGCATGAAAATAAGCCTTAAAAACACTGAAAAATAGTGTATAATAGAGAAAAATAATCACACATAAGTTTTACACGGTAGGCATGATGAAGCAGTTCACCCCTCCTGGGCTACATCTGCTGGTCGAACTCCCAATGGCATATCCCTCTTTGTCATTATGCTAAAAATTGTAAATAACATGTGTTTATAGGCCTATAATGGCTATTTTCTTTGCACCAATGGCTCCAGAATGCTCAAATTAGTCTAGGTAGACTCTTGTTTCACCAAAATTGGTCAAAAATTGTCCTCCCAATGCATTTTTCCCAATGACAACTAGAAAATCTCCACTAAAAGTGGAGACGGGCACTTAACTAAAGTTAAATTTAGTGGAAACCCTAAAAATTATGGGGGCGCTCCAGTTTTTGTGGACCATTAACACTGGAATTGAATGTTACAGGTGGCATGGCCACATGCGCACTTGCTACCCCGCCTGACCGTAACGGTCGGCACTAAAACTGGCGAAGACCTGGCCTTAACCGCACGATAGATGCGCTTGTGATCAATTTTAAATGCCAATGGTTACATTTTTATGTTGTGGGTTATGGTGACCATTTGTTGCTGTAGCCTAGAACATGTGAACAAGCATTGGGGCCGCCAACGGGTTGGGATCGCTGGCGGTCCCCTCCCCCATAAACAAAACATTAACACTTTATTATGATAGGGTTTCCCTATAGGGTTTAAAGAAACACCTCACAGGCAGACTGGTCAAGTCGTTCGCGCCCATGCTTGAGGTCTCTGGTTCAATTCCTGTAGCCTCCAAACAAATTTTATTACACCATCCTGAGGACACGTGGTGGCATGCGGGCTTGCCATGTGTCCCTCATCCAACAGCTCTTGAAAAATCCATCCAACGGCCCAAAAACACCTCTGTACCACAAATAAATGGCCCATATCATGCCACATGGCATGATCCGGTTGGCTGAGAAAAATGGAATATTCCCGAAATATGCCTGCTTACTGTACGTGCATGCTGACTGGGCATCCAGTCACAATTTTTTTGTTGTTTGGGAAAATAGACAGAACGCGATATCTTCCTCATACGACATCGGTTTTTCGAACTGTTCATGGCGCCAGAATCACAACAACGAGACCTTTCCGGTCGCTTAGGTTCGGATCTATTTCGAGCACTTTCAATTTCAAGCATAACACATGATCTCCTGACCACACCTCCCCATTGGGAAGCTTTTGGACCCCAAAAGACTTTAATCACCTATTCAGAAGATGAGGGTACAACTCCCTCACCTTTTCCACTTCCATCCATCTTGCCTTACTTGGTTTGCTGCCATTGAGCCCAATTCGAAGATAATCGACACTTCCCCTTTTAGAAGTGCGTGTCCTCCTGTCAAGGATGGAATCCTCCTTAAGCTCATCCAAAAATTCTGGCGAAAAATATTCTATTGATGGCAGCTGAATATCACTCCCTTGATCATCAATCAAAGGAGGTTCATACAAACGTAAATACTCCACATTGACAATGGAATAAATTTGCATATATGAAGGTAGGTTAAGTTGAAATGCATTTTTACCAACTTGTTTAATAATCTTGAATGGACCATAACGAATAGGCTTGAGCTTTTTACCTTCTCCTTGCATCCTTTCTTTGCTTATGTGCAACCATACTTCATCTCCTTCTTGAAACTTGTGATTATCTCTATGTTTTTCATGCCTCTCCTTGTACTTGCATTGACTCTTCTCAAGTTGTTCTTAAACTTGTTGATGAACAATTTGAATTTTCTCAATGAACTTTCGAGCCTTGTCAATATCACTATGCCCATCATTTCCAACATCCTTCTCATAGATGAAGTCTAATGGTGATTTCGGCAAATACCCAAAGTAGGCTTCAAAAGGTGAAGTATTTGTAGAAGAGTGCTTGGCCCGGTTGTAAGTGTGTTGAATGTAATGCAGTTGTTCATCCCAAAACTTGGGATGTTTGCTGCAATATCCTCTCAATAGATGAACAACGATTTTGTTCACCACCTCGGTTTGGCCATCAGTTTGCGGAGGAAAAGCAGTACTATTTTTCAACTTTGTGTCCATCATCTTCCAAATATTGGACCAAAAATTCCCAATGAACTTGGAATCCCTGTCACTAACAATAGAAGTTGGAAAACCAAAATGAACCCATACATGTTGAAAATAAATTTCAGCAGTTTTTTCAGCAGTAATGGTTTTCTTACATGGCATAAGTATACACATTTTACTAAATCTATCCACAACTACATAAAGATAATCATGTAGTTTTCTTGACATAGATAGACCTCCAACAAAGTCCATGGAGACACCCTCCCATGGACTTGATGGTACCGGTAGTGGTGTATACAACCCAAGCTTCTTATTTCTAGGCTTTCTTGTTGCACACACAGAACTTCCTCTTATAAAACGTGACACACTATCTATCATGCGAGGCCAATAACAATAGCTTTGTAGATGCGCCACTGTTTTGCTTACCCCAAAGTGTCCAGCAATAAGAGATGAATGAGCCTCTCTCATGCCACTAAGTCTCTCTCCTTGTGGTATATACATCTTTCCCAAATTAAACATCAAATTGTTATGCATGTGGTAATCATTTTCCTCAAATTGATTCCCTTCACTCAAACTAGCATACACATGTTGAAAATCAGCATCAGATGCATACTGTTCTATGTAACTCTCATGTACAATAGAATCATTTTTAAGCAAAGTATAAACACTAATAATTGGCCTTGAAAGTATATCAGCAACTTTATTAAAAATACCTTTCTTGTACCTTATAACCAAGTGAAACTGTTGAAGAAATCCATCCACCTGAAATGCCGTGATTGCTGCAATTTTGTTTGCAACTACAAGTACTGTAGCGGTTGGTGATCGATATGTATAATCGTCTCTTTACCCATCAAGTAGTGTTTCCACTTCTTGACGCTTTGTACCAACGCATACAACTCTTTTTCATATGTTGGATAATTTATTACAACACCATTGAATGTTTCAGAATGAAAAGCGATAGGCTTACCATGCTGCAAGAGTACTACACCCATGGCATAATTACTAGCATCGGTTTGAATCTCGAATGGCTGTCTCAAATCTGGTAATGCAAGGACCGAAGCTGAACTAATAATTTATTTTAAAGCTTCAAAATCTTGTTGTTTTTTCCTCCCCATTGGAAGCCTTTCTTCACACTTGTCACTGCATGCATAGGAGCTACTATGGCAGAAAAGTTAGCAATAAACTTTCTCCAATACTGAGTTGTGCCTAAGAAACTTCTTACCTCGGTTACTAATTTGGGAGTGGCCCAATTTACAATGGCTTCCACTTTAGAAGGATCAATTCTCAATGTGCCTCCTCCTACAATGTGTCCCAAATAAACCAGATAAGTCTTTCCAAATTCACACTTAGAAATCTTAAGAAATAATTGCTCTTTCTTCAAAATATCAAGTACCCTCTTTACATGAAAGACATGCTCTTCTCTTGTTTTGCTGAAAATGAGTATATAATCTAAATACACAATAAAAAATTCATCAATAAATGGACACAAAACATTATCCATAACACGCATGAAAGTCGTCGGTGCATTACAAAAACCAAACGACATAACCAACCACTCAAAGAGCCCTTGTTTGGCTTTGAATGCAGTCTTCCATATGTCACTTTCTGCAATTCTTACTTGATGATATCCACTTCGTAAATATAACTTAGTGAAATTTTTTGCTTCTTTCATCTAATCTAGCAAATCATCTATCCTTGGGAGTGGGTATCGATTCTTTACTATTATCTTGTTCAAAGCTCTGAAGTCGACACACATGTGCCAAGTCCCATCTTCTTCGGAATAAAAACTATGGGTGAGCTACATGGTGAAGTGCTCAACCTTATGAGTTCTTTGTCCAAAAAGTCTTTTATTTGCCTCTTTGTTTCCGCATTCTCCATTATCGACATGCGATACATGCCGATGTTTGGAAGAGGACAATCTTGTTGAAAATGAATCTCATGTTGAATCTCCCTTTTAGGAGGCAATCTTGTTGGCTCCTGAAACATCTCATGATGTGCATCAACTACATCAATAAATATTATTTCAACTTAGGATCACAAAATTCAAATGACTCATGATTAGCATCAACTTTAGGCTTTATCATTAGAAGAACAAAATTCTTACTTGAATTCACCGGCCTTTTTACCTGTCCAACATTTACCATTGTAATATTTGTCTTCTTGCGATGTGCTCTAACAATGTACTCCTTGCCATCTTTGAATAAATGGTATTTTTTCTCATGGCAATGGAAGATAGCTTTCCTGTCATACAAGTAAGGACTACCCAACACAACACCTATAATATCAAGCGGAACCACATCTAATTCAAATGTGTCAACAAAATGTGCAGTTATTGCAAAGCGCAATATGCACTTCTTTGAAACCTGTAAATTTGCATCCTTATAGATCCACCCAGGTGGATATGGTTTTGGATGTGGAATGGTCTCAAGATTAAGTTTCTTGACCAAGTATTCAGAGATTAAATTCTCTTGTGAACCACTATCAAACAGTGTATCAATATTGGTATGTTTGGATATGACCCTCACATGAAACAGTTCCATTCTCTATTCTTCATTTGGAGCTTCTATGTGACAGTTTGAAGTACTAGTACTAGGTTTTGTATCAATTTATTTCCCCTTCATGTTCTTCAATCCCATGGTTGTAGTTTTATTTTCATCACATGAATCCTCTCCTAAGTCATGTTGAGTTGTAGCTGTAGTTTTCTGCTTCCCTTTGTTATTGTTAAACTTAGGTCTCTTTTTAGGATGTAGTTTCCAACAATTTTTCTCTTCATGGCCTTCTCTCGAGCAATGTTTACAAACCACTTTCTCTCCCTCTTTTTTGACAGATGCATTATTTTTTCCTTTTCCTTTTAAGGTATTCTCTTTGTTTTTCCTCTTAAAAGGTTTGTTTCTACCCTCTTCAAAACTATTTTTCCCTCTTGCTTCTAGATGTGTGGCTTGAGCACATACTTCATCTAGGGTTGTAGGATTAAACATGAGGATAGTATGTCTAAGGTAGATATGTAAGCCCCCTAGGTACTTAGGCAAAGTATCTTGACTATGAAAATCTACCCCTAATAAGAGAGCTCTTCTCCTAAATTCTTGGGTGTAGTCTTGTACATTTTGTCCTTTCAATTGTCTAAAATTTTTCCAGTTCATTATGGTTTTCTGCATGTGAGATAATGGATAAAACTATTGTTTTATTGCAGTAATGAAATTAGTCCATGATAGAATAATCTTACCATGCTTTTTGATCTCCTCCTTTGTCTTTGATTCCCACCAAACAAGAGCTACACATTCCATCCTCAATGAAGCTAGTTGGATTTTGGTGTCATCGTCATGAAGGTTTTGAATTTTCAAATAAACCTCTAATTGCCTAATCCAGTTATTAATCTTTTCTGCATTGACTTCACCATTAAACATTGGAAATTCAAACTTAACATCAATTTTTAGAAAAGGACTTTTACCAATGTTCTTTGACTTGTGTTACTGGTGTACTGAAGATGAAGTAGAGGATGATGATGATGAGGGTGAGGATGGTGACTTCCCACTGCCTCCATTTCCTCCATTGCCCTTATTTGATTTATATTCATCATTGTGGCCTCTTGATGATCTCTAACCTTCCTTGTGAAGTTTGGATCCTTCTCCTTCTAGTCTTTCATTCATTTCTTGATAAAGGATTCTCACCATTTCAGTCATGTCAAGGAATGCTTTCCTGAACACTCTTTCTTCTTCTTTGGGATCCACCTCTTTATGGGTTTCCTCTTCTCCTGGAGGCATGTTTGATGCTGCTTCTGATTCTCTTGGAGGTGAACCAGGTGGCGGAGAATGTGGAAATATTTCCCTCCTTTGCTGTGGCTCACTTTTAGAACCTCTTGCTGCCACCAATTTGCCTTCTCCTCTCTTAAGTTTGAGACTAGTAAGCATGAAAACCCTTGTAAATAGTTAACAAATATTTGCACATAAAACACCAGAGATTAAACTGTAGCTCTGATACCAACTTGATCTGAAAGGAGTGTATTAGTTTTACTGTGCTAAATTTCCTTTTAGTAATATAAACATGTAAAATTTGTCTCCATAAGTTTGCTTAAGGAATGAGTGTTTTAACCATGAAATATAGATGAATTAGTGAACTTTAAGCATGAAAATAAGCCTTAAAAACACTGAACAACAGTGTATAACATAGAAAAACAATCACACATAAGTTTTACATAGTAGGCATGATGAAGCAATTCACCCCTCATGGGCTACATCTACTGGTCCAGCTCCCAATGGAATGTCCCCCTTTGTCATTATGTTAAAAATTGTGAATTACATGTATTTGCAGGCCTCTAATTTCTGTTTTCTCTGCACCAATGGCTCTAGAATTCTGAAATTAGTCTAGGTAGACTCTTGTTTCACCAAAATTGGTCGAAAATTGTCCTCCCAATGCATTTTTCCCAATGACAGCTAGAAAAGCTCCACTAAAAGTGGAGACAGGCACTTAACTGCAGTTACATTTAGTCGAAACCCTAAAAATTAGGGGTGCAGTCCAATTTTGGCAGACCGTTAACACTGGCATTGAATGTTACGAGTAGGGGTGGCCACATGTGCACCCACTACTCGGCCTAACGGTAAAGGTCGATGTTAAAACTGGTGGAGACCTGGCCTTAACTGCACGGTATATGCACTTGTGAACAATTTTAAACGTTGATGGTTACATTTTTATGCTGTGATTTATGGTAACCATTTGTTGCTGCAGTCTAGAACATGTGAACAAGCATTGGGGCCGCCAGCGGGTTAGGACTGCTAGCGGTCCCCTCCCCCATATACAAAACATTAACACTTTATTATGATGTGGTTGCCCTATAGGGTAAGAAACACCTCATAGGTGGACTGGTCAAGCCGTTTGCACCCATGCTCGAGGTCTCTGGTTCGATTCCTGTAGCCTCCAAACAAATTTTACTACACCATCCCGAGGACACGTGGCAACCTGCGAGCTTGCCACATGTCCCTCATCCAACGACTCTTGCAAATCCATCCAACAACCCAAAACTCCTCCATACCACAAATCAACAGCCCATATCATACCACGTGGCACGATCTGGTTGACTGAGAAAAATGGAATATTCCTAGAATATGCCTGCTGACTGTACCTGCATGCTAATTGGGCATCCAATCACAAAATTTTTTATGTTTGGGAAAACAAATAGAATGTGATATATTCCTCATATGACATCGATTTTTTGAACCGTTCACAGTGCCAGAATCACAACGACAAGACCTTTCTGGTCACTCAGGTTCACACCTGTTTCAAGAACTTTCAATTTTGAGCATAAGACATGATCTCCTGATCAGAGGGGATTGACTATGATGATAATTTTTCACCAGTCGCAAGGTACTCATCCATTAGATACATCCCTGCACTCTTACAATAGATGGGATAACTTATACATTAGATGGATGTAAAAAAACATTTTAATGGAGTTATTGAGGAAGAAGTGTACATTGAGCAGCCAGAAGGTTTTGAGACCTTAGACGGGGATTCACATGTGTGTAGACTCAAGAGAGAATTGTATGGGTTGAAGCAAGCACCACATGCTTGGTACACCACGATTGACAGCTATTTCACCGGTTTGGGCTTCACCAAGAGTGAAGCGGATGTGAACCTATATCATATTGTTGTTGATGGTAAGCTTTTGAATATTATACTTTATGTTGATGATCTGATACTAACACGTAATGAGCGGCTCATACAGTCTTGCAAAGATCATCTTGAAAGAGAATTTGAGATGAAGGACATGGGGCTCTTGCCCTATTTCCTTGGATTGGAAATATGGCAAAGGGATGGGGAGCTATTTGTATCACAGGGCAAGTATGCCAAGGCGATTATGAAGATGTTCCACATGCAGGGAAACAAACCCATGAAGACTACTCTTGTAGGAAATTGGAGGAAGGAGGATGCTACTTTGGGTGAAGTAGTGGATGCTAGTATTTACATGCAGCTTATGGATTCACTCATGTATTTGGTGAACACACGACCCGACATACGCTATAGTTAACCAGGTGACCCAAGCTATGGTTAAGCTGACCAAGCTATTTTGGAAGGCAAAGAAGCATTTGTTGAGATATATCAAGCGAATTACAGAGTATGGATTATGGTAAAAACAAAAAGAGGGAGTGAAGCTTCAAGGCTTCACCGATGCAAATTGGGCAGGGAGTCCATCTGACTGGAAGAGCACATTAGGAGGCATCTTCAGCATAGGATCAACATCAGTTTCTTGGTACAATAGGAAATAGAAATTAGTTGCACTTAGTTCAGCAGAGGAAGAGTACATGGCGGCCAATCAGGAAACATGCGAGGCCATCTGGATGAGAAAGTGTTAAGCAGGTAAATTGTCTCTATGGACAGAGACGATCCCTCTAGCCCTAGAGTGGGTCTAGAAAAAAAGAGACATTCTAAAGTGTTACTTCCTACTTATTGAATGAAAAAAGGACATGGTAGATTGACCTACTCGGAATCCAACACTGTCATCGTTGCTGTAGTGGTGGTGGCCTCTCGCTCCTGCCTTGGCAAGTCACAATCCTTCCGCAGTTACGCTCGGATACCTGCACATAGAACATCAAACAAAAACAACATACTATAGAATAGTTTCACTCATAACTACTAGCCAATCAAAGAGAGCTAATAATATTGCATTAAGCATCTAACATAATACAAAATGGGAACCAAGCAATAGTCACGTATATGTATTGATAGAAGGAATATTTACAACCAATGCTTTGACGTCGCAGTCTCCTCCAGCGGGGTTTAGCCGAAGTGCATCTCAGATGCTCGTCAGGATATTCAGATGGGATGAAGGCATGTAATCAAGCTCTCTCAGCAGTCATGGACTCAAGCTTCCTCAATGTAATTCCTTCTTATTCTATCTTCTCTAGTAGTTCAGCTATAATATGTTCAATTCTCCCAGTTCAGCTAGCTTAGGCTAAGAGAGATAGCTTCTTTTTATAGAGGAAAAGGAGGAGGTTAGGATCCCTACAAAGGTGGAAGGAAGGTCTATCATTTAAGAGGTTCTCATGGGAGGTGGAAACCATACACTAAAGGAGGGAGTCCATGGTTATTCAGTCCAACCACTCCCAATGACTCATCCTCGAAGTTCTTGAAGTGGAATCTTCGCCTCTATTTTTAAAAAACATTCCATAAACAGCTTGGCACGGGTGGCTAATTGAGGTAGAGCACCAAATGGCACGGGGTACAGTGTTGATCTTCCTCTTTGGTGCGAGGGCATAACTGACTACTCGCACTATGGCAAAAACAAGGGTTTTTGAGTCTCTGCTCAGGGAATTTTCAACAGAAGGAATATTTCTCTCATGTAAAGAGATTCAATGATGGTCTTTGTAAGTCATGAAACTGCTTATTGACCATGGAAATGACCCTCCAATGGGCGAGATGGGGATTGTAGGGATAGTGACAAGATTTTGTGTAACACATGCCCCCTAAAGCATGAGGTCCGAGGGAGAGGGAGGGGAGAAATGCTTTATGAGAACGTGTTCGAACTCAACACCACTGTCAGAAAACGAGCAATTACAAACACAACTGATATATCTGATACATGAACATGTGGTATGGGTGCAACCATCCATAAGACAGTACAAAAAATTGAGATCCGAGGTATAGATGCAGCCATCCAGTAATAAGGATAAAAAAATAGACTTAGGTATGGTCGCAGCCATCCAATCAAAAGAGTCATGCAATAAGTCATAATAATGCACAAGAATCCGCAGCCTGGATTTTTTCAGACAAAACCCAGGGTCTTGCACTCCATCTCGACCTGAACAAGTACAAATTCAAGCATGTGAATATATGAACTGAAGTCAAACATGCAAGAAAATTACTTTATTACCAGCCAATCATGAAAGCTGTTAACAGGCACGAGAAAAACCACCAATAATGGAAATGGCTCTCAAGGTCCAACCGGTACATTCCATGGAATGTGAACAGTGATCTGGCATTGAACATCCGCAGAATCACTCGATCGAAGGCCAATGATGTGGACCTTGTGTCGAATGCGAAAAACCTGCCATTAAGGCATGCAGGCTCCGAGGTACCAGAAGGGAGTCTCTAGATCAAATTCTTGAATAATGAGTTGAATTCGATAGGAAGTGACCTGATCGAAGGTGGGCCATAATGTTTCCCACATCATCAATACAAGACAAACAAATATGATGATAGTGAATCAGGACAAACATAGAATTAGAGCAAGGGCGAAAACTACAGTGGCAAACTTCTCTTGAACATTTCAGTGACAAGACACTGGATTTGGCAGTATTTGACATCAAAGGATTTGAGGTCATGATGACATGGAAAAGAGCAGATGAGAGGTCAAAAGAGATTACCCAAACCCATGGAGGCAAAAAATTATGAAATGAGATTTCCCCAACCCGACACGAATGCAGAAAAGTGCCATTTTCAAGAGTGACATACTACCAACATGACTAAAACTTGGTTCCATTTTCCCCCACCATTTTCGGTGAGTACCCCAGTTATTTTTTAAAAAAAGCTTGAAGAGGATAGCATATGCTTGTGATATAAGTTTGTCCTTCGGACAAATCCAACCTAGTACATTTTACGAGCCCTATGAAGGAGGAACTCGAATAACGTCATGGCGATGAAGTCCGATGTCATCAGGTTTTAACGAGTTTGACAAAGGGAGAACTCGGCATATTTTCATGTTTAGAGAGTTTGAAAATAAGGCATAAAATAAAACTCCATCATGGCCATTTTCGTAAATAGTGCCTCAGATCTGAAAAGGTAGAAAACAATATCTAAAATAACCTCTTAGTCGCGATAGGCTAAGGTATTCCTTTTTCGTAAACAATTGATCCCAGCCCAAAAAAGGGGTAAACATGTACTGGGTAGATATCTCTTTGCAGCCATTTAATGAGTTCGAAACGACAAGAGTCTCGGCAATATTTTCAATTTTAGAGAGTTAGAAAAGAGCTGAAAGATGACTCCAGTAGTGACTTTTTCGTGTTTTTACCGAGTCCGAAAAAGTATAAAATTTAACTCGTTACTTCATCACTATGGTCTGAAAAACCTGTTGTTGCACAAGAGACACATGTAAAACCCATTTTTTGAAAATAATATAATAAAATAATCAAAAAACATGTCTTAAAACCTAATTAGGGTTGTAAAAAGTCATAAAATGCCAAAAATGGTAAAAATAATCACTTTTCACTTTTTTACCTCTTGTGCAACAATAGTTACCCATTTTACTATGTGATCTTGCGGCGACGATAGCGGCCAATCCAGCAGACCAATCTCAAATCCGTCAGTTCTAGGTAAGAGACGATATCTATCCCTTCATTTTAAGTGATTTTTTACTGCCTGCAATTTCCAGTTTTGATTTCTGGGGGAGGAAATGTGAAAATTAGGGCATGTTGGTTGGCGCGGGTTTTGGGTACGGACCCGCACCAATCGCCCATTTATATGAACTAAGGCATGCCAATCGTGCAGACCATATTTGTGCAAAAATGCAAGTTAAATACCCAAATTTTCACAAATCCAAGTTTCAATAATGGCTAATACTATCCATATGATCATGTTTGCAGGTAGGAAACGACAAAATGGTAATCAAATGGAAAGAACGTAAACACAGCGAAGAGGACGAGCTCGTCATGGAAAATGAGAGATGCATAGAAGCCCTCAAAGACTGTGGACTGAAGAAATTCTTCTTGACACCATGTCTCCAAGCTCAACCAAAGCTGCTACAGTTTTTGATCAGCATATGGGATGAGGACCAAGAAAATTTCATCCTTCGAGATCAGGAACTTGAGATTGATGTTTTTGATGTCTATTTTATAACAGGGTTATCGTGGAGGGGATCAGCACCGATCCTAACCGGTACTCGACCTTGCATGGAGAGTATGTCCATGGTAATGGATAGGGTATGTCGAGGGGCTTGGAAGGGAACAAGAAGTGGGAAAGTCGATATCCAGAATATCCCAGACTTGGCACTAAAAGTAGTGCTAAATACCATCACATGAGCTGCGTGATTGCAAGCACCGCATGAAGCAACAAAAACACAGTTTCTTCTTGTTTTATACTTCTTGACACTGACCATCTACAAATGGGAAGAGGCCAAGACAATAAACATGAAAATCCAACTAACAAAATGTAAGAAGGGAAAATTGAAGCAATTTTGTTATGGGTCTATCTTGGTATCGTTATTCCTGGAATGACTACCAATATTCCAGCGTCAGGAGGTCATAGTCCCAACACCACCAGCGAGGGAACCACGGATGGCCTGATAGGAAGCTCTGATGCCAAGGGAAGGGGGCAGTCAACAGATGTCCCGGAGACCGGAGTTTTTTTATTGGCTCTGCCAATAGTTGATCATCGTGGAGAACTAGCCCTACTCTGGTACAAATTTTACTGGTGATCCGGACCTCCCACTCCTAGAGGGAGGGGATTGGGATGAAGATTTGGGTAAGACTCATTTTTAATTTTCATGTGTTATGATTTTTTTAAAATTATGTATGTTCTGACATTATATCCATGCATTTTTAGATGTTGGTCCATAGAGACATGTGGGCATGTATCTGATAGCGAGGCGAATCACTCGTGATTTCGAACCTCATGGCGAGGAAGGTGAGGAGGAGGAGGAGATCATGTGGAACCTAGAGGAGATCACACGTGGAGTACCAGACTATGCACAATTTGATGATGTTCCCCATGCCTACCAGAAACATACCGTAGGGGTGCCAAGTCGCATTAATCGCTTGTTGAGGCTGCTTGTAGGGGAAGTGACATGCTATCATGAGCATCATGCCGATTAGACACCTAGGCTTTATATCTATATATTTGAGATACATGGTGTCTCAAGATGTAACAGAAACACACATATTTTTTGAATTTATGATGCACATTGATGCAAACACACGATATATATATATATATATATATATATATATATATATATATATATATATATATATATATATATATATATATATTTATATATATATATATATTTTCCTACATGGATATTTTTCGTATGATGATGATTTTACAAATTACACAAATGTCTATCTAATACGATGTTGGCCACTGTATCAGTTAATGCAGTCATTTGTCTAGGAATATGTTGATATGTGATAAAATCAAAATGTATTTCCAAAAAACAAATACGTAAATACAATCTCAGAATGTATGGGTTTTTGATTGAATAATGACCATTGAATTGAAGAACAACAAGTTGTGAATCTAGATTTACAAGCAATGCGTGTATCCCGAGGTTGATTGCCTCGGTTAATAATTCAAGGACAACACTATATTCAGCGACATTGTTTGTATTTCGTCCTAGATAAATACCTTGCAGTTCTATCAACTCACCAGTAGGATCATAGATTACCCAGGCTACTGAAGACAAATTCCTGGTACTGCGGGAAGCACCATCCGAAAAACGAACATAAGGGGTAATAGACATCTGCACAAATAAGCAAGACCCAACAAGCAGGAAAATTCTCACAAAGCACACCAAATCAAAACATGTACAAAAATGAAAAAAACACCTATGTACATAAATCATGCATGAATGGCTCATGCATAATATTTTTTGAGATACAACCCATTTTTGGGTTGTTCTAGAGGATGACCTTCGTAATCAATGAGCTCATAGGCCCCATTCTGCAACACTCATTTAATAATGTAAGGCCCATGCCACATGGGTTGAAATTTTCCTACCCCCAGCTTATCATGAGCTTGGTCGTATAGGAGGACGAGATATCCTTCAACGAAAGAATGAGGGGAAACTGATTGGTCAAAATGAGCTTTGACCTGCTTTTTCTATGCTTCAATAACCAAAGCAGCAAAGCAGCGGGTTTCATCTAACCGTTATAAGTAAAGAAGACGCTCTTCTTCTAGTGAAGTGTTGGGAAGTAATTCAACAACCAACTTGAGCGAATGTATTTCACACTCAATTAGAAGAGTAGCTTCCAGACCATAAACCAAGTGAAAAGGGGTGAATCCGGTTGCACCCTTAACTGAGGTTCGGTATGCCCAAAGAGCTGAAAATAACATGAGATGCCAATTGGATTTGTGGATCCCAATCATACGTTGAATCATGGTAACAAGAACTTTGTTCACAGCTTCTACCTGGCCATTCGCCTAATGATAGTATGGCTTTGAGCTCTCGTGACACAGACCCAACTTAGAAGTCAACTATGCCACCATATAGTGCCGAAAATGGGAACCATGATCAGTAAAAATGGCTTGAGGGACACCAAACCTAGCAATAATGTGATTTAATATGAATTTTGTAGCTGTCTTACCATCGGTGGCAAGTGTAGGCATTGCTTTGGCCCATTTGGTGAAGTAGTCCACGACTACGATAATATAAGCATGCCCCCCAGTCGAGTGAGGGTTACACGTCATAAAATTGATGCCCCACTTCACAAAGGGACCAACCATAATGACAGGATGAAGAGGTACAAGTGGCGCACGCATCTTGCATTGATAAACTTGGAAATCATGACATTTACGAACCACGACAATGCAGTCTTTGAAGATAGAAGGCCAGAAATAACCAACATGAAGAATCTTTTGTGTAGTAGCATAACTAGACATGTGACCACCAAAGGTGCCACTGTGACAATCATTTAGGGCTTTCTCAGCTTCCTTGAGAGTCAAACATCGACAGAGAATGGAATCCACTCTGACACGATAGAGTGTATCCCCGACTATACGATAAGGTTGCGATTGATGACGGATGCGTCGGCGAGCATCCTTCGTCAACTCAGATCTGAAAGTAGAAGTCTTGAGATAAAAAATGATATCACCGTACCACAGATCAAGGGTGCTAATAAAGAAAAACGTATCGTCTGGAATGTATTCCTCAGAACGAGATGGAGGAGTGTCTAAAGGAAGGTAACAGATCAAATCATCAAAGACTAGTGATTTCTTTGACTTGGCAGCAGTAAATTCCAAATCGAACTCTTGGAGGATGACAATCCACTTTGAGTATTCCCCCCTAGAAATTTACGAGACAATATATAGGTCATGGAGTTGCAATCAGAAATCATAGTCACTATACGCAAAAGAATATAACGACAAAAACGCTGAACTGCTTGAACCGCAGCTAACACTAGCTTCTCGATGTGTGCATAGCGCGTCTAAGGATCAAGAAGGTTATGAGACAAGTAATAGATAACATGCTCGTTACTGTCATCATCGTATTGTACCAGAACCATGGAAATTGTGGTGAAAGCGGCGCCTAAATAAAGGGAAAAATCACGATGGTAGGTAAGAAGACGCAACAGAGGAGTGTTGACGAGCAACGTCTTCAGGGCCTCAAAAGACTTTTGAGCGATCTCATGCTAGCAGAATGGAACACCCTACTTTAATAATCACGTGTATCCTCTAGCCACTTCTGCATAGTTAGGTATAAAACAACGTATAAAATTAGCCTTACCTTGAAAACTCTGCAACTGATGTAATGAGGAGGGAGAGGGGAGATTGATAATAGCCTCAAACTTGAGTGGGTTGAGGTGAATTCTGTCTTTGGATACGATAAAACCTAAGAGTCTACCAGAATCAATGCAGAAGACGCACTTGTGCGGATTAAGCCGAATATTGTAACGTCGAAAACGAAGGAAAATCTGACGAAGATGGTCAGGATGGTCCAGACACTTAGCTGAATGAGCTGGAAGATCATCCAGATAAGGTTGAACGATGTGACGAATATCGTGAAAATCATACAACATTGCTCACTGAAATGTAGCCCTGGCATTATGTAAGCCAAAAGTGAGGGTCTTATATGCGAAATTACCCCAAGGACAGATAAAGGCAGTATTATGTTGATCAGACGGGAGGATGTTAATCTGATTGTAACCAGAAAAGCCATCCATGAGGGAAAACATCTCAAACCCGGCACAGTGATCAATTATTTGATAGATAAAATGAGTAGGATAATTATCCTTAGGAAAAGCACGATAATCAACATAGATGTGAATAGCTCCCTGTTTCTTATCTATAGGAACAATATTAGAGACCCCTTCTATCAAAGGAATCGGATAAATGAAACCAGCTCTGAGAATTTTTTCAACTTCTCCTCTAATGGCAGTAGCTTTTCTAGGGTGCACCAGATGAAGACGTTGGAGAATAGGTTTTGAACCGGGATAAGTAGGAATTTCATGCACCATTATACTAGGGTCAATGCCAGAATTTCTTCATAGGACCATGCAAATACATCACGGAATTCACAGAAAAGGCTAGTATAAACTTGTACTTCATCGGATGAACAAGTAACCCCGATATGGATGTTCTCGATGATTCCCAGTTTAACAAAAATGTCAATAGGCATCGTCTGTGTAATGTTACTCAAGTTACCTTCTGTAAAGACATCATGTGTCAGGACAGGCATTTGAATCGAAGGGGAAGGAACCTGAGATGCAGAATGCTCGAGACAAGTAGACATGGCCCCGAGGCTAGGCATGAATGAGGAATGATGATGACCATCGTCCCACGGCAGATCCTCAAGAGACATGGTTTCCATGATGGCTTCATCGGAGGGAAACACTTCTTTCAAAGGATCAGGTGAATTTGAATCACCAAGCCAAGGGGATTAAGAATAAATGTCAAGGGACATGCTCAAAGGAGCACGATCAGAGGACGAAGCTTCTAAAGCTGCGATGAGTTCATAATAATCAATCTCAATTAGACTCAAAGGCATCAAATCTCTGAAGGAATCAATCTTTTCAGGTGAAGGAATAATCCATGGGTCATCGGACTGAGAGATCATATGGATCTGAACAGTGTTCGGTGGAGAAAGAGGAAAAATACCCATGAGGGCAGGATCTTTAAAAATACCAGGCCCTACGCTCTCGTAGGGAGTAGGAATTTGATCCACATATGGAACGTTGTTCTCGAAAGAAGAGGTGAAGAAGGACAACTGATCAATAGTAACAATCTTTCCTTCATGTGGAAATTTCAGAACACAAAAGAGAGTGGATGGAACACATAACATGGCGTGAGTCCAACTACGACCGAGGAGAAGAATATAATTGAGTTTAGCATCAACGACTTCTACCTGGACATTGACTGTCTTCCCTTTTAAGGTAATCAGAAAACTAGCGAGAAAACCTAAAGGTTTTGATTCTCTGCCATCAAATGCTTCAAGGGCATTTGGAGATGAATTCATGGCAGTAGAACCAATAAATTTCCAACACGAAGATGACATGACACAGGTTGATGCACCTTCATCCACAACTACTCGATGGATATCGAGACCATTGATAAAAACTTAAATAATGAGCGCAATCTGATGCGGAAGTCGTGGAACAAAATTCTCTAAATCGAAAGCAAGAAGGCTAGTATCGATAGGATCAATCCCACCAATCGTAGATAACAAAGCTTTTCGCTAAGATGGACAACTCTGAAGTACTTATAACATAGATATCGCGGAGGGCACTTGAGCCAAATATTCAACAATATTGTAATGGTGAGCGGCACAGGCATTAGGATTATAAGAAGACTTGTGGAGTACACCTTTGGATGGTGGCCGCACAATGGATTCAGCATTGGGCCTTTTAATTTCAATAGGGCCAGTAATAGGCGGAGTAGGAGGACCATCAGCGATCTCCTTTCCCATAGCTTGATGCGAGCCATATAATATTTCGACCGAGTAGAAATATAAACAGCTGCAGAACTGTTCATCATGAACACCTGAGAGCCAAATGGGGCAAAGGACTGAGGTTTCTCTACCATATAAGTTTGCTGAGATGGGAAAGGTTCTTTAAGAATAGCCAGAGTTTAGACCATCGAGGATAGTCCTTGGTGAAGTGCTCCTCATCACAAATCAAACAAGGGTACTTCGTCTTGCATTGAGAACCATCACCAACATGAGGTTTCTGAGAATCCTGTTTTGGGGTATCGGCTTTGGCCTTACCTTCACCCTTCTTCTTACCTTTAGAAGCATTATCCATAGGATTGGCCTGAACGACATTAACTTCTGTGGGTTTACCAGAATTTGAAGTGGACTGAGAAGAAACATTATTGGAAGAAGTGGGCTTCGGCTTCCCATCGTTTGAAGGAGAAGACTTCTGAGAAGTCTGAGACAAGGAACCAATAATACCATCAACGGATGGAGTCGCTGGTGGTTTAGAAGTTCTAGGTCAGGGAGCATCAGGCAAGATATCATATATGCGCTAGATTGAGAGTACAAAAGATCAAGGTACTAGGCGTAAGCAATGGATTTTTCCTCGGTTACACATGCCCCCATAGCTATGTCTTTGGTGATCCGATTGACAAAGGAGGTGGTGAACCAATGAGTCAGAAGTTGATCAGGAATTTTAAATTTGATCATGCGACGATGATGTCGCCACTCATGAATATGATCCGAGATATGAGTAACTCAGTCTTGTTTCAATGAAGTGAGGAGGTGCGTCTCGGTCTCATAACAGGCTGGTAACTGAAAATTCGTGAGGAATGCCATGGCTAAAGAATTGAAGTCTTGGAAGACGCCACGAGATAGCTCAATGTACCACTTTTCAGCAGCACCAGTAAGAGTTCACTGGAAAAGATGGAGTCGAATATAATCGTCAACCTAAGAGTTAGAGGAACACCACAAATGGTAAGTCATAACATGCGCTTGGGGGTCTTCTCCAGACTTGCCCTCAAATTTAGGACAATCACCAAGAATATTGTTCGGAACTGGAGGCCAATATGGGTTTATGAAGAATGGGATCGTTCGTCAACTTTGACACATTAGGTAATTCCAACGTAGAAAGAAACGGTAATTGAGTATTGAAAGTCATCAAAGGTCTTTGGTAAGGACCCATGTGTACATTCCACCCAGTCTGAGCGGGATTCTGTGCCCATAGATTCTGTCTTGGAGGACTCTGATCAGAGGGGTTAGAAGTAGGATAGTTCAGTTGATACTGGGGTTGAGGACTAGGATATGAGTCGAAGTAGACCATTGAGGTCCCTGCTGAGCAGCATATGGAGTTGGTTGTGGAATGTAAATGTGGCTTCGAGGTTGATGATATACAGGTTGATTTTGAGGGTAAGAAACCTGAGGTGCACTATATACCAGTTGATATGAACCCTGAGGGTAATAAGCACCTTGCGGTTGAATAGGTTGTCCCAGATGAGCAAGTTGAGCAGGCTGCTGAACAGGAAAACTTGGTTGACTATAGACAGGTAGAACTGGCTACTAAAACGATGGAACCAGCTGAGGAGCAGGTTGAATCGATTGCTGAGCTGGTTGAACCGAGTACTGAGGGCCACCGGGTTGGCCTTGTGGAAAAGGTTGGCCCGATGGTTGCAATGGACCAAGTTGTCCCTAATAACCAGGTTGACCTGGATAAGGACCGTAGGGTTTTCCTGGTTGCACATTTTGGCCGTACTGAGCATGTGACTGTGGTTGTGGTGCAACAGGTTGTCCCTGTGGTGGGTAGATTTTTCCCCTAGGAGCATGAGATAGTCCTGGTTGATTCTGAGGTTGAACAAACAGACCGGAGGGTTGTCCTTGTGGGATTGAAGGTTGTCCCTATGGACCAGAGGCAGGGCCCTGCTGAGCCAAAGGTTGTCCCACGGAGGGTTGTCCTTGCAAGCCAGAGGGTTGCGCAGGTAGGGTAGGTCCCAAATGAGTAACAGTTTGATAAGGATCATAAACAGCCCAATGAGGATCAATAGGAGGGAAATAGACCGGATTACCATACACATGATAATGGTGTGGATATACATATACGAGATTACCAACAAAATCATACTGATGGAATCAAGGATTTATAGGAGCTTGGAGCGGCTATGAACCCTGAGAGCTCTGATGTTGAACAACCAACATATACTCTTCAAAAGTAAGGTCGCCAGGAATCACAGGAGTAGTAGAAACTGTACTGGAACCAGGGGGGCCTCCGCGACACTAGATTGTGATCTACTAGGACCGAGATTAATAGGCCACGTTGGATTGAGAAAAATAGACCTGCAAGTGTGAAAATATCCTGACGAATGATGGGTAACAATTGGTGTGGATGAAGCCACACAGACAGTCGGTTGGACTGGAACAGATGTAACAGTAACCGACGAACCAGGTGTCGAAGGTGATAGTCCTAACAAAGGGAGGAATGAACTCAGAGGAGGAGTTAATGTACTAGATTGCGCTATAGAGGCAACACCAGACATAATCTGACTCAAGGAATTATATCCAAGCAAAAGTGACACCGATGGTGGAGAAGACTGAGTAGAAACATGAGGTACATCTTCCGGGAAAAACTGATATTCTCCTGTAGAAACAGGCATTCCTTCACTATCAACGGGACTAGATGAATCCATGTCTGACTCGGCCGTGAGATATTCGAAAAGACTACGGGGACTAGGAGGCATAACAATAGCAAAGAATGGCGAACCCGACATAAGAGGAGGAAAATCTCCTTCTTCCCAAAAACTCGACCAAGCACCAAAAGGAGGCCAATTGAATTCAAAAATCTCTTCAGGAGGAGACCGAGTAGCAAGAGGCAGGATAGGCAGGAGAATAGGTTGTGAGAACTCGGCAGACCTAGTGGATTGAGGGGTTTCAAAAGAAACGTTCTAGAAAGAACTACCACTAGGAGGCAGTGAGGATGACGAAACTGGTAGTTCCGCCAGCGTGACTGTATATCAAAACAGAAAGGAAAAGAAAACCAATCGAAGGCTCCAAGATCAAAACTAAGGAAAAACAACAGGCCAAGTAATAAAACTTTTAACGGGCGTGTGATCATAGGTGATTAATTTTATGACACTGAAACCAGCTTTCGCTATTTCATTTTTTAAGAGTCGAGAAACAGGCAAAATATGACTCTAGTCACTTTCAATTTTAAACGAACGTGAAAGGACAAGTGCTCGATGATCTCTTCTCTTTTTTAAAGAGTCATGAAAAGATCAAAATGACTACTTTGGTACTCTAAGCAAGGGGGTATACCAGGTTTCTGTGAAATGCCATATACACCTTGGTGATCAAATTAAAGAGAAATGACCAAGGACTTAACGTATGTGTAGGTAGTCTCCCCAAATGCTGTGTTCGGTGTATCATGGTTACAAGGTGATAGACTAGGCTTCCTATGGATAAAAGGATTGCAACCTAGAGGAGTATGCCTTTATATACTCGACGGTACGGGGAGCACAAGTTTGTACTAGCGCTGTCTAAAGCCAGATGGAAAACGACAACTACTAGGTTTTAAGATGCCAGAACACGTCTCTAGCCTAGACCACTAAAAAATATTTTGTTAGGTTTCAATGCTTCCTTAGGTTAATTAAATGAATTTTAAAGTTGATCTTGGATTATGTTTCAGTTTTAAGGCCCTATCGAATTTGGATCTCAACTTTCCTAAATGCAAGCTATATGCAACTGAACATCATTTCCGATTCAATGAATGCTATTTACGAAAAGGATAGAGATCTTTCAAAAGCAAACAATGACAATATGAGAAGAAATCCTCTAATGCATCTAACACAATAAAAAAAAATGAAACTGTTTCCTAGATAATCAGATGCTAGTTATGCAAAAGAGTATTTCACTTTCAATGCAAAGAAAGAATGCAAAATATGTTTTTTTTATATATATTTTCAAATGAAAGAAGCACACGATGCACTAATTACATGAAAAGAATGAAAAAAAACACTATCTTGAGTATTGTGTAAGGATCAAAATTGAATTACTCAATGCAACAGAAAACAAACACAAGAAATCACTCAAGCTAATGCTGCAATCTTCCAAATCAAAATAAAGTTCTCAAAACAGCCCAAAAAACAAGCAATGTAATCTATGCTTGGAGAAACAAGGAGAAGAATCAATCGAGAAATGAAACGATATTGCAATCAAACCAATCACTCAAAAAGGATCAAGAAAAATAAGTGCAATCAACCCAAGAATGAGACTAACAATAATCAAATCGACTTGATTTCCAAATAGAAGGCTCAGTGCACTAAGACACCTAGAAACCCTAAGGCCTCAATTTACATTGATAAGAAGAAGGAAAAACTACTGAGAAAAGCAATTCGACAGTAGTCAAAACAATCCCAAAGGCATAATTACACATAAAAAATAACCCAGAAGCAAGCACAATTGACTAAAAGACTCATAAAGTAGGTCAAACCAAATCCTATAGGATTCGACGCGACTGTAGGGCTGTAATCCGTGCCAAACAAGGGTTGGTGCGACTGCCTAGAAGAAAAGTGCACCAAGATGGATAATTATGGGACAAAGGGAAAAACCAAAACTTAATGAGCAGAGGTCAATCTTGACACTCTGGATCTGAATAGAGGATAGAAACCAAGCAAGAAAACCAGAAAAAGACAGATAACCAAATAAATCATTGAAACTGACCCAACAATATGAAACGACACACTCACACTGATCCCCAGTGGAGCCGCCAATTTGTTAAGCAGGTAAATCCTCTCTGTGGACAGAGACGATCCCTATAGCCCTAGAGTGGGTCTAGAAACAAAGAGACATGCTAGAGTGTTGCTTCCTAATTATTGAATGAACAAAGGACACGGTAGATCGACCTAACTGGAATCCAACATTGTCGATGTTGCTGTAGTGGTGGTGGCCTCTCACTCCTGCTGTTGAGATTCAACAAGATGACGAGCTTAGTGAAAAGAGTTTCCTTCACTAAGTGCGCCTGTAGGCTATTTTTGGTGCAAGTCTATTTTTAGACTATGTCTATTTTTAGACATGATGATCATATTTCAGAAGTTGCAGGATGCTATTTGTGGATGGTTGTTCAAGTTGGAAAAATAGATGAAATTCTATTTTTAGAATATTCGGCGAATTCTATTTATAGATTTTTGATCTAAAAATAGATGCATGTTGATTATTATTAGCTCTTAATAATAATCAGACACTAAACAAAAACTTATTCTCTTGGAGCACTTTGTTTCAGTGCACAGATGTGGCACATCAGTGGACTGAGGGAATTACGCAATTCCCAAGGGTTTACTGGAGCTAATGCATGGATGACTCAGCTAGAACTCAAGTGGCAGAATTATGACACAGTTGGAAGAAGTAGTTATGGAGTTGTATTCAGTGTAACTCAGTTAGACTTAGTTGAGCTAGTTGTATCTAGTCTAACTGAATGATACACTAGTGAGAGTGGAGTGAATTAATAAGTTAATTAATTCACAAATAATAACTCATTAATCAACTGAACAATACAATAGTTAACTACAGTGCATGGCAGTTTCAGTGGAGACCCAGTGGAGAGATAGGTGAAAGGGCAAGATAGACTATCTGTTGTGACTACAGTGATGCATTGATTGCATCACACACACATTGAAGTTTCCAATGAGGGTTGCGCAATCAAGGAAAGAGTAATTTGAATTCATTCTAAGCTATTCTTCAACAGGGATTGCGCAGTGGAGGCAGGCTAGCAGGGGGCAGAGATCGGTGCATGGCTTTGCAAGATTGTTCCTGATTAGTGTATGACAATTGTACTATACTGAGAGCTTGATAAGATTTGTATGAGGATTGTCATATGATCTCCATGATACATAATATATAGTTGGGGTTTTCAGCTTCAGGCTTTCCTGGTTAAAAACAATTGTGTTATGTGCAATTATTTTTATTTATGCTTTACATGTGTGTGCAATTAATTTTCCGCAAAATATTAACAAGTGGAATGATTTAGTATCTTGCATAAAGTTGAATAGTTTGAGATCAGGTGGATCTAGGACATATGCATGCTTAGTGCATATAATTTCTACATGGTATCAGAGCATTGTTAATTGAAGATTGCAATTGTAAAGTGAGTTTGTGCTGGTGGACAATTCGAATTTACTACAGAAGATTCTTGGTGCAGAAGTTGAGTATACATTGAAATGGCTTTCAATGGGTTGCGCTTGGAGTATGCCCTTGATGGGAGCTCGAATTACATAGCCTGGAAGGACAGGATGGAGGCAGTGCTGGAGGATAATGGACTGAAGGAGTTCATCGATAGCGATGTTCCTAAGCCAGGATCTATTGATGCTGCATTACTTGACGCATGGAAAAAGAAGACAACAAAGACAAGGAGAATTCTGTTGGAAGGTGTGAAGGACCATATTGTGTCCAGCCTTCATGGGAAAGCCACTCAATTATTAATGTGCAAGGCTTTGACAGACTTGTTCCAAAGCAGAAGTGACCAGAGGAATTTGGCGCTTAAATACAAGCTCAGAAAAATAAAAATGGAGAAAGGCGACAGAATTCAAAAATAATTCACGAAGTTTGTCCACTGCAAGGATGAACTGGGAAGTGTGGGGGTTACTGTTTATGATGAAGACTTGGTGAGATTGGCTCTCCTTGGGCTTCTGAAGAGTTGGCATAGCTACGAAGACTCTATCAATGGACGGGAGAAACTGCCGGGATGGGAGCGACTTTGGTCGGATCTTGTGTAGGAGGAGATAAGGCGGGGTACCAGGAATGGATCTTCATCGAAGAATGAAGATGAAGATAATTTTGCTTTGGCTACCAAAGCAAGGAAAGGGAAGGGGAAGAAACATCCTTCAAAATTCGATGCTAAAGGCAAGAAGCAGGATTTGTCCAAAGTGAAGTTTTTGATTTTCCCAAAGTGAAGTGAAGGATTTGCCTAAAGATGAGCCTCTAGATGTGGATCAGCCATAGGAGGAGATTCATGGAGTGGAGGAGTACAGTCATGCAGAACCAAACATCAGACAAGGCATAAATCATACCACAGAAGATGAGAGACCGAAGCTTGATACGACACAGAATGTAGGATTTCCTACATCACAGCGCAGACATAGACAGTTTCCTGACCGATTTACTGGATACATGGCTCTTATGAGCAAGTGTTTCGTGACAGAGCCATCTTCTTTTGAAGAAGCAGTGTAGGAGCCCACATGGGCAGATGTTGTTTGGTCAATTTAGTGTGTCCTAAATTGCTACATTAATTTATCAATCCGGGATTCGTAAGCTGATGATGTGTGGCGCACTATATGTGCAAGATAACCTATCTCTTACTTTTTGTCGTTTTTGGATTTTTATGAAATTCTAAAAGACAAGTATGGAGACAAATATTCAAGACAATGATGTCCTTCTAATGATTTTCCAAAATTCAAAAGAATTTTAAAACACACAATGACAAAATTAATTCTTCAAAGAAAATGAAATTACATCACTATTCTAGTCAAACAACAGTGAACTACTGATCATGAAACTCATTATCCTTGCTGCTGTCCAAATACAAAAGAAACTATGCTTAAAGAAATCCAAGAATTGCAAAAAAGTAAATCTAAATCAAATTACATCAACTTATATTCTGATCCCTCGCCATTAGTCCAGCTATGGCTTTCGGAGGTAACCATAAACAACTTGAGCAACCTGATATCTAGTTTGCAGAAAAAGAAACTAATATCAAAATACACACTCATACTTCAATCCCTCACCATTAGTCCAGCTATGGCTTTCGGAGGTAACTGAAAATGACATGAGAAATTTAATATTTCTAACTTGCAGAAATTAAACTAATATCAAACTACACACTCATACTTCAATCCCTCACCATTAGTCCAGCTATGGCTTTCGGAGGTAACTGAAAATGACATGAGCAGTTTAATATTTCTAACTTGCAGAAAGTAAACTAATATCAAACTACACACTCATACTTCAATCCCTCACCATTAGTCCAGCTATGGCTTTCGGAGGTAACTGAAAATGACATGAGCAATTTAATATTTCTAACTTGCATAAAGTAAACTAATATCAAACTACACACTCATACTTCAATCCCTCACCATTAGTCCAGCTATGGTTTTCGGAGGTAACTGAAAATGACATGAGCAATTTAATATATCTAAATCTAACTATTGAAGCAAATGTGCAAGACTGAAATAAACAAACAATGTTGGAATTAAACAAAAACTAAGAAAAGTAAATTATCAGAATGACAATATTGATTCCATGTCATTAGTCATTATAAAAAGATGTGCAAGTGCCCGGGCTGCCTATTGTAATCTGAAACAAGAACACTGATGAGTTAACCACAACATAAAACATGAAAGATTATGGACAGAAGTAAAATGTAAAGCATGAAAGATTATGAACAGAGATGAAGCATAAATACCATGAAAGATGCAATGTATAAACACGTGAATGACTTATGGCACAATGAACTTAAAGAAATAAAACAAGAAACTATACAATAATGCACAAAACCTCAGCGTGTGCAGGGGCCCTCTGCACCAGCCTCGGGCAACAGCCTTCAAATACGAATTACGCTTGGAAACATAGTCTTCTTATATATTAAAATGCAGTCATAACAGAGAAATGATATTACAGCACAGTGGCAACACAATTACATTACAGAGCTATATGGAGGCTAGCTATTATGCGTATGAAAACACGTTATTTATAACAAAGGTGATATAACTAATTCCCTAAAGTTTGTGTTGATGGAGACACGTGAACCATCACGTCTAGAGATTCAGCATCATGGCCGCGGTGAGGAGTAAATCTATGAAGAGTGGATGTTGGATTCGGCTTATGGAACGCACAGCTAGCAAGAGCCTCTTAAGAATTAGAACTGTCATACAGTCTCCCTACGAGAATGCCAAATGAGTCCACATCGTGGATCTACGGTTGACTTCCACTTGGCCAACTTTGACCACAGCCTCCTTAGGTGAATTTTCCCGAGCCAATAGGACACGATCCATGTCCACATCATTTCTGACTTGCCCATGTGGCTCGATTTTCCTGAAGACACCTGCAACATAGACTTTCACAAAATGGCTGCGGAAAGTTGCAGCAGCTGCGGAAAGTGGCAAGATTCCGCAGCTAAATGAGCTGTGTACCAGACATCAAAAACTAAGCATCAACACTCATTCACTTGTAAAGGCTACCATTCCACCATCTCTTAATCTCTTTTCCATTTGCAACCCTAGGGTTTTATCAAGGTAGAGTTTTCAAAATGTTAAGAGAGGGAGACAGTGATAGTGGTGGAGAGCCTCAAATGCAAAGGAGGCATGAGCACAAAGGTGGAAAACTAAATAGGTTTGAACCCCCCAACACAAGGGAGATAATGGCATCTTCCCTTACTGTTCAATGTTTCTGTTAGGGTCCTATAATAATAGGATTCATAATCTTTGAATTGACTTTAAATAGTCTTGTAATATGTACATACTTTGCTTTCTGCAAGTTGTTTTCCCATATTTGAAAATAAAAAAATGAAAGAGGGTAAAAGTTATAAAAGAGAAATCAAAGGACTTGAAAAGAAAAAGATCAAAAAGAATAAAAAATGGACCCCAAATACAAAAAAAAGATAAGAATAAGACATGAAAGTGATGCAAGTCCAAATGCCACTACTAGTTACTTTTTACTGCAAAAAAAATAAAAAATGATTATGTGCATCTTTTTCAAAATGCCATAATCCATGATGAGTTAAAGAGTTTAACCTTAACTTTTTAATGCTTTAAATTTCATGTTTACAGATAGAGAATAAAGATCTTGTCAAACAATTTAAACTTGACAAGTAAGTAGATAGTTGGAGAATAAATGAGGAGCTCAATAGTTTAATCTAAGCCCTCAGATGAAATAAGGTTAGAGTTAGATAGTTTCCTGCTTTAAAATAAAAATGGATTAGAGTTTGCAAGCTCAAATGCACCCATGCAAATAAAGTAAAAAATGGTAGAATAAATGATGGGTAGGAAGAAAGCAGTCTCACAAGGCTTGAATAAACATCCATTGGAAAATTACTAATTTCCCTCCCCACAATATGTTCCAGTACTAAAAACCTTCAATTATAAAGGCTCTGAGCATTTCTCTAACTTTTGTTGAGACTATACCCAAGGATTGATGACTGATTGGCACTAAGTATTGGATTCCCTTCATTTAAACCCTTTTACTCAACATCACCCATTTTTCCTAAGGTAAAATCCCTTTTGCTAAGTTAAAACACCTTTTTCTCTTAGGAAAAGTAAAAAACCCCCTTAAATAATTTCCATTTCATTCAAAAACCCACAAATATGCATTATCTTAAGTATTAAGTGTGAAAAGTTAAGTATGGGACAACCACTATGAAAAATTGTGCCCAAAACACTTAAATTACACTTTACCTAGTGCATTTGTATATATTCATGCTCATACACTCATACTCATTTCATATTAACATTTAACCTAATGTATTAATTCCATTATAACCCTTTATCTCATAATTATATTAATTCATTTTATTACATATCCCAACCCACATTTTTATGTTTAAACTATGGTTTAATTTTCCCATGTGACAATTACCCCACTCCCCATAGTTTTAAATCATATGTTTTACATTAAAATCCGCCGAATGTTTTACATTACACTTGTATATAGTCCATTCGATATATAAAATGCTAAAACCTGCCCCAATATGGACTTTACACATGTTTTCATTATATTTGTTGTGTAAAACATACTAAACCCGTTATTCCACCTATCCCGTTAAACACTAAGACTTTATGTTAAAACTATGCTTTAAACATATGAATCCAATCCCACCACATAAAAAACCCCGGGCCCCACGCCCATCTACTCGAAAACTTCATCACTTAATCTGAATAGTCCGCACTCCCTCCACCCGATCCAACGACTCACAAGCCATATCGCAATTTCAATGGCACGATATTGAATCAATTTCGGATTTGCGATATGAGAAATTTTTCCCCGATCTCTCTCATCCACGCAGCATAAATTGATTGGATCACATTCTTTCGAGTATTACTGCTTACCACCCTCCAACATTGCGATAACCTCTCAGCAGTAAATAAGCCTCCCTGCACCAAGCCTCTTTCAAATTGACTTGACCCTCATTAAATGAATACACTGTTCCAACCAAATTTCTATAAAACAACAATATTTACACGTTTAAGCCTTTTTTGTTGCTTTTTCTGCTCATTAAACCTTCCTGACTAAAGAAAGAGCATTGCCGCCCTGTTTTCATGCAGAAACAACATAAACTCAGTTGAATTCATTGCTGCAACCACTCAGAGCTTCCAATTTATGATTAAAAGGCGTCAACCAACTTTTGAAAGCTTCTAGACTCCCACAAGACCCTTTTCAAGTCAAATACCTAAAATTACAGGTATTTTTCAAGAAAAATACCCATTCTTCATCCGAACAGAAGCATACTTGTGAATTTAAACCTTCTTGAAGCCTTTTTTCCTAAAGAAATACCCTTAGTTCCTCATAAATTTGTGTTTGCTGCAAAACCCTGATATATTCACAGTTACTGAACACTGCATCATTGTTTTTCTAAACAAATTGAAGAAATTTAGCCATTTGAAGATCCTTAGAGACCCTCTGACTGATTCAAAATCTTTTACAAATGCTTAGAATCTATTTGTGCATGAATTAGACTATTTTAGGGCTATTTTATCAAAGAAGTATGCAGTAAACCCTTGTCAAGCTTTTCCTGAGTCTGTAAAAGGTTTAAAATATTGATTTTTGAGCATAAATAACAGTTTAAGGTAGAAAAATCCAAAAGAAACCTCTGTCATACCAAAATACCTTCTGTAAACAATCTAATCTTGTAGAAATGTATTAAAAACATAAAAAACAGAGTTTCAAGACCTAGATGAGTTAAATTGTCAAAAACAAAACCATAAATGGCCTCTAAAAGCACCATTGTCATCAATCCACTACAACCTCCTGTTGTAGATGTTGAGCATACCCCTCTAGCTGATATAGACTATAAAATCACTGATCCAGTAATTGAATTCAATCTTCTTGATCTCCACTGTTGGAGCCTAGAAAAATCTTTGGATCAGGGAGATGAAGTGCGAATTTGGGAGTGTAATTTTCCCAAATATGTAGTTCCACATAGCCATTAGTGGCCTGAGGTTATCAGACTATGTCAAGCTCACTATTCCCCATATCAAAGAGCAATGGTTAATGCTAAGAAAGAAGTTTTATTTACTATCACTACTAAATCTATAAACCAAATACTTCATGTGCATCCTCAACCAAATGCAGTCCCTTTGTCTATAGAAGCTCTTACAAAGTTTTATCTAGTGTTAGACTTTCCTAAAAGATTTCAGATCTTTCAAACATTCATGCCCTCATATGTTGAAATCCCCAAGCTAAATCCTCCATATTCATCCTCCAAATTCCTAGAAGGATTAAGACATGTTATCTCAATGTTGTCTTTTATCCTTGGTTACTTCACTGATGAACATATTGATGCATATATACTTGGTTTTTTGTCTATACTTGAGCCTGGTCAACCCCCTGTAGTCATTTATAACTTTGTTGAGTATATAGCTAATAGTATTCATGATCAACTTGTGAAACTTCCTACTGAAGGTGTTTTCAGATATACCTCATTCCTATTCCATATGTTTCTCTACTTCCAGTCAGACAAGTTTCCAATAAATCTTCAAAAGTTGGATGAAGAAGGAAATCCACTATCAATTATTTTCCGGACTGCCTTAATCAGAAAGGAGTCAACTGAGTTCACTTATGTAGACTTCACAAACTGTTTTATACACCCATTGGTAAATATTCTTAAGAACAGTGCGCAGCCTAGGATAAGTGATGATATTAAGAAGGTTTTACAACTATCAGAGCAGAGCAGAACAGGCGACTGGTATCTTTACCAAAACCACAATGAGGTTAGAGTTTATATATAAATTATCCTTCTGTACAAATTGCCAAAGTATGTTCCAATGAGATTGTTTGCCCTAGAATATATAAGACAAATTCTAAACTCAGATTCTATAAAAATTTTGGCTAGTAAAAAGAAAAATCAGTTCAAATTGAAAAACCAAGTAGGTCCTTTCATATGAAACAATAGGGAAGCAGGTGCAGAGGCAACAAAACAATTGCTAGAGTATAAGTTTGATGAAAGTTTCTTGTGGAACTATGACCCTTATGGAATAATCAGTAAGATGAGGGTGAAATGTAAATTAACCCCTTATATCAATGAAAAAAAGCCTGAAATTGAAGAGTTTTCAAACCAAACTGAATGGTTGGAAAATACATTGATGGAATCTGTTAAACAAGGTGATACTAGTCACGCTCTGCAAACTCCTATTCAGGAGGATAGAACCATAAAGTGAAATAGAGAAGAAAGCTCATATACTGTAGAAGTAACCATAGGAACCAGATTCAAGCTTAGGTACAATAAGAAACCAAAGATTAATCCAGCAGACAAAGAAAAAGAAACGATTGAATTTTTAGATGAAGAGAATCCAGAGAAAGACACTGTGACTCACAAAGTAATTGAAAATGAGAAACAACCTGCTACATCCAACACATAGATGATTCATAAACAACAGAGTATGGAAGCATCTTCATAATAGCAGGCATAATATAAAGACATGGATATCAAAGAAAAGTATAAACACATCAAGGCCAAAAATAAGGAGATAAAAAATGAAATCTTTTCACAATACTTGAAGCAATCTCCAGGGATTCAAAATAGGCTGCTTTAAGCCTTTGATTATACAAATAAAAAATTGATAATGACAGTTCTATAGCTAACAATGCCTAAACCTACAACAACATTAGATTTCAAGAGAGCTAATATTGAAATTCCAATAGAGGACATTCATCCCTTGGATCAGATTGAGTTCCACAAGAAAAGCTCAAAAATGTTTTATTCTACCATGACCACAAAAGCAACGAGTGCCCAAAAGCTCCAAAACACTTTGACAAATATAAGAGATCAACTTAAGGTTGAAAAATCTTCTTCTTATGCTAAAGACACCAAAATCAAGTCTTTAGAGGAATTGGTGATTGAAGTAGGGTATGACCCTTCTAATGTGAAAACTGCAGAAGAATTGGTAAGAAAGAAAAATGCTCATATTGCAACACTCAGAAAGCAACTAAATTTGCAACCAATAGAACATCCATAGGCTAAGGAAATTGTACAAGAGGCAAACCAAAAGGATGAGATGATGAGTCTCATATTACAGACGACAGCACAAATCAAGGAGATGGAAATTGAGATGGATAAGCTTGTGCAAGAAAAAGAAGCTGCAAAAACTCAAAATGTTCCTCCTACAATATTTCCCATGATAACAATAGTAGTTCCTTCAACTCTAGCAGAAGAGTTAGCACCAAAATTCCCATTGGCCACAACTATGCTAGTTACTTCTTCCATTACTTCTGCTACTAAATTTTCCACTACAGTAGTTCAATAGTCAGATGAGGCCAACAAACTCATTAAAGCCATGGAAGAGATGTAAATACAGAATAATGAGATAAACAGATTGAAAGAGAAAATAAAGAACCTTGAAGATGCCAAGAAATTAGCACAGATAAATGCTAAAACGGAGGAAAAAAAGGCAAAGAGATTGAGTGAATAGTTTAAAAAGGTAGAAACCGACTTAACCTTAAAATATCCCATGAAATACATCAAAAATCAACTATGGTTCAAAATCATTGAGTCAATCAATGATACTTGGCCATCAATTCAAGTAATTTATGAGTAGAAGGACTTGCTTAAGACAGCTAAAGAAGAGATATTGAAGACCAAAGAAGAGTTAGGTGCCAAGCCTGAAGAAGCCTTGGAAATCATTAAGTTTCTCAATACTAAAAACAAGCAAGAATTGGATGAGATAGGGATATCTGACAGGACAGAGACAATTCTTGAGGTAAGAAAAATAATTTCAAAGAAAAACTTGATGAAACAGTTGGAAGAAAAGTGCCAAAATATGGACATATCCATCATTAGATTCATGGTTAAGTTTGACACTTTAAGAAAAAAGGTCTTCCAAATATTCTTGCTATCAATGATAAACTGATGAAAGAAGAAGATTACAATAAAAAGATAAGACACTGTGCCAAAGAACGGGTGAGTAAATCATATTGGCAAGGAGTTCCAACTAGAAAAGTGTTACATAAAAGCATTGAAAACTTGTTTTATTTACAACATGAGATAAAACGTCTCTTTGTGGTTAAGCCAACTTTTGTAAGATATACAGAAGCAGATGAGAATTTCAAAAAACTTACAAAGATAAAATTACCAGAAGAAGAATTTTGGCAGAAGCTCACATATTTGTTGTAAAAAATCAATTTGCAGTGAAAAAGGATGAAAAAAGAGTGTTTTTTTTTTTACACAGTAAAAACAAATTTTTACACAGTGCATCAGTCAAAATCATAAGTTAAAGTGTATCAGTGCTAAAGATTATCAGATGAAGATAAAGTTTTAAAATAGATTGAAGAGCACTTTCCAGCGTGAGGGACACCTCTACTAGCCAGCTACACCCAAATCCAAACGGCATTACTATTTAAATTGAATAAATAGGATAGCTTGCAATTTGTTAAGAAGCTGTCACTATATTTTTGTAATAAGATATTTTATTTTCAAAAAAAATTCCTAGGTCTGTTCTAGGATATTTTGTATTACTTTTTGTATAAATACTTCATCATTTGAAGTATTAGTGTGGAATAAATTGTTGAATATTTCTATAGCTAGAAAATTCTGAACCTAAGGGTTTTTTGTAAGCAAGCTCAAGTCAGAAGACTGGATTTCAAGGAATAAATCATCATATTACTAGATTCATGTGTTGGACCACTGAAGTAAAGTACTTTCTACTTTTATCTATCTATTTCCTTATGTGTTTCATCCATTCATAAATGTGTTCTAAATTTTAATATGAAATCAGGTTTATATCAGAATTTGTTAAAAGCACTCTGTTATTGACTGGTTTTCATTTAAATTTTTTATGCTAATATCTAGACTAGGGAACCCTTAATTATTCCCTAATTTTGATTGATCCCTACTGTTGGTGTTTAGGAAGGGATAATCGATCCACCCTAATCCGACATTAATCTTATCAATCCGGGAGCGTATCCTTTCAAGGCTACGCGCAAGGTATATGCAGGAACAAATGCTCAACCATTCAACCGAGGGTTTACAATCAAACTCAAAACATTTTCATGAAGTAACTTAATACAAAACATTCAACAATCTGAATTAACAACAAATAAACTGCAACCATAGCACAACATAATAAATCCACACATATACACAGACGCAAGACCTAATCAGAAGAGCAGGCCCAGCTCTCTGATCAGGGCTGCATTAGCTACGAAATGCTTTAAAATAGTAAAACCAAATGTATTTTATTGATATATGAAATGTGATTACAGCCTTCTCTTCGGAACCCCCGAATTACAGGAACAATGTCCATTTTATACACAATACAAGGGAATAACAGATTTCCCTGAAAACATGAGAATCATGTGTTCAAGAATGGACTCCAGTTGAAACGGCACAAACAATAGCTACTTTGAATGGAGAAAAGGGCCGAGAATAGGCCCAGGGAGTCGTGGTCCAGTTGCGCGTTCCCCTTTTGACTGACCATTACCGATTCTTGCTGTGATCTGCCAGAGCAAGGGTTCATGTGTTCAATCTGCAACCAAACATAAACCTTAGTGCCGCAATTAGTTAAAAACCCCACAATTTTACTTCATTAATCAAAATATCCCAATTGGACAAGTCAGGGTAATTACCTCGGAATTTTATCATACAAATATGGGTAAATTAAGCAAAAAGGGTCAAAAAGGATGACAAAAGTGGGCAAAGAAATAGCTGAATTCGGTGCCCAACATCTCCCCCCAGCTAGCCTTCTGCATGCCCTCATGCAACCCGCCGACCCTGCAGATCCAGGTTCTGCAACCTGTGAGCTTCATGAAGCCCGACAAGATCATACTCCAGAGTCATTTATGTCCCTAGGACCTTAAACCCATCTGAAAGAAGAACCTCCTTCCACTAGTCTTCTGGAATGTTATAAGCTGGAGTATAGACTTCTGAAGGCAGCCAAAGAATAGGATACTGAAATCGAAGCCCCATCCACCTGGTACCACACATTTGGATACATGCCACGTACCTTGGTACTCGAGTGAGTACTTGTGCAAAATTGGGTGCCTCGAAAGGCTCCCTGCTTCTGACAGCTGTTGGTGACACCATCCATCTCCTCTGACAAGCATCTAGAGCTTCCTTCTGGAAAACAGTTATCTGATTGACACAAATATCAAGACACCACCTTTGTGTCCTCAACATTCTGGCTTTGTTTTCCTCAAACTTCAGAAAGGCATAATGCCTGTTGAATACAGTATCTGACCTTTCATGCTCTGCCCTTATTATAAATGGCTTGGTGAGTTGGTTAGATTCAAAAGTGTCACAAGCCTTCCGCCAATGAATTTGATTAAAAATATAAGAGGTAAGGGCCCTCAGATGAATGTCCCCCACATATGGGACTGAATTAAAATTCCTGTCCAACTGTAACAAATACCCATGCAAATAAAGTTCACACATCAAATGCTGAGTTAGCACTTCGTGATTCCTCATAATCCGGAGGAATTGTACACCATCCTCAATCCCATAACTAACCTCATTCGTAATGCTTTCCATGTAAAATAAAAGAAAACGTTCATGCAAAAACAAAGAATAGAAAGAAGCAGGGGGGTGACATGCCATCACCTCTTGCACTAGACTGAACATTTGTTCCTTATCATTTTTCAGCTCGGCCACCTGCTTTTCCAGCTACTCCACTTTGAGCTGCTACTTGGCATGCCTCAACTTCATAATATCCATACGCTCCACATATCCAAAGATGGTTGCGGTGGTTCTCTCTTTAGTTATTTTGATTTCATTCTTATACTGCGCCGCAGTGGATTTCCATGTCTATATCTCGGCCATTAGGGCATACTCTTGGGCTTCAAAGAGCTATTCGAGTGGTTCTGTCTCGGTCCCCGCTTCGACCCTGTCAACCCTAGGTCTCCTGACTCTCCGTCTATACCTGTTTATATTTTTATGCACTCTTCTCCTCAAATTCCTCACTTCCATTTTCAACCCCATCGTTTCTCTAAACTGATGCTGATATATTTACTTGATGGGAGGTCTTCACGACATACCCAACTCTTCTCCCTCTTGTTTCACCTGTGCTTCCTTGGCTCCAACTTTTGGAGGTGAGTTCCTTGGGGCTGCCTCTGTCGGGTTGACAGACGGTCTGATTTCCATTGCCTGCCCTTCTTCTATCGTTTCTTGCTTTACCCTTTTGATACCTTCATGTGCCACTGGTGGATTCGCTGGGACTGCTTCACTCGGTCCCTCCTCTCCACCAATGGTCGTTCCTTATTCAAGTACATTTTATTCACTCATCAGTGGCCCAATAGGATCCCCTTCTACTGATGTGCGTGCTGGGGTTTCTTCCAGCCGCAATATTCGTTTCAAACTTGGAGGCGAGGGAATGGTCATATTTCCTACTTCTCTCTATTGTGGGGAACGGGTTACCCGCGCCCATTTTGGAAAAAAAATAGGGAATTGGAACAGATTTTCTTCATCCACTCCTGGGGTCAGCGTTGGTTCTTGTTGGCGTCGGCCCCACTTCTCACTTCATTCGCCATTTCCCTTACAGCTTCCGTAGTCGAGGTGGTCACGACTATATCCTCCACAGGTTCCACATTAACAGGAGATCCCTGTGGGGTGGCCTCTGTGCCAACTACTCTATCTATCTATTGAACTGGCTCCGCGGACTGGGATAGTTCTTGTGGAGCAACCTCAGCCGAAGTGCCAGTAAGAATCTTTGCAACTTCAATTTGTTCCACTTGCATTTATAAATCTGACTCCTCTTCACATTCCTCGGCTTCCATCTCCATTTCTTCAGGCTCTTCTTGATCAACATAGTCGTTCTCCTCATCTCCCTGTGTGGCCTCATCCTCTTGCATCATTTCAGGTTCCTCTGCCCTAGTAGCTATAGCGGCTTCAATTTCTTCTTCAGTGGAGTTCTGAAACCACTCCCATGGAATTGGAATCCTGTCGATAGCGTTCAATACTAATAACCGCACCAGTCCATGGTGAGAAAGGACTGCTAGCACCTACCATGCATCTCGAGCTGAGCTCACCATTAGGTTCAAGCTTCTCAAAAGAAAATAAGGTACATTCATCGAAAATTCTTCTACTTGGGGAAACCGCAGGTGTGCTAGTATACGCAGGTGGTATTTAAAGACAATATAATAACTCCCTTCACAAGTTATGTATTTGATTATAGCTTTTGCAACATCACTCCATGGCCACGACAATGACATTCTATCGTACCCCCGGCCTTTTGGTGCAATACTGTCCCCGGCTTGAAGGAAAGCTTCAGGGAATTCCGGAAGAGGAGTTCTTTTGGAAAACCATCGTTCACCTCTCTGTGGCAGTCCGTAACTTCTGCAATTTTTTCCTCTGTAACTGGGATTTCGATTCCATAGACCCGAGAAGCTCTTTCTTCCAAGTTCAGTGCAAATTCCATCATAATTTCCTCGTCCCAACCCCTTAATCTATCCAAGTAGACGTCCCAACCTGCATTCAAAAATATCTGCCATACTTCCCGATTGTGCCAGATCCTGGATGAATCGTCGAGCTCATGGCGCACATATCGCCCACCCATTGCTGCGAAGGCGGAAGCAGCAAGATGGCTACAGTCAGCTGGCAGGGGAAGAGTGGCAGGCTTCGAACTGTTTGTAACGACATCATGGCCATTTCCAAATATAATGGATAAAACAGTATTGGTACGTTTGAAACAGATTGCAGTGGTACTGTTAGATACGTTTTTGTTTTAATACGGAATGTTTACAAGGTGACTGATGTGACTTTATGCGTGCGAGTACGCATCCCAAATTAATGTCATCATTACAAGGTACTTAAAGTCATTAAAGTTAATTTAGTAATGGTCATGTGTCATAAGTACCTTTTTTAAGTATGCCATTAGTTATTATGATGGTACCTCCCCCCAACTTAAATTGATGGCGGTCCTCGATGCGCTCTGACTGTCCTTTTTCGAATATTTAATAAAATCCGTAAAAATCAGCAGAGACGTACCTGCGGACTTACCTTAAGGTGGAGTAACGGCAAAAGTTTTTGTCATAAATAGTGAGTAGTAGAAAGATTAAATGATGGCAGTTGAGGAGTAACGGCAGTTTAGGAGTAATGGTAGTGACGGAGTAACCGCAGTTGCAGAGTAACAACAGCTATAAAATCAGGGTAGCTACGGAGTAACAACATTGCCGGTGTAACAGCAGTTTCAGAGCAGCAAAAATCTCCAGAGTAACAGCATCGATGGTGTAACAAAAACTTTGGTGTCTTTGGAGTAATAGCAACGGCAGTGTAGCAGTAGCTTCGGAGTAACAACAACATCAGCAGCAGCACTTCGGGGCAATTCCAGAGTAACAGCAACAGCGGTGTAACAACAACTTCGGAGTAACAGCAACAGCAGCAGCAGCACTTCGGAGCAACTTCAGAGTAACAGCAACAGCAGTGTAACAACAACTCCAGAGTAACAACAATGGTAGTGTAGCAGTGCTTCGGAGTAACAGCACCAAAAGTATAGCTTCTCCTGGCCGAAAATCTTTAATTCCTGCAAAACACAAACAAGTGAGAAATAACCAGATTTTTTTTTTATTTTTTTTTTTAAATGGGTGGTGAGAGTGTCTTTAGTTGCAATAATCATTAAATCAGCTGAATGTGAAAGGGTTTTGATAAAGGAATCTTTAGAGGCTGGATGATGATATAATTTTAAACGGTGTCCATTTACTACAAATGAAGTCTTATTCTCATCAATTGTAATTAATCTGACTATCCCATTATCAAGCACGACATCCACTTGATATGGTCCCATCCAGCGAGTATGAAGTTTTCCCTTGAAGTCCTTAAATCTGGAGTCATATAGTAACGCCCAATCCCCTTCATGAAACACCTTAGTTTTAATAAATTTATCATGCCATTTCATCCTCTGCTGTTGAACATCAGTGGTCCTCTGGATAGCTACTGATCAGATCTCTTCTAACTCATTCAACTATTCCAATCGGTGCTTCCGTGGTTCTGATAAGTCCAAGCCTACTTCCAGGGATATTTTGAGTGTGCTAATTTCAAATTCCACTGGAAACAAGGGATATTTCTCGTAGACTAATTTGAAGGGGGGAAATCCTATTGTATTGTGACAAGTTATCCTATAGGCCCACAAAGCTTTTGGAAGTTTCTGTGCCCAGTCCCAGCGATGACTTGCTACTATCTTTGTCAAGATATTTTCCAATACCTTGTTTGTACTCTCTACTTGTCCATTCACCTGTGGATGATAGGGGTTGTTGTTATGTGTTTGACCCCATACTTCTTCATTAATTTCTCTATCATGTGAGATGTGAACTGTGATCCTCCATCTGATACAATTTCTCTAGGAGTCCCATACCTAGAAAATATTTCTTCAAAAAGAAAATCTGACACTACTTGCTCTGTTGCCCTTGTGACTACTCTAGCTTCTACCCATTTTGTTACATAATCAGTGCAAACTAGGATGTAAGCTTTTTGATGAGAAGGTGGGTTAAAGAGGCCAACAAAATCAATGGCCCATCTCTCAAATGGTTCAAGTACTATCTGTGGTTGAAGAGGCATTTAATCTGCCTTCCCAGGTTGTCGCATCCTTTGACAGCTATCACACCTTCAAATATAATCCTGAGCATCACGAAAAATTGAAGGCCAATAATATCCCATCTACAACACTTTATGGTCTGTCCATTTATCTGCAAAGTGTCCTCCACAGGGTCCATCATGTGCAGCTTTTAGGATCTCATAGATGTCATCTCTTGCCACACAACATCGAATCTGCTGATCAATCCCTGTATGGAAAAGATATCCTGCCATCCATGAATAACGAGCACTCTTATAAATGATCTTCCTCTTCTCCTTATAAGATAAATGACGAGGCACTTCACCTGTAGCAATATAATTAGAAATATCTGCATACCATGGAGTATTAGTAAATACTTCAAAAAGATGCTCATCTAGAAAATTATCATCAACTAGTGTATTCTTACCATCATGTTCTAACCTAGATAAAAAATCTGCAACCACATTGTCCTTCCCTGGTTTATCTACTATAGTAATATCAAATTCCTATAGTAGCAACAACCATCTTGTAATAGGACCAGGAGTAACAGGTTTATTTATTAAATACCTGATGGCAGCATGATCTGTATGCACAAAGGTAGAATACCCGGTAATATAATGCCGGAATTTGTTGATGGCGTAGACAACAGCAAGGAACTCCTTCTCAGTCACTGTGTAATTTAATTCAGTTGGAGCCAAATTTTTACTAACATAGTAGATTGCATAAGGGACTTTATCTTCTTTTTGTCCTAATACTGCACCAATTGTTGTTTGAGAAGCATCTGTATGAATATGGAAAGGTAACGCCCAGTCTGGTCCCCTAAGAACCAGAGCACTACAAACTAATTCCTTAATCTTTGCAAAGGCTACCTCACAGTCCTCTGTCCACAGAAATTCTGAATCTTTTGTTAATAATTGAAATAATGGGTGGGCTACTTTTGCAAAATTTTCCACAAAATTCCTATAATAACCAGCATACACAATAAAACTACGTACCTGTGTGACCGTTTTAGCCTTTACTTTTGCTGGGTCCATCTTGATTCCTTCAGCTGAAAGAAAATGTCCCAAAAAAATTCCTTGTTCCATCATCATATGACACGTTACTGTGCTTAGGGAGACACGTGCTTGTATGCATCTTTCAAGGATTTTTTCTAAATTTTTCAGTCCTTCCAAGAATGAATCCCCATAGGGAGTGAAATCATCCATATATATTTCGACACCATCATCTATTAAACCATATAAGATTCCCAAGATTTCCCTCTGAAATGTTGCAGGGGCATTACATAGGCCAAAAGGAAGGACCTGGTATGAAAATTTTCCCCAAGGGCATGTGAAAGTGGTCTTGTCCTGATCTTCAGGAGCAATTTGAATTTGGTTGTACCCACTAAACCCATCCAGAAATGAAAAAAAATTCTTACCAGCCAATGTGTCTAAGACTTGATCGATAAATGGCAGAGGGAAATGATCCTTCTACGTTGCCTTGTTTAACTCTCAGTAGTCCACGCAGATTCAACACTTACCATTTTTCTTAAGGACCATCACCAGTGGTGAAACCCATTGGATGTCTCAGATACGGTAGATAAACCCTGCATCTAGTAATTTCTAGAGTTCTTCTTTCACAATGTTTTTTAATGTCGGGTTCATCCTTCTCTGGCACTGTCTTATAGGGAAAAAATCTTCTTTGATGTATATAAGATGGGTACAAAAGTTATCATGGATCCCCTTCATGTCTGAGTAATCCCAGGCAAAAGCTTCCTTATACTTCTGAAGAACATCTATTAGTTGCCTCCTCTGGGACTCCAACAGACCTGGATTGATATTTAAATTTTTTCCTGGTTCTATCTCCACTTGGATGCTTTCATGAGGTGCATCAACATATTCTTCTAATTCTTCTGCTATCTCAATATCTTCTTGAGTCTCACAGCTTAAAATATATTCTAATTCTTGTTGATTTAGTTCTGAAATGGAACCAGGATCATTCATAAAGGAAGTAATCACATCATCTCCTGATTCCATTTTCAGCTGAAGGGATAGACCGATAGTAAGGACTAGTCTCACCTCTTCCTATTGTTCTTCGACTTCCAACATAGATACAGCCTCCTTGCCAGCTACTAATTTCTTGGATGCATCTGGTTCTGCCAGTGGGTACAACACCAAATTCTTGGTGTTATGACCATTGGAAATGATCATATTTCCTGATCGGCATCCGATATAAGCATCTGCAGTAGCCATCCATGGCCTCCCTAAAATCAAAGGGTGGCCTCCCACTAAATATTGTGTATGCAACACCAGTAAATCGATCGAGTAATTCCATGCATCTACTGAAATTGTCACATCCTCCAGCTTTCCCACAGGCTTGACTGTAGACGTATCTGCCAGTTCCAACATTGTGGGTGTATATTTAAAATTCTGAAGGCCTAATGTATGCATGGTTTTAGTGGTGATGAAATTGATGGTAGCACCAAAGTCCACCAATACATTTGGAAACTCTACCTCATTAATCTGTACTGTCAGCACTAGGTTTCCTGGGTCCCCATACTTTACTGGTGTCGATTTCCCCATCATAAAGTCTGATAGCTTTCCCATAACATGTATAATGAGGGGGTCCTTAGTTTTCTTTACAGGTTTCTTCGAACAATACTCCCTAAGAGTTTTTGCATATATTGGCACATCTTTCATGGCTTGTAACAAGGGAATTTTAAAAAATAAATTATGTAATTCTCGTAACAGGTCAAATTCAGCTTGTGGACTGGGTTTACTTATAATCAATCTCTCTCGGTAGGGTAGTTCAGGTTGAGATTGTTTTATAGGAGGCACTTTGGCAGTTTTTTTTGGTTCTTCATCAGTTGGTTGTGCCTCTCTGTCTTCATTATCAAGCTGTTCAATAATAACTGGAGGGGGTTGAGTATTAACTATCCAGCCAGGTCGCAAATTCATTTCATACAGATCTGTTGTAGAAATACTATACAAGGGCAGGTTAAGGATATCAGCTTGATGAGCTCCCTTGATATTGGGGTTAGGGTTAGGTTGCATTGGGAGCTGAGAATGGACAGGTTGGTTACAATGAGGCAAAATGGAGGGTAGTTTTAGCTTTTGTGGTATTTTTTATTATGGCAACTGCTGAGGGAATTTTCCCATAGATGGTCCTCGCCAAGTTGGAGCCCATGATGAGCTCATACTAGCCTGAGGGTTCCATTGTTGCCATAGTGGATGCTGGTACTGTGGCCACATAGGGGAGCAAGGTATGGATTGGGGATTCATATTATAATTATTGAAATACTGAGATGGATCCAAATACATACCTTGATTTCCCATTGGTGGTTGAAATTACCATGGCTTCCTGGCACCCATAAGATACAGCTGCTCCGTGTCCTCCCATGCTCCTTGAAATAATTCTTTCAGACTTGGCAAGGAAGGGCATGAGCTGGTAACATGATTTAACTCACAGATATCACACTTCTCCATAGACTTTAATGGACATTCCATTTCTCAATGATTCTTCTTGCATTTTGGGCAAAAAATTTCCATAGCCCTTTCCTGCTCTAACTACTTCTGCCTCACTTGCAAAGTATCCATCTGTGTTGATAGGGTACTAAGAATATTTGTCTTCAGGTTGTCTAACAGGTTCCCAATTTCTGCTTTCGTAATACGCCCGCTAGATCCTTTTGTTGAACGAACCCCTGATCTATTTCTTGCAAGCCCTCTTGAGCACTGGATACACAAGTCGCATATATTTTCAAAATATTCCTTAGAGATGTCTCCTTTCCCCAAAATATTCAGCATTTCTATTGAATCCTCTCAAAAGGCTCAAAGGAGGATAACCTTCAGAATTTATTTTTCCAAATCAGAATGTCTTGACCTCTATAAGAGGTATTTGAATCTTTCCATGCGGTCTTCCAGATTTTCATCTTCTTTTTGTGTAAACTTAAAAAGCTCCTCCTTGATATTCTGAGATTTACAATAGTCCTGATACTTCTCCAAGAAAGCTGTTCACATACCATCCCATGTGGTAATGGATTTCCCTCCAAGGCCCATAAACCATCACAGAGCCATCCCCTTAAGTGTGGAAGGAAAAATCTTCAATTTCTGGGCATCTGTCATGTAATCATACCCTCGACACACTATATAAAACTCAAATAGAAATGTGTCGGGGTCCTCTGACACGAGCCCATGGAAATTTGGTAAAGATTTCAATGGGATAGATTTTGTAGGTGTACCTCCTCCCATATTCTCAATTGGAAACTCGATAGTAGAGGTTGTACGAGCCATGAAAATCTTCCAATAGTCACTGGGGATTTCAACAGGTTTTGTAGGAGATGACTAGGGACTCCTTACTATTGGAACTCAAGTAGCTTTGGTAATGCTCCCCTTATCTCTTGGTGATACAAATATTGCTTCATTCCTACTGCCTGCGTCTTGATAGTTCGGTCCCTAAATGAAAACTTCCTCTCCCCTGTTGAAATAATCTGATTTTTTCAATATTCTGCTTGCGATTTCTTCTCCTTCTATCCCCAATACAAGATCCTCTTGATCAGGTCCAATGCTACTTGAGCCTTCTGCTAATGAAGGACCCTGCTGTACTGAATTGCTAATGGATATTGGAGTATGCACTAGTTGATCTACTGATTGTCCTTCAGATCGTACTCTCCTAGCCCCTGGCCTTACGGCTGCATGAGAAGATGCTTCAGACTATGCCTTCTCGATGATCTTTTGTATGTAAGTATTCCTTCCCAAATCTTTGGGGCTCTTGCTCTGCCCCTCTTATTTGATTCTCTATTCATACAAAAATTAATGTGATATAAAATCTATGCATGAGCCTATAACACTTCGATCCTAAAGTAAGGTGTCAAAGGACCATTCCTACCTCAAGACAAAAGAATTTAAAAAGAGAAAAACAGCAAGACGGAGACTAGAATTCCAAACCCAGAGCAGGGCATCCAAAGACTCCTCCTTCCCTGGAACAAGAACAAGAAGCACACAATCCACAAAAAGACCTAATACCTCCCAGATCTGAAGCAGGGCGTCAAAAGACTCCTCCCTCCCCAGGACAAGAAAGTGGCCTAAAACTCAAAATAAAAGCAAAAACAAAACAACCCAAACTAAAACCTACGCTCAGGACCTGAAGCTGAGTGAGAAAACTCGTTCTCTCCCCAAGACAAGGGTTGACCCTCTGGTTGCCTCAATCATTGCTTAAATCTTGTAGCATCCCTGGCAACGGTGCCAAAATGTTGGTGTTCAAGAAGGGATAATCAATCCACCCTAATCCGACATTAATCTTATCAATCCGGGAGCCTATCCTTTCAAGGCTACGTGCAAGGTACATGCAGGAACAAATGCTCAACCATTCAACCGAGGGTTTACAATCAAACTCAAAACATTTTTGTGAAGTAAATTAATACAAAACATTCAACAATCTGAATTAACAATAAATAAGCTGCAACCATAGCACAACAGAATAAATCCACACATATACACAGATGCAGCACCTGATCAGAAGAGCAGGCCTAGCTCTCTAATCAGGGTTGCGTTAGCTATGAAATGCTTTAAAAAAATAAAACCAAATGTATTTTATTGATATATGAAATGTGATTACAACCTTCTCTTCGGAACCCCCGAATTACAGGAACAATGTCCATTTTATACGCAATACAAGGCAATAACAGATTTCCCTGAAAACATGAGAATCGTGTGTTCAAGAATGGACTCTGGTTGAGACGGCATGAACAGCAGCTACTCTGAATGGAGAAAAGGGCCAAGAATAGGCCCAGGGAGTTGTGGTCCAGCTGCGCATTCCCCTTTTGACTGGTTGTTACCAATTCTTGCTACAATCTACCAAAGCAAGGGTTCCTGTGTTCAATCTGCAGCCAAACATAAACCTTAGTGGTGCAATTAGGTAAAAACCTTGCGATTTTACTTCATTAATCAAAATATCCCAATCGAACAAGTCAAGGTAATTACCTTAGAATTTTATCATACAAATATGGGTAAATTAAGCAAAAAGGGTCAAAAAGGATGTCAAAATTGGGCAAAGAAATAACTGAATTCAGTGCCCAACACATACCTTTTCACTCCTTATTCGGATCAAATAATTCTTAATTTCTCTTTATCTCGATTAAAGACACTTCAAAAATCATCCTTTGAAGATCTTTAGTGACTTTGCTATCTTTCCCTTCAAACATTTGAATTTTGACCTTGATACTGAATCTTGATCTTTCTTCTTGACATATTGACTTCATCTGCCCAATGGATTACAGATTCATAGCTATCCATCTCGTTAAGTGATTTTCCCACCAAAACCAATCAAAACCCAAAAACCAAATTTCCCTATATAACTAGCCTAAAATCAAACATAAAAACAAAGTTAAATATTATAGAGAGAGCCCTCTCTGAGCCTTAGCATATGAGGAAGCAGCCTAAGAAATTCACCTTTGTGACTGATAAGGACATTGAACAAGAAGATAAGAAATAGACAGAGAAGGATGCTCTAGAGATAGGAGGGGGTGATCATCAGGGTGGTGATGATACATATATAGATCCAACATACCCCCCATCCCCTTATATTTTGAATAAATGGTATATGAAGGGTGGCTAAGGCGCGCAGAAACAGGTGAAGTTGGACAGGTCCATCGGGCCTCAATCCTTGGTCCTCACTAAAGGGGACTTCAATGAAATTGGAGACACTATTTGACATGTCACCGAACATATGTGGGGAAAAATTAAAGACCATTATAAGAAGGTATTTGTGGAGGTCCATTAGGGACTCAAGGACTTACAGGTTCAGATGAGTGTAGTACAAGCGAGTGTGAGTCAAGCGAGTACAACTCAAGTGATCAAGGCACCAGTAGGTGCCAGTGCAGCGGAGAAAGAGTTGGCGATTACCACTGATACCCACATGGTGCCGATACCTGCAGGTAAATTACGTTTTGACACTACTGAGAAATTGGTGCAGGCAGCACATTGGCAGAACACAAGTCTCAACCTTGTCGCGCTACCTTTGAAGGAATTACACAAATTTCACCAGGGCATTATAGAAGAGTTACAGATAAGAGAGAAATTCCCCCTATTGATTATCCAAGATGTTAAGCAGGAAAGGCAGAGGATGGAAAAGGAAAAGAAGTAGGTTTTATAGGATCGCGATGAAGCAGCAACGCAGAGACATAATAGGAGATAACCATCACCAAGGTTTGTAGTGAACTACCTGAGCTGCAGATTCAGGATGCAACAGTGCCAAAGGAAAAATTTTAGAAGCTCGTGACAAAAGTCAAGGATTACAAATCCAAAGTCAACAAGGTGTGACTTGAGATGTAGATAAATATAATTGAGTTGCAAATGCAATTGCAGCCAGTTACTCCACCAGAGGTCCGGGAGCAACATGCAACAGAGATTCAAGCTGCCAATGAAAAGATTGATTCGACAGTCTAGGAATGCACTCAAGTATTTTAAGATTTTATGGATGTATGGGCCTCACTATAGGAGGACCCTCAGGTGCACAAGATTGAAGAGGAAGTTTGCGAGAAACGGTAACATATGGACCACATTAAGGTCACTACGAAGACCTTAGCACTGATATAGCAGTATGCCCGTCTCCAAGAGGGTAAAACTTTTCAAGAACAAATTGATGAGAACCACAGAACAGAGTAGCTTATCATAGCTAGAAAAAAGCCATGGGAAGTCGAAACTAGTTAGATATCACATAATCTTGAGAAACAGCTGAAGGGACTGTGCCATATGCAAAATGATATTGCCACAAAATTTGCAAGGCCAACTGATAAGACACTGCTGACCGAAATCTGTGAAGTTGAGAAGAAGTGCACTGCAACAGTTCCACCTTCGAAGGATTCCTTTACTAGCATCAAAGAAAATATTGAAGGCACACCTGTAGAGTAACTCGGGACGGGTCACTTTTTTGTGTTGGGGGCCTCTTAGACAGGGTACCCCTCAATGGAAGATTTTGAGAAAGACTCCAAAGATCGAGGAGAGGAGCGTGCAACACTGAGCTATGTTAGAGTCTTAGGGTCTTTGGGGTGGGTTAAAGCCCCTTATTTTGTAAAGGGATGGGAATATTTTGTATACCTTGAGCTCTGCCCATGGTTCTAATACCATGGTATTTTAAAAGAGAAGACTATATAAGGAGTCTAGGATAGTCCTTGAAAGTCAGTAAGTCAATAATTTAAGTCATACAATGCATTTAGATGTAAGGCTATTTTTAGTTTTTATTCTATGGTTTGGGCTAGAGAAAAGGCTCATGCAGCTGAGTGCACAGACCCCTGCAGCTGATTGTGCAAGGTGGAACGTATTGTATTGAGAAGATATAAGCATTAATGAATTACTTTTGAAGACAGATCTATGTTATTTGCTTAAGAGTTTGCTTTATCTGTACCTTGATATTATCTATGTTGAGTTAGGTTTTTACTTATAATTGCATCACAAAGTCTTTTTCATGGTTATTTATGTTGTTCTATGCTTGTTAAGATAAAATCGTGCAATTTGCAAGGTTGTTCAATAGAAGTGTTGAACACCAAATTATAATTAGTATATATTCTCTACGAAGATTTGTTAAGTATTGAAAGGAAGAGAGGCCTTAAAGCCACACTCCATTGTCCCTCTAGATGCAAAAACCTGGTTCTAGCATCCCCCTATATTTCCTTAGGTGATACTTTGGTCTATGCAGTAGATCGTTGCTGAAAGGGTTGGTAATAGTGGGTTTTGTTGGTTCACGCAACCATATCTGAACCTGGTTATAGGCCCCATCAAGCCAAAAATTGTAAGTGGTAATATTTGACGGGATCAAACAGTTATTACTTTGCTCAATATTTTGGGATAATACCATGGTTAGGACCCTTGATATTTATTGATCATAGTGCACCAAATGTATGGAGTCTTTTCTTCTTTATACTTGATTTTGCTTCATACAACCCACATATATGTCTTCAAATGTTCACATCTATAGTTATTTTGTCTCTGACCTACATACCTCTTTCCAATCATTCTGTCACTCTGTTCAATCACTATGCCTATGTAATCATCCTATTAACACATACTTATCCTACTACAACTGGGTCGCCATCAAGGACAACACATACATCATAATTCCAACAAGACAAATTATTGGAACGAGGTTCCCTAAGCTATGTTTTTGATATAATTTTTTAAGAGTTGGTCTTGCGTAGGGGTTTTGGGGCGAGTCAAAGCCCCCAATTTTTGCAATGGGTTAAAGGGTAAACCTAGGGTCTGCAAACCATGGTTTGTGGACCATCGGATAGCAAAGGCTACAATGGTATAAATAGATAGATATTTGGGTCTAGTAGGTAGGCAAGTAAGGTTGATGCTACGTTCGAATTGTTGAGATATGTGTTTGGTTGTTTTGGGTAAGGACTCATGTTGGCTATGTGTGTAGAGATCCTTAGTCCTGATGTGTGCAAACTTCGTTGGCTGTGTGCGCATGCTGTGTTTTGGGTTGTCATTGGGTTTTTGGATACTAATGAATGCAGAATATATTTGAAGTATTTTTATGATATTTGGACTGATCATTTTCATTACTGAAGTGCATCTATGTTATTTATTTAAGCTGTGAATGTATCTATGATCTAGGAATTAGCTACGATTATAATGTTCTGTGATGGTAATTGCTGATGCACATGTGGATGCGAACGTATTGATCAGATCTGTTGATGATAGTAGCTTTGTTGTGATTACTTTTTGATTATATTGTTAGAAGCCTGTGAATAGATTTGATCTGTGTGAAACTGATAGTTGCAACTCTGATCTGCCTTAATTACCTACTCTCTCCCAGGGTGCAGAAACCTGGTTCCAGAACCCTCCCATACTACTTCAGGTGAGACCTTGGCCTACGAAAGTAGGTCATTTCCGAAAGGGTCAGTATTATAAGGGTTTGTTGGCGAACCTTAACCTCCGAACCTGGGTTAGGACCCTTCAAGCCAAAAAATGGTTCTGTTGCCGAGAACGGTAGAATTTTGAGGGAGAGATTGGGTAATGCCACGAGGCCATTGGAGACCTGAGAAATTGGAGCTTGAAGACTGGTTTGAAAAATAGATTCAGGAATTTTCTGTAAACGAGAATTGCAGTACGAAGCTAACAACTGAGAAGTGGAAGAAGAAATACATTTTTACCGAAGTATATGAAATTTTCTTTGTAAATTTTGCACACAAGCTCCAGAAGTGGTTAGCAAGGCTCGTAGAATTCCACACGTGTTGGAAGGATGATAAGGTTACGCAGTGGACTCCAGAATTGATTCAACAGTTGGAGAATACTGACAACACAATCACCCGTACGGTAGATCATTGGGTGGATAGTGTGCTGGGAGGGTTTGTAATGGAATTCATAGTTGATCAGTTCGTATCCTATTCTGAGGTAGAGCAGAGGTTCTTCAAAGGTTTCCGAGGTAATTTATTGCAAACATTGCCATTTCTAATTAAAATATTACTATGCAAAAATGGTGTTCTATGCAACCACACCGAATGAATGACCTCTAATCAGAGTGAGAGTACAACATGAAGTGGTAAGTAGTATCGAACCAATCGATAAGGGATAGATCCATCTACAGTCCATTAAGAGAGTCGGCTACACATGCAGGAAATAGTCCTCCAGCTACACCACCTTCAATTTAGCATAAGGGAAAGAACTCCCCCACACCTCCGCCACCACCAGAAGAAGATATGGCCACACACATAAAGCTACCCACCTTCAAGGGTGTAGGAGATGAAGATATGGACCGATTTTGGTTTGTATTAGAATCCATATGGACTCCGAAGAATGTGGCTAGCAATGTTGTAAAGAGAGAGTAGTTATCCCTCACCTTTGAAGTAAGGGCCCTGGATTGGTATATGGGGTACGTAGGCCAACATGCGGACCCGTCCTACTCTCAACTAGTAACTAACTTGAAATATTTTAAACAGGGACCAACTGAGTCTCTATGGGAGGCTGATAAGTGGTTAAAGAAGGTTATCAAAGATGGGGAATTTCAATGTGATGATAGACAACACAAGGAATGGTTCATCACCATGCTACTACCTCACCTACGTAGACCTATGGGTCAGCAAACGATTGAGATGCAAGAGAAAGCTTTGGATATCGATATGAAGCTAGAAGCTGCACCCAGAGACGATGCACAGTTTGGGGTACAATAGATTCAAGGAAAACTGGAGGCAATGCACCTCGAAATCCAGAATCTGCGGAAAGAACGAGGAAAATAAGCTAGCCCAGATGTATGGTGCATAAGATGTAGGGTGTCTGGCCACACCAAGGATCAGTGCCCTCTACTGGTGGACTACATGTAGGCTGGGGGACCTATCCCATTGCGTCCTAAAGAGGCTGCAGGGCCAAGTGGTCTGATGTTATGGTGCATTGGATGTCATGTTGCTAGACTACATGATACCAACCACTGCCCCCGTCTTGGTGTGTATGTTCCAGAATTGAAGCAACAATGGTGCCACTTCTGCTCATCTATGGGACATGACTAACATAAATGTCGGACATATGACTTAATGATAGACAGGGGAAACCTATATAGGGTACAGGCTGACGCTTCTTCACCACTATCTCCCTCAAGCAGAGGAGGTTCCCCTGAAGGGGTGGAGGCGTAGGTCGGGGGAGATGGAAATTGATATTTTACAACTATGGAGAAATAGGGCTCTTCGAAAGGGACTATTTGAACCCTGCGGAAAATCTTACCAATATTTTTGACAGTTGGACCATGTGATCAAAGAGTATCCAGTCCTAATAGAAAAAATGCAGGAAAAAAAGCAGACACTAACGTAGAATGTGCAGAGGGTTAAGGTGGAACCGTGCGATGAAGGACCAAATATTAATGTCATAACCCGCAGTGGCATGGCTACTGGAGGAGTTGAGGAGAAAGCTGCAGCTGAACCCCTTATCCAGAAAGCTGCTATCAAATAGGAAAACTTGGACCTACAGAAGGAGAAAGAAACCTTCATCGAAGCTTGCAAAGACTTTACCAAGGAAGAGGCATCTACTTCCAAGGCTCCAATAAAGCTAAGAGCAGACAACGAAGTTAAACCATTCCTACAAGCATGTATGAAGCTGCTACGCAACTAGAAGGAAGTAGAAAATATTCAAAAACTGATAGACAGCTACGCGAAAAGAACTGACCCTCCTACAGAAGTTAAGGATGTTCACAAGCTATACAAGTATAAGAAACGCACTGGTCGAGAAATGCGGCTAACGGCTCATATGGGATGGATCAGTTCATCCTAGATCTAGGATCTTATGCGAACGTCCTGCCCAATAAAACATGGAAAAGTATGGGAGAACCTAAGCTGGAATGGTATAATATACAGTTTTGCATGGCTAACCAATAGAAGATTATACCATTGGGGAGATTGTCAAAGATTGTGGTAGATATTGCAGGAGTTAAGGTACGCTCAGATTTTGAAGTAATTCAGATCGTGGAGGACGTAGACCCTTATTATGCACTCCTGGGACTAGATTGGGAGATAGACATGGGAGGCATTATCAACTTGAAGAAGAGAAGCATGGTTTTTGAAAATGAGGGTATGAGAGTGATAGTCCCTCTAGACCCTGCGGAAGGAGAGAATTATACAGAACCGGTGCATGAAGAAAACGACGTGGATCACATTTGTAAACTAACCGCATGGGACAAGGATTAGATTAATCCTATAGCTGATGGAGTCCTTTGCCAGGAGAAAGATAGTGAATGCCTCTTTGACTCCGATGGGGAGATAGAAAATTGGCAGAATCGATTACATGACGTATATGCGCTGTGATGTCTTAGGATCACAAAGAGCTTCCGATGTATCTCCTCAAAGGAAAGAGAACTGCCCTACTTTGATGGATCTGATGGTATTAGGGATTTTTTGTGAAAATTTGAAGATGAATTCCCAACGGAGCGAACAATGTGGGCGCTTAACCTAGCCATGCGTGCAACCCCTGCGCGATTGTGGGAAACTCAAAAGGGGACATTCCAGGATTGGGAGGAATGCCACGAAATGATGATTCTACGGTTCAAAACTCTGGTTTAGCTACGCATGGAGGCTTTCCTTGGCCAAGGAGATCCGCGCAGACACATGGCCGCATGGACATAGGCATGGTGTGAAAGGACCATGGATGAATGGGTCCACTTTTTTATCCATGCCTTGGGTCCAATTTCCACTACATGGCATTTGGATACAGAGCTACACCAGCACACCCACCAATAGGAGACCATGTGGGACGATTTTGTGTGGACTTTCGGGTTGATAGGTGGAACTGAGGCATTGGATGAAGCTTTATAGGACATTGATGCCTTGGTATTTGATGAATCGCGCCCTCGTATGGAGTATGGGGCACCAGCTTGGGATATGCAGATGCAGGATATTGTCAACTGCCACAATCTATCAATGGAAGAATGCAATGAAGACCCCTGAAATATCACTATCTCAGAATCGGAGGGAGAGTGCGCAGTTGTCAGACCCCCACTGCAAACCGTCGATGTGACCAAGCCTCTTAAGCTAAGGGAAATCAACATTGGAACAGAAGAACAACATAAGCTAGCTAAAATTGGGGACAACTGGGATGATGATACTATTGGGAAAGTCGTTGAACTCCTTACAGAGTACTAGGACCTGTTTCCTACGAAATTCTCAGAACTCAAGGGGATTACAAGGGACCTAGGGGTCATGCACATAAATTTAAAAATAGATGTTCTCCCTGTTAAGCAGGGACCTTACCGATTGAACCCCAAGTATAAGCAGAAATTCAGGGAAGATCTTGACAAAATGATAGTTGCAGGTATCATCGAGCTGGTAGAACAGATAGATTGGGTAAGAACTATGGTCGTCCAGGAGAAAAATACCAAATGAGAAATAAGAATTTATGTTGACCTGCACAAATTGAGCGATGCCTATGTTCACGATCCCTTCCCTACGCCATTTTCTGATGAAATTCTTGATAGTGTGGAAGGGTAGGAAGCATACTCGTTCACTGACGGGTTCTCGGGCTACCATCAGATCAGGATCGTAACTAAAGATCACAGCAAAACTACGTTTTCCACTAAATGGGGATCCTTCCAGTACACCATCATGCCGTTTGGGCTCAAGAATGCCCCTGCCATCTTTTCATGGGTGGTAGTCACAATATTCAAGCAGTTCATCCACAAGTTTTTGGAGGTATATTTTGACAATTGGACAGTATTTGGGTTGGTAAAGAAGCACGTCTCAAACCTACGCATGATGTTGGATGCCTGTAGAAAGCACCAGATTTCCCTAAATATTAAGAATTGCATATTTTGTGTACCCTTCATGATCTTTCTAGGCCACATAGTCTGTCGGTAGGTACTGATGGTTGACCCTGTCAAGCTAGTAGTTATCATCAACCTGGCAGTCCCTACAACTGAGAAATAGTTGCACTCTATCCTCGGACATACAAGCTACTACAGGAATTTCATTCAAGGGTATGCATTGATCACAACACCTAAGGGAAAGTTGCTAAAGAAGGATGTTTCATTTTTTTGGGATGGGGAGTGTTAGAAAAGCTTTGAGTTACTCAAGGAGAATATGGTCTCTGCACCTATCCTCGTATTTCCTAACTGGGTGAAGGTTTTCCATGTCCATGTAGATGCTTCAACGATCACCTTGGGATTTTTCCTCACGCAGCCTGGGGAAGGGGACATCGACCACTTGGTTGCATTTGCTAGTAGAAAACTCTCTAGTGCGGAGAGTAACTACTCCACTATTGAGTGCGAGGGGTTGGCCATTATATATGCCTTGTAGAAATATCGGCATTATTTTTTGGGAGGACATTTCAAGATGTTCACGGATCACTCAGCTTTGAATTACCTAGTGAATAAGCTTGTATTGGGGAGGGAAGATTTTCCAATTGCTATTGCTAGTTCAAGAATATGACTTTGAGTTCATCGTGAAGCTCGGAAAGTAAATGTTAGGTCGGACCACTTATCCCAAATCGAGAGTGGTGAGGAAACAACCAACCTAGAAGAAGGATTGTCCGATGCATAGTTGTTTTCCATTAAGGTGGTTGATGCACACTTTGCCGACATCATTCACTTCTTAAATGCGCGGATGGCACCTGCAGAAGTTTTTAATAAAATTCTTGAATAGGCGCTAACCAAGATCTGCAATGTCGATCGAAGCGATTGGGATGTGCACATCTCGTCGTTCCTTTAGGCCTATCGAACCACCTGCAAGAAATTGAAGGGGAAAACACAATTTCATATGGTTTATGGGAAGGAGGCAAATATTCCCATGGAGTATATTAATCCTATCTTGCGCATCGCAGCCTTTACAAACATGACAGGACCTAACATCATGGAGGAATGTTTAGTGCACCTCGTTGCCTTGGAGGAAGATCAATTCATTGCTAACTTTCATCAGCAAGTTCAGAAGGCCCGGGAAAAATCATAGCATGATCGACATATTCAGCAATAAACCTTTTTGGAGGGCGAATTGGTCCTGTTATACGATAGCCAGTTTGCAAAGCACCCAGGGAAGTTCTGTCAGCACTAGTTAGGTCCCTATATGGTACAAGAAATCACTAAAAAAGGAGCTATTCGGTTAGATACACTGTGCGGTGAAATTATACTAGGGTATGTTAATGGCATCCAGCTCAAACCATACCAGATCAAATGACTATATGGCCAGTGTATATGTATTGGTTGGCGTACACGCAAGCAGGAGGAACAACGCAAGAAAGCCTGTTATACGAGCAAGGGTCAATCGTAGGTCTAGAAGCCTGGGGAGGTGCGCAGGGAGCGCAAGGGTCGAACACAGGTCTGGAAGCCCGAGGAGGTGCATTGGGCGCACAATGGTAATGCACAACTACAAAAACTAGCCATTGGAAAATTAAAACTGGGTAAAAAGAAAATTTTACCGTTGAAGGGAGCGGGCAGCCGGTAGTTAATGAGGCGATTTCCGAAGATTTTTTACCATTTTCTTGATGGTGTGTTTCTGATAAGCTTCATCCAACCATTGGTCGATATCCAAAGCTATACAAGTAGAAGGGTAGATCAGAAGTGGTGTAATGTTCCGAAATGGAAGTCAGCAGCTTTTGCACCGATGAATCAATTCTTTTGTCAGAAATATAAACATGGCTATGTCAGAGATAGACTGAGAGGGCTTTTACCAGTTATTTCACCTCTAAAGAGAGGATGAGAACCGGAGGCTTCCTGGCCCTTACTCAGACTCTGCCTATAGCTATGCAAATATTTCTTCCTTCAGGAAGATCTTGCTCAAAAGAGATGAGCTACAGCAATATCTGAAACTTCAATAATGAATAGCAGTGAAATAATACATCATATGACATAAGAAGAGTGCATAGCTGATTTATAAAGTGCAATAGCAAATAGAAATACAAATATTGAGGTAAGACCTCTCAAGATAGACTAGATGTTACACTAAAAACTGTCATCTTGACATTTTACTATGAGTATGAGCTCATTATTACTCATACTTCCTCCTTTTGCAAGTCTAACATATCATCTCCTCATGTCAAGCTTTCAAAATCAGAGAAAAGTTCCTAAAATCCCCTAAACATTGGTATCGCACTTTCTCTATACATTTCCTGTGGTCCCACACCTAAATTTCAGCCTTCCTGCGGAACCATACTGCACGTTCTTTGTGTTATGGGTGCGGACCTCTGTAAAACTCAAAAAGGCGAGAAAGTAAAGATAAAAAGTGAATTTCAGATGAATTCTAGAAGATTCTAGATGGGAATTTTCGGGAATGGATACGCTTTGAGAAGGTTCATGCATCCCTCACTTGATGGAGCTAACCCCTTGATGTAAGGAGCTAATCCCTTTGAAGGAGGATTCTATCCCTTCATATTTGGAACAAGAAACCTCCTCTTTTCTACTATAAAAAGAGGCCTTGGGTAGCCTCAAAGGGAGTTCAAGCTTAAGATATTTGAAGTCAAATGCTGTTGAGATTCAGACTCAGTTAACTAAGACTTTCTGTGAGGTTAAATCACTCATCTCTATTTGTCTTGGTTCAAAGAGTGCAATGCTTGTCAAATTAGAAGAGATTCCTGCTTCGGACCCTGGGAGGACCTGCACAACATCAAGGCACAGGTTGTAAAGGTTTCCTTTATTGAAGTTAATACAAATATACTCATTTCTCTCATTAAACTGTCAATTCATGGTTTATTTCATAAATTCCTTGATCATTATGATAAGTATGGTTTATAATAATGTCTATACAGGTGCTGTGTAATCTTTTTGCTTGTTTGTGACTGCAGATTCACGAGGAACGTTCTTTCAAGTGCACGGGAAGGACTTCAACGAGATCAAGCAAGCGCTGGACATAAGGTAGGCCTTACACCTATATAGTGTTTTTATGAATCTTGTATGCTTAGAGAGAGATTAGTATAATTGGCTGTTTGTTGCTAGTTACTTTTAGTACTAGAGAGATCGGTCTTGTCCGCAAGACGGATTAATCTACACAACAAAATGGCGACTCCACTGGGGAAAAACTTGTTATTTTTTGTTCTCTTTTATTTGATTTGAGGAAACATTTTTTCTTGGTTTTTGATTGATACATATCTGTCTGGGTAATTTAGATTTTCCCTGTTTTTGAAAATTTAGAAATATTTTAATTTTTTCTATAATTTTTCCTAGGACCGCACTCTGCCTTACTTCGACAGTGCGGGCAGGTTCGCACCTTCTGTAAAGGATACAGTGCGGGACCGCACCTGTCAAAACTGGTTACCTGTGGACCTTGTAAAAATTTTAGAAAATCTCTAGATTTCTTTTTCTAGTTTATTTTTAGATCTTTGGTTTCTGCCCAGACTGATTATTGTTTCTGTCAAGAATTTTTTGTGAATGAACTCCAACAGTGTTGATGTTTTGATGATTTTCTAGAAGATTTTGCAGTTTGGATTGTTTTTCCACTTGGTCTTTGTAGCGATTCGAACTCTTGACAATTTGCAGTATCTCAGATTACATTGATCTCTTTTTGTCTTTTGAATCCGACCTGATTGTGAAAACATCCTATATTGAGAAATTAAGCCTTTTGTTTCTTTGCAAATCTTCGAAAAAACTTGGTTAAAAGTTTTGAATTTCATTTTTATAAAAACATATTTTGAGTGTTTTTGATCTGTTTGTTATTCTGAACGAATAGATTCTTAGTTTGCTGAACAACTAAGGAAAACATTCATAAAAAAAAAATCTTAAAAGCTTTTACTCAATTTAGATTTTAGATCTCAAAATTAGATTTTGTAGTTTTTAGTAGTTTTTAATTTTTTATAGCTTTCTTTCGAAGGAAAATTGTTTTTGTAGCTTCAAGTTTGGAAAGAAAAAGGATTTTGTTATGAGCTTTGATCATTTATCCCATTATTGAAAAGACAAAATATTTTCTTTGAATCATTCTTCATGTTTAAAGAAGGAATTGTTTATTAAAAGAATTGCATTCTCCAACTCTTTCTTAAATAGAAGTTCATTGAAAGAAAAACAATTGATTATCATCATAGGTGCATTTTAGTGTTTTTTGGAAGTCGAGTCTTCACATCATCCAAAGTTTCATTTCCGCACCCATTGACTTAAGAAACAGTTCCTAAAAGTAACACTTAAATAAAATTCATCTAGTAATCTGTTTATTTCTAGGGCTCTTATCACCAACATAGCTTAGGCTAGTATCTTGGAGTAGGGAGTAATTAACTCTCCAAGATAACTAAAATAAACAAGTAGACGAATCTTGCGGTAGGAAGAAATCCAATTGTTGCATGTATGCTCTGGGAAGCTCCTCTTAAAGGAGTTAAGCACGAGATCATATCTGAACCAATGAGGTAATCAATTCTTCCTCATTGGGAACAATAGAAGATATACACGTATTAAAAATGGTAAACCTCGGATAGACAATTGTCGAGGAGCCTGGGGTCACTTGTCGGTAAACCTTGGATTATTTCAAGGAGCCTTCAAGGGGATTGAGCTTTGTTACTCTGCCCTTGCGTGTGTGTCGGATCGTAGACTGTCCCCCTAGGTATATTTGTTTCAGTTGGTAACATTAGAGGCCATAATCTTTAGGATTCTTTCCTAAGGTGACGGTGGAGGGAAGATCCCACTGTACCTGGAACAGACGTCGGCTAGACTCACTTGGACTCTCCGGAGGGTTATCTTCACTCGAGATGGTATAGTGGAGAAACTTGCACTGGTCTGTTTCATTAAGCAGGTTGTCGGGGTAACTGTTCCAACCGCCCTTTTCGTGTTAAAATTCTACTAAGTTGGATTTCATCACCAACTAGTGATTTTAGTACAGAAAGTTACCTGTTTGTGTGTGGTTTGAACTCTTATATTTTTTAAGCGAATGATTCAATTGTTTGTTTCTTAGAGACTTTAGGTGTTTTCATTGAAATTTTTCTTTGTTTGCGTGTGATTAGATAATTTTTAATCGTGGCGGAATTGCTGAGACAATCCCGGAGAATACAAGGGAAACCCCCTGAATATTCGCCAAGTCAACTTGAAGGGCTTCAAGCTCTAGTACCACACAGTAGTCGTAGACTAAGGTCAACAGAAGTTGAAAGCTCCTCTATAGTTGTTCATCCTGATCATCAAATTCCCACAACATAATACATTCAAGAACCGATTTTAGTTTCTGAAGTTACTGAAAATATTTCTCCTTCTGGTGAATTATCTAACGAACCTGAAATCTCTGAACCTGAAACTGAATCTTCTATGTTAGAAACATCCTCAGGATTTATCACACCAACTTCTAGCGATCCAGGTTCACCTAGGGTAAGAAATATCATTACAGAAAATCTTCCCTCTGGACTTATTTCTATTGAAGAACTTACTAATCCAGACGAAGACATATCTCTTCCCAATTCCCCTCAATCGTTAAATCTTAGGGAGCGTGAATCTATTTTCTACAGCCCCATTCGAACTAATCCTTGGTATCTCTCTTTAACGAACTTTTTAGAGAATCCGGGTCTTGCTTTTTATCCACCTCGAATTCCATTTCATCCTACACCCAGAGGTTATTATCCGTCATCTTTTATGGCTGGAGAGTTATCCATGTTTTCTCAAATGCTGGAATCATTTTTATATGGTGGTCCTTCTGTTCCTTCGGGATATCAGTCTTTGTCTGGCACTTTCTCGGGAGCAACTCCTCAACCCATCGAAAAAGTGTTATCATTTGGTCTTGATGGACTTAAATCGAACGCAGAACAAATTTTTATGATGTCTGGTAATATTCCCAATCCTCAAACTCAAGGCAGTCAGTTTCATGCAGGGTCGGCCTCGGGGAACTCGATTTACGCACAGGGGGCAACCTCGGGGGGTAGTCATTTACCACCCGAGGCACAAAATCACAACCTTGAGTGTATCTTTTTCCCGGGACAAAGCATGGAATCATGGCTGTGCAGGGGCAACCCCGAGGGCAATACATACCTCGAGTTATCACTTTGAGAGACACATTCCCTCGGACAACCCCAAACTCAATATGCTCCTCAGGGTCCTCAACAACCCCAGCTTCAGTACGTGCCTCAAGGTTATCAACCTCAAGGGCAGTACCCAATTCAAGGTTACCAACAGCCTTATGTTCAACCATCTGTTCAAGGAGCCGAAAATTTACCTTTTAATTATCAACCCTACGTTCAACCAGGTTTTGGTCCTTACGTTCAACATTCTATGGGACAATACCCCGGAACTATGGTGTTGGATCCGTCCCAATATCAACAGCCTTTGTAGCCTAATGTACAGTTACCTTATCAACCTGGCCAGCCATTGGTTTCTGGTTCAACCCAGCAACCTGTTCAGCCAGCTATTCAAACTCCTGCACCTAGTTCAGTTCAGCAGACTGGGCCTAGTACACCTCGAGACTTCACCTCAAAAAGCTATGGCTAACACGCGTACGTTAACACATCACCTGTTTCTAAGTATACGCGCACCTACTTCGACGTATCCCTGGCTGTCAGCGAAAATCCTAAGTCTCTCCTTCACCCTGGGTCGGGACCCTCCACATTCGGACTACGGTTAGGATGCTGCGGAGACAAGCGGGTATGAGTACAATTGACCCACAATTCAACCTCATTTACGTATAACCATAGAGACGACAGTTTTGTCCCTATGTACAGAATCCAAGCTATCAGTATCAACCATACCCCGGTTATACTTATCAACAACCTCAGTATGGTCCGGTTCATCCTGGTTATCCGGGAGGTTACACAATACCTAATGCAAATCCGATTCCTAGTTATCCTGGGTATCCGCCTTCTGGATCTGCTTTGGCTTCTCAAGGTTTTCGTGACCCTAACCGTCAACTACCATTCATCGCAACTTTGGACTTACCTGATTTGACGCGCCTTACCAATGATCCCATTTTCTATTATCAAAACTGGCCGCCAATGCCTCATAAGTTGCCCAGTGATATACCAAAATTAGAAGGTAAGTCAGGAGAGGATCCATCGAATCATGTTATGACTTATCACCTTTGGTGTGCATGTAATTCAATCATTGATGATTCGAATCGCTTACGTCTTTTCCAAAGAACCCTCATAGGTCTTGCAGCTAAATGGTACATTGAGTTACCACGCAGCTCGTTTCATAATTTCGGTCAGTTAGCAACAGCTTTCTTAACTCGTTTCCAGTTGCCTGTCAGATACGACAATGGCACAGAATTATTAACTTCGCTAAAACAATCTACGTCCACGTATATTTCTGATCATATTCATGAATGGCGACGTAGACGACGTTTAGTGAAATTTTATATTCCAGATCAAATTTTGGCAGAATGGTTTGTTAAATCATTGTTACCCAAGATCACTGAAGATGTAGCTAAGGCTGGTGTTGTTACTGAAGAGCAAGTAATTTCTCTGGCTCAGTACCTTTACCTCGTTTATACACAGTCAGGTACTCTACATGAAAAAATCCCAGACCTTCCAAAACAAGGTCAAATAGTTGTTGCTCCTTCAGGGTCTCATGCCGCTGACGGTATGATTGGTACAGTCAATTCTAAAAGCAAGAAGAAATCCTCAAACAATTCTTCTCCAATTATAACTTTACCTGATTCCCCGAAAGGAGAATCCTCTCCTGAAGTTTCTGCCGATATTCATGTTGTTGAAACATCTACAACAAAATCAAAATCCGGTGGTAAAAAGAAGGGAAGGAACAAAAACAAAAAGAATTCGAAAGAGAAAACTGATAAAGATGAATTCAATGACTAAAAACGTAAACCTCGCTATCCTTGTTTCATTTGTGAACAAGATAATTTCACAAAAGAATGTCCATATCGAGACAAAGTTATGAAATTCGTTAAAGGATCGCAACAACCTGCTGTCTTGAAGGATCCTTTTCCAATTCAAGATATTAAGATGATTGGTTATTCCTCGACTACTTTAGAAGAGCCTATTATGATGATGTCTCATGTAAGGGTTGCGACGTGATCACAAGATTACGGTTCTAATAATCCTGTTGATGGCAAAAAAGCAGAGTCTTCAAATGCAAATACATCAACTACAACTCCTCCTGTTTCCGGTCCGCTACAGATTGAGAAACAAAATCCTGACTTGATAATCAAACCGCCTGCTAAAGGTGTTCTTCGTAAATCATCTTTCAATCCACATGCGAGAGATGCTCAGAATTACAACATTGTTGAAGACTTAGCTATTTCTCCTTCAGCAATGTCGGCTTTGGAAGTGCTGTAATCATGCCTAGCACAGCGTAAATTGATTTTCTCTGCTATAGGAGCTGTTGATATTCAGGATTCTAACCTTATAATCTTTGATTTAGAAAATAGTACACCTCGTCTACCTCACCAAATGGCTTTCCAGATTCTAGTGTTAGTAAAAAATAGAACAATATTTCGAACTGTGATTGATGAGGGAGCTTCAATGTGTATTATGTCGATTCAGTGTTGGAAATCACTTGGTTCTCCTACACTTAACCAATCTCTGACGATTCTTAAGGCTTTTGATGGTCGAGGTTTTCAACCTTTTGGTATTTTGCAGGATTTATCCATAGGGGTCGAAGGTAAAGTAGTAAATCTAGATGTGGAAGTGGTTGATGCCCCTCTAGATTACAACCTTCTCCTAGGTCGCAGTTGGTCTTATGTTATGACTGTTGTTGTTTCTTTGGTCTTTCGACTCATAAAATTTCCATATCAAGGAAATATCATTACAATAGATCAGTTAAATTATTTCTCTTCCAACCCAGCCTCTATAGAAACAATCCAGCACGTTGGTAAAACGACGATCCCTTATAAGGATGTTGGAGTAGGATTGATTAAAGATTCTGGTTTACTAGGAACTTTTTCCTTTCCTCCTCCTAACGTATCTCCTGTTGTTGCAAATATTCACATGATTTCATCAGACACTATTATGTTTGATGATCCTTGGATCGTACCTTCCGAATCCGAGATAGATTCATTTGATGGCGTGATGCCTTTGAGTCCATTTGAAATTTCGTACCAAGCTGTATAGTCACTTTCCAACCCCACTTCAACCGAAATTGATCCAATGAATGGGATCCAAGAGGAATTACTTTCTATATCTAGTTCAATTACAACAACATTTCCTGAACTTGTTCATACAGATGAGCAAATTCGTGAGTTTTTGTCTGATGATGATTTACCATGGGAAGATCTACATCACCGATCTTCATTTTTACCTGAATTAGATCATTTTGAAAATGATTTCGCTTCAATTTTTACTGCTGAATATGCCAAGGAACCTCAGAATCCATTGCAAAATCCTGATTCTGAGTTAAATTTGGAAAATATATCTAGAACAGTTCCAATTGACATTTCAGTAAAACCAGGAATAATTGAAAACATTCATATAGGTGCTTCTTGTACAGATGAAGAAATTCAGACTTATAAAGCCCTATTTCAAGAATTTTGTGACGTGTTTGCCTGGTCTTATGAAGAAATGCCAGGAATTGATCCCTCGATCGTAGTTCATGAAATTAAGACTTACCCGGATGCTAAACCTGTTCGTCAACGATTACGTCAAATTCATCCTAGAAAAGCTGCTGGTATAAAAACAGAAGTTGAAAAATTACTTCGAGCAGGATTCATTTATCCAATTCCCTTAACAGATTGGGTATCGAATATTGTTATTGTGACTAAAAAGCAAGGAACGATAAGAGTATGTATCGATTATAGGGATATTAATCGAGTGTGTCCAAAAGATAATTATCCAACTCCCTATATCGATCAAATAATAGATGATTGTGTTGGCAGTGAATTGTTTTCCTTCATGGATGGCTTTTCGGGCTACAATCAAATAAACATACTCCCTGCAGATCAACCCAAAACATCTTTTATTTGTCCATGGGGAACATTTGCTTATTGTAAACTACCTTTTGGACTAAAGAACACTGGAGCAACTTTTCAACGGGCTATGTCTTATGCATTTCATGACATTAAGCACATTGTCCAGCCATATCTAGATGATTTACCTGCTCATTCATTACGTAGGGCCGATCATCCCACTCATTTACGAGCAATTTTTATGAGATGTAGGCATTATCGAATAAGGCTGAATCCGCATAAATGTGTTTTCTGCGTAGAATCGGGTCGATTACTGGGATTTGTAGTCTCGAAAGCAGGTATTCGCGTCGATCCATCGAAGGTCGAAGCCATTATTAAATTGCCTCCTCCTTCGAATTTGCGCCAACTCCAAAGTTTGCATGGGAAAGCAAACTTTTTACGTAGATTTATTCCTAACTATGCCAAGCTTACAAAGGGTTTTACCCGGTTGTTGAAACAGGACATTCCGTTCTTTTGGGACGAGATCGTTGATCGATCTTTTGATGCACTTAAACACGCGTTGACCCATGCACCGTTATTGCATCCTCCCAACTACAACCAAGATTACATTTTGTATCTAGCTACTTCTCATTCCACCATTGGGATGGTACTAGTTCAGGAAGATGAATCTCACAATGAACATGTGATTTATTATCTTAGTCGAAATTTGCATCCGACTGAAATCAAATACACACATGTGGAGAAATTGGCCTTGGCAGCTGTCCAAGCTGTCCAACGTTTTAGACATTACATCTTGTTACGTAAAACCACAGTAATTTCTAATTGCAACCCTATGATGTATATTTTGACCAAACAATTGCTAAGGGGAAAATATTCCAAATGGATAGTTATCCTGCAGGAATTTGACTTGGAATTTGAAAAATCCAAGGCAAAGAAATATTTGGTATTTGCGGAACTGATGTGCGATTTCCCCTCTACTGATACTGAAACAGTGGCAGAAGAGTCCATTGCGGACGAATCTTTGTTTCTCATCAGTACACTTGATCCATGGTATGGAGATATTATTGTTTATCTCCAAACCCAATATTTTCGGCCTGATATTTCACGAACTCAGCGACGAAAAATACGCTTCCAATCCCAACAATATAATATCATTGGTGATACACTTTATCGACGTGGAGCGGATTCTGTTTTCCGACGTTGTCTAACTCATGAAGAAGCTGAAAAGGTGTTAAATGACTGCCATTCTAGAGCATGTGGCGGTCATATGTCTGGGTATGCCACAGCCCAAAAGATATTGCGTGCAGGTTATTTCTGGCCAACGTTGTTCAAAGATTGCATTTATGCGGTTCGGAAATGCCACAACTGTCAAATTTTTTATCGGAAAATGCGCGCGCCACCCGCTCCTCTTCACCCTATAATTGCTGTTGGTCCTTTCGCAAAATGGGGTATCAATTTTATTACATGTAACCCTCACTCGGCCGGGGGGCATGCCTATATTATTCTAGCAGTAGATTATTTTACAAAATGGGCCGAGGCGATGCCTACATATTCAGCTGACGGCAAGACTGCTGCAACTTTCGTATTTAATCACATAATTGCTAGGTTCGGTGTTCCTCAAGCTATTATTACGGATCATGGAAGTCATTTTCGGAATGTCATGATGACTGAACTGACAAACCAACTTGGCTTGCGCCACGATAGTTCCACTCTGTATTATCCGCAAGCCAATGGTCTGGTTGAAGCCATTAACAAAGTTTTAGTCACCATGATCAAACGAATCATTGGTATTCACAAGGCGAATTGGCATTCCATGTTATTTTCAACACTTTGGGCATATCGAACCTCAGTCAAAACATCAATGGGTTTCACTCCTTTTCAACTGGTTTACGATTTGGAAGATGTGTTGTCGATTGAATGCGAAATACCGTCACTAAAATTAGCCATAGAATTACTTCCAGCTACGTCTGAAGAGGAGAAACATTTCTTGTACTTAGCCCAATTAGATGAGAATCGACGAAATGCTGCAATAGCAAACGAGGCTCATATTAAAAGGATAAAAGCTCAGTATGATAGAAATGTGACCCCTCGAAATTTTTCAGAAGGAGACCTAGTTTTACTTTATGATCAAGCCAACGACAAGCTAGAAGCTGGGAAATTCGTGCCTATTGTTGTTCCTTGAGAAACAATTCCTTGCTGTGTACAGGAATCTGTGCTCAAGACATTAAAGATTATGTCACAAAATGTATATCTGTCTCTGTTTATTAAACCTTCAAATATTATTAATATATTCCCAAATATCAAATCTTTATAAGTTCTGCAATTCCATGTTCCCTTTATATTGAAGTGAGCGAAATGGAAGATGAAGAAAGAAAGAAAAGGATTTCAGTTTGTCATGTTGCTTAAAACATAAACTGCCATAATAAAATCCTGAAGAAGTGAATAACAAAAAAGCTAAAGTAAAGGAGCGCCCATTAAGGATGTTTAACTCTTAGATACATAAATATCAAGAGACCTGCAACTCTAATCACTCTACTTTATTCACAGATATGGAAATGAAATGAAAACCAAGAAAACTCTTCAACACAGATGGAATAATGGAAACTTGCAAAGCTTTTTCATTCATTCAATATTGTTCAGTACAAAAATTAGCCTTCAAGGTTCAAAAACTCGGAACCTTCTTTCTCCTTCAAAATGTCTTTAAATACAATCTGAACCAAAATGGTTTCCAGTTATAAAACTGATTCCAACTAACTCTAACTGCTTAACTACTTTCTGTAGTAGAGGTACATGCCTTGGAAACATTCTATTACATTTACATGACTTCATTTAAAACATAATAAAAGATGATAACTCCTAATCTAAGGGAACTGATGTCCCTGAAACAGTGGCTGACTCAGTGACTATTTGTGGCTGAATGGCTACTTGTGGCTGTTTGGCTGGAAATTCCTTTTCTGTGTCAATAGAAAATTTCTTGCATTCTTTCCAGAGTTTATCTTGATTTATCGGAGCATTCTTATAACGATGATATTCCAGTGTAAAGGAAACAACTTGGCTATGAGTAAGATTATTTGTGAACAATGTCTTCACCATCCATAGCAGAAGGAAATGCCTTTGTAAGAAATTGAATAATGTTTCTCCCTTCAATATCTGTGTCTTCTCATGCCGGCCATCTGCTCTGCTTTTTGAAAATGTCAATTGATCCTCATAAAATTTCCAGGACATAATCTCCCCTTTCTCCGTCCAGCATGAGGGCAAACCTGTTCTCATCAACTTGTCAAACGAAATATCAAATTTCTTAATTATCTCCTTAATTCCCTGTACCCGTTTCTCTGAGACCTTTAGAAGGTCGTTTTTGATGATCATTTTATTTACCTCTTCAGCATAGAAGTACCTATCCTGTATCCCCATATCTCTCAACTCTTCATCTGTCTTGGCATTAATAAAATTTATGAATTTTTTGGCCCAATTCGATCTTTTAATAGCGGCCTGCTTCTCTGATAGTAGCTCCTTTTCATGCTCTGAAATAATATTTTTCTCCCTGGAAATTATATTCATGGAATCCCATTTTGACTGCATTTCTGAAATAATTTCATTCCAGATAATATCCTTGGCTTTAATAAGAGAGATATTACCTTTTAATCTCTCCTTGAGCTCCTTGATTTCTTCTTCAGCTTTTTGCAGTTTCTGCTTGTTCTCCTGTGCTTGTCCTTCCCATCCTTGCATCACCTTGATGGCTGTTTGAAATTCTGATTGAACCTATTTGCAATCTCTCTCCGCCATCTTTAATTCGGTGCTCAGCTGAATAATCTGAGCCGGAGGATCAGCATCACCTGCAGAAAAGTTAAAAGTACAAGTATGGCTGTCAATATGATTCTGTAAGGATATAGCAGTCTGCTTGACCTTAGTGAGTTCTTCGTCCTTCTTCATCAACTGCTGTCGTATTTCCTCTTTTTCCTTTTCAACCTCTGCTACTTCGGCCGCCAATGAATGCTCTGTAGCTGGGAATTTCAACTTTTTCCTTAATGATGATATTTCTACTTCTGCACTTTTCATCAGCTTATGAACTGCGGCTTTATCATTTGGGTCGACGCCGATTTTCATAATAATCTTCTTCAGCTCTTCATTCTGAGTTGTTAATGCCCTGGCGTTTGCTTTCTCCATTTTGCATTGTTTAATGACCTTTGCCAGCATATTTTCAGTCTTGACTGTTGTAGCATTGATCTTGCTCAAATCGTTTACAATCAGCTGACCAGTCTACATGTGAAGATTCATTTTATCCCACAAGGGGATTTTTTTAACATCCATGAAAATATTTAACTCCTTAAAGCTGCCTGAAGGTCCAAGAGACATTCCTGTCAGATGTGACAAAGCCATCTTAAACTGATCTTTCTCCAAATCCATCACAGTCAGCAATCTGGTTTGGTCAGCAGGTATATTGTGCTCTTCTTGTGCTTTTATATTGGCCTTTATCCTTTGGTTTCTTTCCTCAATCTGTGTGAACACTTGCTTCATGGAGGAATCTTTTTCCAGGTGAAGTTCCTGTCTACTAGGAGATGAAAGGCAATCTTGTTCTTCATTGACCTGGAGAGAAAAACCAGGTGAATTAGAGGAATGGTCTTCTGCTATTTTGGTCCTTTTTTCCTCTCAGGGCTCCTCATCATCGATATCAATAACATCCTCCCTACCTCTTTTGCTCATTCTTTCCAAAATTGCAGGTGTTTGAATACTGGTCTTTGACGAACTTGACCCTCCTGGATTAGACAATTTCTCTATATCCGGTTTACTCACATGTGTAAAAGCAGCATACCCATTCTCAACCCTTCTCTGAGAGATTATCCCATGTGGATCATAGGGCCATTTCTCTCCCAACAAAAACTGCGTTCCTTCCAATATTTTTGATACTTCTTCAAAAGCTTGTCTTGTGTTAACAACAAAAGGGCCTACACTCATAGGCAACTTGTACATTAATCCTTTCTTCATGGGCAAAAAATGAACTTGATCTACATTAAGACTTTGCCTTATAAATTCCAGGGCAAAAGTCTCATGGGAACAAAGGTTGGGAGCCTATAGGGCTCAATGCTAACTCCATACAGTCTTATCTCAGAGTAATCTTCAAAAACAAACCAGTCTCCAAATTTACAATTGGGTCCTAACTGTAAGAACTCCTGGGCCTTTGGCAGAAAGCATGGAGGAAGAATTCCATTCAGAATTTTATAAGCAGTAGTCATGAAATGGTCAGTAAATTCAAAAAGCCCAGCTTCGTTCTCTTCTTTCCTAACCATATCGGTCCAAAACAAAACTGACTGCTTATTTTTATTAATATCCATTATATTTAAACCAACACTCATGAACTCTTCAACATTCTGATATAAAAATAAGTAGACTACCAATGATGGAAATCTGAAAAAACCTGTTAGGGGGAAAGCGATCAATTGGGAGTTCACTGCTTCTTGCCAAAAAGACGGGATATCCAGCACCACACCTGGTTTCATCATCAGAGTGAACATTCCCAAAACTGCTTTATCAATTTCGTGATCATCATCTCTTCCCAAAATTTCTGCAATACAGCTAAGAACTGGCCTATACTGAACATTGAATGCATCCAAACTAAACTTCCCTGCTTCAAATTGAGTTTTTCCTGGACTTGGTATCAAAAATGACACGCAGCGACTAAACTCCTCATTTGAAAGTTCCTCGAAATACTGAACCAACGAATCTTCGGAAAACTGCAATGGAGACTCATCTTCTGGAAAACATAATGCTTGATGCATTAATTGTGTTGAAACTTGCAGGATATTTTCCCCCTGAGAATTCATAAAAAAACACTTGCCAGGGTACATGGACGCAACTAACCAAGAAATGAATTCAGGGAAGAAATGAGTTTTTGGAACACAAGCAGACAATACACCCGAACTTTTCATGGCAGAGAACACAGGGGACTTGTCAGTGTTCAAGGTTACTTGGTAATGCAGGAGAGGATGGTTGACAGATGACGCTGTATCACAAACATCTTTCTCGCTATCTAGGAGGGGACTGAGACTTGATGAACCGGACAGTGATGCTCACTTGGCCATGGCTGACAGGAATTCGAAAGCAATTCGCGAGGGAATGAATAATGCAAAGGTGGCCGGACGTGGTTAAACAGGGCAAACAGACAAAAATAAATCACAACGGAACGGGAGAATCCTTTTATAGGCAATGGGAACCATAATAAATGCAGGAGTGACGCGGAGAAACAGCTGGCAGTGGAGGACAGCTGTCTTCCATCTCGGCCGATGACGTCATTCGGGGGGTCTGTGAGTACGGCGGGGAAGTTCTATCCATACCCCCCGTAATTAATCAAAACCGTCGATCACCAAATTTCTGAGATCTGACCGGTCAACTGCGGGGGGTCGGGATTTGATAACCGACGGGCTAATTGACCCCCCGCAATTGCATATCCATAAGCTTCTTTGCATGATGGTGACTTCCGCTCCGAAAGCTGCTCGGGCTTTAACCTTAATACATATATATATCAACCTAAGGTTGACGCCCGCTTTATGTACATGAATAAAAAAATGAAAATACATTGCATTTCTCTTTTTTATGCCAAAGTATTAAAAACCTCATACTATAGCATATTTTCGAATTCTTATATTTTGTTTTTAAATTTTTCTTTTTCAAACTTCAAAATTAAAAATAAAAAGGATATGTAGAT